>JAQMYG010000016.1:20674715-20687526 GCA_030014215.1 Clariallabes teugelsi
AGGTGGCTGTGGATTAAAAGGGGCGATGTATGGCTTAGTGCACTGCTTGGACACAAGTCGGGGTCTGATCATCCCCGCCTGGGTCGCTCAGGTGAGGGTGTCTGATGATCTAAGACCCGAAACACCCTGTGACCCTGGGTTCATCGCTGAGGATGTGTCCAAGCTGCACCACCAAGGTGTTTCTTATAACTTCTTTTCCTAATAATTTTTTTAGCTGTATAATTTATATGTAAAAATAGCTGTACATATAATTTGCCATTCTTGATGCAGGATGAATCCAGTTTCAAGGCAAACTGTACAAAAAAAACTAATTAAATTAAGAACAAAATAACAATAAAAATCGTTAGCTTAATTCTTGCTAATGATTTTTTAAATTCATTCATTTATTCATTCATATTCTATAGCGCTTACCCTCTACAGGGTCATGTGAAGCATGGAACCTAATCCCAGGAGACTTTGGGCACACAAAATCCATCACAGGGCACACACTGCGGGTAATTTGGGAATCTAATCTGCTTGTCTTTGAACCGTGGGAGGAAACCGGAGTACCTGAAGGAAACCCACCAAGCATGAGGAGAATATACAAACTCCACACACACAGACCCGAGGCAGGAATCGACCCGGACCCAGGAGGTGCAGGGTGGCTCTGCTAACCAATACGCCAGCGTGCCACCATGACCAATTCATTTGGATTTTATTTATTTTATTTATTTATTTTTCATTTCAGTTGTGAGTTAAGACTCCTTATACAGAAAAGGGCTCAAAACAATGTTTTTGCAGTTCAAGTCACCAAAACAAATGACTCAAAAACATAACCAGGTCAATATTCATTTTATTTACACATTTACACAAATCTTATCTTGCCCATTACTACAGTCCTACGCAAGATAAACATTATATACAAATAAAATGAAAAACAGGTAGCTCTACGTATTATGACCGCGGGTTACTTATTTATGCTCCTGGTTCGGTAGGAAGTCAATTAGTTCAATGGAAGAAGGTCCACAGATGCTTTGCTGATGCACAGACCCTGGTTTCTGATGAGAGTTAATAATGAAGATGAGTTTCTATCATCAATAGTTTGTACTTAATCGGATTGTAAAATGCGTAACTTTATAAACTGCATTCCAGTCAAGCTGCAATTTCACATGTAGCATGTTAATTTTAAAACTTTTTTTAGTTTTTTCCACTATTAGCTCTACTCTAAATCACTTGATCCCACTTCTCGAAGTTCCACAGCAGCAATTAATAAACTAATTCCCAGGCCTAAATGTAGCATGAAATTTGTAAAGACTAAAATAATATATAATAGCAACTACACCTAAAGTTAGGGCTGATTTTGGTAATTTCTTTTTTTTTTTGTAATAACCTTACAAATATGGATTTGCAATTTATAAAATTACAAGTTCATCATTCAAATGTCTCAGGAAAAAAAAATCATAGCTAATTAAAAGCTAAGCAAGTGTGAGCTCTATCTGCAATTCCTGGAGCATGAAGAACAGCTCAGACAGAGAAAAGGCAGGAGAAAAAGAGTTTTATTAGAGTTTTAAAGTTGAGAGCTTTCTTTCTTCACAACAGTGAAGATTAAATTATATAATCATATTAGATTTAAATATGGTTGTAATATTTACTTCGCGAGTGTTACGACTACGTGTTTTCTAAGCTTTCTTTAGACTAAGATTTCTTTCAAAAATAATATATGCGCTCCTTAGAGACTGCCAGTGTTTCTTCATTGCTCGCAATGAACCGACAGCGATCGTCTAAACTTCTTGAAGGGGTTCGATGTGAGTGAATACGGCTAGAAAATATCCTCGCCAAAAGATTTTAGATTAATTCTGCCCCATGGGGCATACCAACACTAGTACGTTTGTTTGGATGAAGTGAACAATTACATATTGAACACAGAGAAGAAAGGCTTCTTAAATCTTAAATGTTATTTTAAAAGTGCAAATCGATGTGCATAGCGTCGAGGTCGACACCAAGAGACGAGCGCTTGTCCGTTTCTGCTAATGATCTTCAAGAAAGGGGAGAAAGAAAGAAAGAAAGAAAGACAAAAAAAAAAAAGTCACTCACTCATACAACCCCATAAATAACTACATATGATTATACACATAAGGAAAAAAATGAACATATTCACAGAGCCACCGCGACCCATTTGCACACCACAAAGCTTCCTGCTCTATAAGAGAGTTTGTCCGTGTACAGTAAATGCACTTTGATGTCCGTTAGCAAGACAGAAACCGAGAGAGGTTATTTTTGGTTCTTGAGCAGCTCATCGATTTGGGTCTTGTACATGTTCTTGACGTCCTCAAGGTCGAGACGCAGCTCCTCGGCTTCCTCCGCCTTCTCGCCGTACATCTGCAGGATGGTGTTGTGTCTCTGCTCCAGGTCCTGTTGACGGGAACGCGTACAAACAAACAGCACATTTTAATTATCAGGGGTACGTGAAGATTTAGGACATTTTCACATTTAACGTTTCTCATGCCTGATTAGTAGATTTGGGATCAGCCATAACATTATGACCACCATGTGAAAGAAACAACATTGATCACCAGTTATTCAGTAACCTGTTGAGAGGGGAATGGGTACTCAAACCTTTCCCCCACCTCAAACTGCTCGTGCTTCTTCACTCACCTTGAGCTGCACTCTGAGCCTGGGGATCTCCTTCACGTTGTCCTCGAGTTCGTCATTCTGATTAGTCAGCCGCACCAGTTCTTCTGCCATCGCCGAGCGAGTCCGCTCCAGATTTGAGATCTCCACCTACGTCATGAGAATGGGGAGGGGGGTATAGGAGAGAGGGTTGGCATGGGATTCACACACACACTTTGGACAAATTTTTGGAAATCTGTTTGGGAAATTATCCCTGATCGGAACTGGTTAAGACAGACTGCTTGGGTGTGTGTGTGTGTGTGTGTGTGTGTGTGTGTGTGTGTGTAGCTAGAGATTACCTGAAGCTGTGCGATTTCTCCCTCCCGCAGTTTGAGCTGTGACTGCAGGTTCTCGATGATGCTGGAGCCTCCGCTGAGACGCGCCGCCTCGTACAAGCTGTTCCCGGGGAGGGTCATGGAGGCGAACGAGTGATCGGGAGAGTCGTCCTGTTTTCGCAACAGACAACAAACAAGACGACGACGATGACTGATTGATTAACACAAAGGAATTAATAAAATCCTACGCTTACAGGGACAATGAGAAACTTTTAACTTAAAGGTGAAGTAATACTAACAAACACCAATTCAGTTATGTATTGTGATTCTTTCGTGTGGCGCTGAAAAACCGCTGACTATCTTTATCTATTAATTTTTCATTTATACATGTTTGCATTTGAGGTGGCAAACTGTTGCAGTTCCTCTATAATCCTGCAGGGGGCATGCACCAAACTGTTCACATACAACAGCATCCTGTGGCAAGAGTGAACCATTTTGCCAAGTTCGTTTAGAACTGGAACAAAATCTGGGGAAAAAATATTTAGAATTTGGATTTTAATAAAATCATGATACAAATCGCCTCGGCTCCAAGGTATCGTGATATCATCGTATCAGGTGTTAATAACAAAGCTAACATATATCCAAGACTTAAAACAATAGATGGCAAATCTGTTATTGCGGAAAAATGGAATAAAAAAAATCTCAGCCTTCATTTTTTTTTTCTTTTCTCAAAGGTTTTTTTTTTATTTTTCCAAAACTTTTCTAATGGACCTTTTATTGAATGTTCAGACTAGCTACTGATGGTGTTGACTGCTCAGTTCAGTCTGGTCAGGCATACAGGGAACAGCGTGCTTTGTTTTAAATGTAAAAAGGTCATTAGTTAGTAGAAAGAGCCTTTAGTTAACTGACGTGGGAGAGCAGAGAGGTGTGTATGCCGCCGTGATCCACCCCGCTGATGGAGCTGGAGCGGGACGGCGTGGAGGATGCAGGAGCCTCGCTCAGCGATACACTCAGCGTCTTCCGCTCCTAAAACACACACACACACACACACACACACACACACACACACACATATATATATATATATATATATATATATGGGTAGAACATGATTACAAACCTATGCACAAGATAACAATGTAACAACTTAAACTACCCATGTTATGAGAATATTATTTATTCAGGACACAGGAGCGAAAATTTGAGGTCTAACCGAAAAAAACCTAAGAATTCTCAAATCTGACATTTTACTAGAAGTTATAACGTTTTGTCCTGAATAAAAAAAAAAACCTCTAACCTTTTCCTTCAAGGCTTCTTGTGCAAGGTAGCATTTCTTCTTCTCCTGCTCCACCTTTACCTTCTCCATCTCAAGCTGGTTTGTTAGCAGCAGCTGCAGGATGGGAAGAAGGAAAAAAAAATTGAAAGTAAATTCTTTAATGGTTAATAGAACAGACAGTACTAGAGATTGGGGCTGGGAAATGAATTCTGTTCTTTTCATGTATCGCCCCACATCGACTTTTTCAAATGTTCAAATGTCAAATGTTGCAGTTCCTCTCTGATCCTACAGGTGGCATACTCTAAATTATTCACACACTGGCAGGCAGCACAGGATCCTGTGTGATGGGAATGAATTATCGGCCATGTTTGTTTAGAATTGTAGGAAAACCTTAATATCAAATCAGAATAGCAACAACATCACAATACAAATCAAATCGGTTCAGAGGCATCGCAATAGTATCGTATCAGCTGGTCCCTAGACTGTACCTTTTCCTTTTTGGCCTCTTCCAGAGCACGAGTGTACTCGCCTTTCAGATTCTCCAGTTCAACACGCTCCCTACACACACACACACACACACACACACACACACAAAATCGTTGCAGTCAAACACTTAAACATACATTGACATTTTTAAAAAGGAGGAAATAAGTAAAGCAAGTCTTATTTTTTTAAGCTTTTTTTAAAATTATTATTAGTATTAGAAAATCTTAGCGTTACTCTAGCCAATCAGCAGGAATTTCTGCTTTATTCTGTCAATATATCTGATCTCTTATCATATGATTTCCATCTCTCTCTCTCTCCTAAACAGATCCTGTTCACCTGCTGCTGTCGTTCTCCAGCTTCTCACGCCGAGTCTTCTCCGCTTCCAGCTGGCCCTGCAGCCGTCCCTTCTCCTGACGCAGTGAGGAATTTTGGGACTCCAAGGAGGCCAGCTGAGCCTTGACGGCATGTAATTCCTCGGTTACCGAGCGCTCCTTCTCTACCGCGACAGCAAGCTGGGCCTGAGCCTCGGCTATTCATGTATAAAAAAAATAAATAAATAAAAAGAAAAGGAAGGCAGTGAGGCATATTGATTATTCTTAACGTGAGTGTTCTATACACAGCATGTAATCCTGGACTATGTAACATTTAACTTTTTTTTTTTTTCCCTCCTGTGTTTTCACCTAAGCGGTCCGAGATGTTCTTCTCCAGCTTTTCCCAGGACACCGTCTGAGATCCCAGAGTCGACTGCAGATTCTCAATCTGCCTCAAGAGGGGCCTCGTCGCCGAGGTAACGCTTTGACTCAGTTCCTGGTTTCTGGTCTCCGCCCCTTGCAACCGCTAAACAGAGAAAAGTGTTGTAGAAGCATATATATATAAATTTAAAAACGCAAAAACGGCAAAAGTTTCAAGGTAAAGATTTTAGAAGTTCTCTTAGAGAAGAGAAAAAAAAAAAAGAGAGAGTTCGGGTGGTGTGACGTACCTGCTGAAGCTCGCCGATCTCCTCTCGGAGGTAGTCCTCCTTCCTGGCCTGCTGCTGCTCAGCTCTCTGCAGAGCCGACCTCAGATCTGCCACCTAAAGCGACAGCAAGACCAGCGTCAGACACAGGATTAAAAAAAAATTTCATTCAATGTACAGCAATTCCATCCAGTTACCTGATTGGCCAGTGCCTCCTGCTGAAGGCGGGCCTCTTCCTTGGCTTTCTCCAATGCCAGGCTGAGCTCCTCTTTGGCTTGGACCTCGCGGCTGAGAGCCAGCTCCTGTGCCTCGCTGGCCTTCGTAGCGTTGGACTTGTGCAGCTCGGCAAGCTCCCTTAAAACACACACACAGAAGAGTTCTAGCACACAAACAGTAGAGTTTTGATTCGGTCTGGGTTATAAAAAAAAAAAAAAAAAAAGGCAGACAGACTGGAACGGAAGGGAGTGTGTGATGATGATGATGATGACGACGACATCAGTGTTTGTACAAAAGAACTTGTGTCTGTGCAAATGCTAAGATCATCCATAACGCTGTGTATTTCAGTCGAAGCTCTCAGCTCAACTTTCGGTATAAAGATTCTTTTAATTCCTATTTCCCCATTCATATCCCCATCCTTTAACCCAGCGTATTTACTTGTAAGCGGCGTCGAGGGCGGCCTGCAGGCTGCGGTTCTTCTCCTGCACCTCGTCGTTTTCACTCTGCAGCCTGCTCAGCTCCTTCTCCTGACGCTCCACAGCAGAGTTCAGCTTCTTAATGCTCTCTCTGTGCTGCTTCTCAACCTCCTCCTTCGCATCTAGAACCTGGGTCATACACCACGTTTTTAAGTGTGCTGAAGTGTTCCATCTCTTTTACACTACAGCAACGAGTAATTAACCAGAAGAATAAGGAATCTCTCTCAGACCTGCTGCAGCTGTTTGAGTTCATCCTCTTGTTCAGTGAGCTTCTTGGAATGCTTGGCGATCTTCACCTCGCTCTCCTTCTCCTTGGCCCTCAGCTTCTTGATGATGTTGGAGTGCTGCAGCTGTTGCTTGGACAGCTTCTCACCTGGAGGAAAGTAAACATGTCTCACATCAGTATGTCAGGCATGACTCATGTCACTGTTTACAAGAATTCTGAACTCAATGTTTATTTTAATGTTTTTGGTGAAAACTTGGCTTATAATAAAGTTTTGTAATAAACATGATAAACAGAACATAATAAACATGCTCTGTTAATCCAGAACTAACTGCTTTATTCAGATTTAGCTACGGCACTGGGATGCCACGTCCCTTTGTCTGGAGTTCACTAAACACGACTGTAAATACGCAAAATTATGAAATCTAATTTTCTTGCAGAATCATTAATAATCATCCAAAAAGATATAATTCTCTAAAATCAGAATCTAGACTAATCTAATTAAAATGTCTTTTTATCTGCTCTGGAAGTGTTAGAGAATGCCTCTGAGCTATCCAGGAAATGTCCCTACCCTCTTCTAAAGCTTTTTGGTCGCTTATGAAAATGTTCTAAAATGCCTCCGATATCCATGTCCTTGAAATGTCCTCACTCTCTTCTAGAAACTTTAAACTGTTTTGGAGATGTTCTAATGACCTCTACTGGAAATGGTCTTCCTCTCTTCTAGAACCTTTGATCTGCCCTGGAAATGTTCTAGAGGGCCTTTGATCTCTATTGGAAATGTCCTCAAACTCTTCTAGAACTTTTGATCTGTCGTTGAAATGTTCTAGAGCACTTTTTGTCTACTGTAGAAATGTTGTAGAAAGGCTTTGATCTTCGCTGGAAATTAACTTAGCCTGTTGTAGATGCTTCAATCTCTTGTGTAAATGTTGTAGAAAGCCTTTCACGTGTCCAGGACATGCCTCTGATATACTGTGGAAATGTTCTAAAATGTCTTTGATGTCTTTAATCTCTCTTTGACATGTTCTTGCTCTCTTCTAGAATCTCTGATCCGCTTTGTAAATGTTCTAGAGTGGCTTTGATCTCTATCAGTCTAATAAATGTTCTCAACCTCTTCTGGAATCCTTTGATCTGCTTTGGAAATGTTCCGGAACACCTTTTATGTGCAGTATAAATGTTTTAGAAAGCCTTTCACCTGTCCAGAAATATTTAATTTTTTTTAATTAGAAATTTCCTTGAAATGTTCTTACCCTCTTCTGGAACTCTCAATCTGCTTTGAAAATATGCTAGAACATCTCTGAAATGTTCTAGAGAGTATTTGATCTCCATTAGAAACGTCAGCACCCTCTTCTAAAACCTTGCTCTTTTCTAGTACCTTTGATCTGGCCAGGAAATATTATAGAGCGCCTTTGACGTCTATTGAAAATGTCCTCACTCTCTTGTAGAACCTTTGATCTGCTGTAGAAATGTTCCAAAACACCTTTTGTCTGCTCTAAAAACGTTGTAGAAATGTACTGGAAATGATCTTAGCCTCCTCTAGAAGCTTTTATCTGTTGTTGAAAGCCTTTCACCTGTCCGGAAAATGCGCTTACCTTCTTCTAGAAGGCCTTTGATCTGTTCCTCCTTCTCTCTGATCAGCTCCATGGTTTCAGCGGAGTTGAACCTGGTCGACAGTTCTTCTCTAAGACCCTTGATTTCCTGGGGTAATGGTGGACATACAAACATAAGGCTTAAAGAAAAAATAAAGAAAAAAAGCTTCAGCTTTGCTGGCTAAAGCAAAAGTCTTGAGAGGGCACGTGTGCATGATTAAGGAACCTTTTTGGCGATGTCGCGCTCCTTGCAGGCGAGCTGAGCTTTCCTCTCGGTGTCGGCGATGCGCTGCGTGAACTCGTCCTTGAGAGACTCCACGCTGGAGCTCTCCTCCTTCAGACTGATCATCTCACTGCAAAACACATGCACGTGACACACATTAGATAATTTTGTTCCGATCATTTTCAATACTTCTGAGTGGGCGGAGTCACACTCTCCAAGCCAGAGGCATGAGACTTGTGCAAAAAAAATTATAATAATTGAAAAATTATGATAAATTTGAGTACTGATTGATAAAGTGATGAGTACTAATGTTCCACAAAACAAAACAAAAAGTCTATCTTTATACAGCATGTATTAAAAAAAAGAAATGGGCGCTACATGTTAGGACGACTTGTGAAACCGAGGCACGTGAATAATGGAAATATTTATCCACAGTACGAGCGTGTCTCTCTGACACCTTTATTTGCATACGAGCTCACAGATGACACTTTGAACACAACGCAAATATGCAGGCTTTCTATAAATACGTATGGTACTGTTGCTAATTATTCTGCATTTCCTTCAAGGAAGTAACAAGAAGGGGAACGCCGACATGTTCCAGGTTTGACACGTTGCCTTGGGTCACTTTGCTTATAAACGCTGTAGGTATACAGTGTTGCTGTGTTTAGGGGTTTGCACTTTCACCCGCTTTATAGCCAGAATCTCTCCCTGTTACTTCAGGCCCCCCGTTTGTCATCGATTGCTGCTGTTGATCTCTTCAAGCAAAATGTGATCCACAGTCTCTCTACTGTTGCTCTCAACTCGCTTCTAACATGCTGCAGCTTATATTACAAATGTCGTCACACCCACACAGCACATCGTCGCTGGTGCAGACTATATCCTGTTCCTATTATCCCATTTACGGAGCGATAAACGAATCAAGTCGGCACGGGGGCTGAGGGCGTTTCCACTGGAATAATTTTCGGGAACTGTGAAGTCTGGGTAATTTCGATCGGCGTGAACACGATCGTTCTGTGATCGGGGACCGCGCCCAAGTCCGTTGGAATAGGTGATCTGGAGAATGATACAGCGTACTCGGGCAGAGATACGAAAGTCAATCGTTCTGGAGAACAGAATTAGATCGCTACATAATCAACAGGGCCGTTTGTTTCAGAAATCTACTTTCATCTACACAACTGATACAGTAGGATGGCATGCCAAAGCGTTGACATTTTTTAAGAAATATCAGTAATATTCAGATATTTTAATAGTAGGCACGGGATACATCCTGTATCTGGTGGCTACCCATCACTGGGCACGGTCCTAGGTTAATAAACTGGGCTACGCAAGATTCTACATTTGCTGCTTTTAGAGATTTTTTTTTCCTACACTAGAAGTTCCAGGAAATTAACAACAAAAACACAAATAACAACATATGCAGACCGCACATAAAACTGAGCATTTACTGAGCAGCACAGTCATGTGACCTACAATGCTATCAAAGCCTCCAGAAAGCTGATAAACTTTTCATTACTTTTTAAAATCTAAATGTCAACCTGAACCAGGATCCGCTTTATCAGTTAGTATTTACACAAAGTGTTCTGTAGAGCTGCACTTTCCTCAACGTGAGCAAATATTATGGTCGATCCGTGTGTTTATCTGACCTGCTTTGAAAGTCAGAATTCAAACACCCACACACACACGCCTAAACAGACACACACAAAGAAGACATTCAGACAGCGAACTCACACCCAACGAGTTCTTTGACACCATAAATAAATAAATAAATAAATCAAAAGGAAAAAAAAAAAAAAAAAGAATTATCACTTCAGTTTCAGATTCAGTTCTGTGAACATGATATGAACGTTTCACTCGTAAAGGTACGTCATGTCAAATTCTAGATCGACTAGAACACCAACACTGAGGAACTCACTCCTTGAGGTTGTCGTACTCCTCCTCCAGGCGTGCCTTGTCTTTGCTAACGGCTAGCAGCTGGCTTTCCCGCGTCTCCAGCCTGCTCGTGAGCTCGTTAACCATCTGGCAAGATAAAATAAAAACGAGAGAGAGATTGTGTTTGTACCTTTGAAAGTTGAATTTACACTTCTTTCCAGTTTCTGTGCAACATAATAATCTGTGTTTTTCTTTTCATCTTATTTACGTCACGAAAGAACAAAAGAACGACTGGTTACAACTGAAAATTGTTCTCTTAAGCAAACTTTTTGATAACTTCATGACGAGCTGTTAGAGAAAACTAATCAACTGTGTGCAATTCAGACCTTCTGCAGCTCCAGGAGCTGGCACGTGGAGCCTCCTTTCTGCTCCTCGGTTATGGGTGATGTCACCGAGTCATGTGACTCCCCTGCTTCAGTTCTTTCATTACAAAGCGTGAGGTGTGACCCGGACTCCTGTGACTCCTGCTCCTCCTCAGGCAGCTCTTCTGGTTGTTCGGAGTTCACGGGAGTCGCGCTACGCCCGCTCTCCTCCATCTCTTCCACCAATTGGTCCTTCGCACAGTCGGACGTCCCTCCCTCCACCTCTTCCTGCTCCTGATTGGCCTGCGGCGGTGTCGGTAGAGCCGGGAGAGGACTGGTCCCGGCGGTGACGGACGCCAGAGTGCGACTGCCGGGGATCTCGTCGTCCGAGTTGACCTCGCTGACGCTGCGGCTGTCCAGAGAGTGCACGCTAAAGGAGTCGATGCGCTCAAAGGCGTCGGACGAAGACCCGCAGCTCTCCGTCAGCTTCGGGTAGTCATCCAGACGCGGGAAATCGCTGCACGTCGAGGCCGAGAGGAGCTGGAAGGATCCCTGCATGAGGTGCAGCCCCGCTTTGCCCTCAGCCGTCTCCTGTCTTGAGCTGGCCGAGCTCTCGCTGATGACGCTCTCGTGGTCAAGAACCTCGATGTCACTGGTGGTGGAGGTACCGGAGGAGAAGGCGCTCACAGGAGGAGACGGGGTGTCGCTCTGCCGGTCTTCTGCTTTCGCATCTTTGGATTCCAAAACAGTGTCTTTAGAAGGCTCTTTCCCCGGGCTCTTAGTCTCAGCAGAACCACAGCTCTCGACTTTTTCTACAGATTCAGGCTGAGCAGGCGGCTCCACTTGAGGGATTTGTGGACTTGAAGTGGAATCCAGTGTCTCTGTTTTGCTCTCAGTCTCCTCGGTTTCTTCTGCGTGCTCCAGAACAGCTGTTTCTTCTTTTTCCTGCACCTCCTCTGGGTGGGTCTCTGCTACTTGTTCGCTGTCCTGTTGACTCAGATCTTCCTGAGAAAGCATGGAAGAGTCGACGTCATCCTTGGCCGCGGGTTGCGTCTCGTTTTCGGGTTTCTCCTGAGGCCGGCAGTAGGATTTGGTCGGCGCCACGGAGACCACCGGAGTTTTGTTGACCGGCTGCCCGTCTCCGGGAGGCAGGAAGGCACTGAAGAAACTCTCGGTTTCATCCACCACAGTGCGGGTGACGGGCTTGGTGATGGCCTCGGATGAAGGCGTGAGGATCTTCGGGCTTTCCTCTGAAGGAGAATCCCACTGGTTCATCCCCCATCCTGTGGACAATGGCTTGCTCGAGACTTCTGACAACACAGAGGGGGAAAAAAAATGTAAGCAAATGCAGACAAGTTCTAAGTACACATTTCTACAGAACTGGAATAAAGCCTTGATGAGACGCCAGGTGATCGCAGGGCAGCAGAGAAACCCATAGTCACTCACAGCAAGGAGGAATTTCTACCGCACTGGGATGATTTTGGCAGGTTGGAGTTAACCAGAGATTTTCCAGAATGCGCTAGTGTGGGTGCCGGCTTGCATTTTGACCAAGAGGAAGCCACGACTGATATTGAAAGCCGAGAGTAACTAATTGAACAGGTTGTATCGGGTGTGGCTTCTCCTTGGCTAGCCTGCACACACTTCAACGCTTTTTTGAGAAACCCCTGTTTTATCATCTCTGGTTTCCTAGAACCTGACAAAAACATCCAAGTAGGTGAACCGTCTAGGAGAAATTCCCCCTTCTTGTGATAATGGTTGACTCAGGTGTGCCGTTTGCGTTAAGATTTTATCTTATTACACCTCCCGTCTAACACATATCCACTGTCACGCTGACCTCGATGAAGCACCACTGGTTCATCCTCAGATCCTGAGGGAGTGAAAGGACGCATGCATCCAATATGCAGGATGAATTGTTGTCTTTATTATTACCAACTATTAGAACAGGCTAATTAACCTGTCTAGTTAAAAAGCTGACATAAAAGATCATCTCAAATATGTATGCAAGTGATGAGTAAATAACTCGACGATGAAGTGATCCATTAGCTTTCTTTGATCTCTTTTCCATCAAAAGAATTTTAGATGCACACAAACTGAATGAACAGCTTTTCACATTGAACCTGACTAAAACATCCAAGTAGGTAGGGGTGGGCGATATACCGGTATACACGGTTAACCGGTAGAAATTTGTCAACCGATAGAGATTTTGGTCTATCGT
>JAQMYG010000016.1:20687957-20705285 GCA_030014215.1 Clariallabes teugelsi
AAAAAGGTAGAGTAGATATTTCTGTCACTCCCCTCTGCTTTTTCAGTATTTTCCACTTACTTGTTTGAAATGAAATAGGAAATAATATTAATGAAATATCTTCCTAAATAAAAAGATACAACTAGGGTTAGGGTTACAGGCACTGAAGTTGTAGGCTATGTGCAGTGTGATTTTATCCACCTCAGAACAAAAGGAAGTTCTCTGCACTCTCCTGCAGATTACTCAGGTAATGACCTAATTTACACATGAATTGATGCTACAAAACTAGCCAAGTTAGCTTCCTCTTGGCTAAAGGAGGGTTAGAAAAGTCTGGGACTTCTAGTGTTAACCTGATAGGTTCGGTCAGAGGTTTCTGAATTTTACATCAAGACACACATAACAATCAGGAGACTTATCTATCTAAGTCCATCTAGGGACCGTGCAGGCTAATGATGATTTTCATTCCTATCCTGATGTGCTCCAGAATAACTTTTTTAAAATTTTTATTCCTGTCCACTCTCTAACTCCTAGACGTTCTTTGATGTCATCAATCCATCTTCTTCTTCACATTGATCTGATGATTCATCTTTCTTTTTACATCCTGCATACACGCCCAAACAGACTAAAATGTATAACTTCACCATAATATTTTTTTCTCTTCTTTGCCTGAGATCTCTTCGGTTTGTTTCATTTGTGACCATTTCATCTTCTTTTCTACAGCATTTCATATCAGAAGCATTTAATTCTGCAATAAGGAAACTCAAGAATCAAGGATTTTAGATACACACTCCTGTATATACACACACACACACACACACACACACACAGGCTGAGTAAACAGCTGTCCCCTTGTCAGACATCCATGTATTCTCCCTTTAGGCCTGACTACAGTGATGACAAATTGTACCAGGTTTGTTTTAAGGCTGTTGTTTTAAAGCATTTCTGCAGATTCCAGGTTTAAACCCACCGTCTAAACTCGGCGTGATGGTGTCGCCCCACTGGTCCTCCTCTTTAATATCCAGAACTCGGTCGATGGACTTCTGTGCGGTGCTCAGAGCCTGTTTAGCGAAACTCGACAGGTGTGAAGCGTTAAACCAACTCATTTTACTCACGGCTGAAGAGCGGAACGATCCGATTTAACGACGCATCTCCGTGTAGAAAAGCCGAACTTACAGCAAACTGTCACTGTTAGCATGCTAGGCCGGGAAAACAAACTCGAGAAAATCAGGTTTCCGCCATCACACCTCACTCTACAGGTCCTGCCGCAATCCTCATGTCATACAGAAACTGAGGGAAACACCGAGTCCGTGGTTTTCAAGGTCCTCCTCAGCGCTGAGCTCTAAACTCCGGCTTTGTTTTGGAGTTAAGCTAAAGAAGTCCAGAGCTGCTGAGTCGCGAAGCTTCTACTTCCGGTCCACGTAGCATCAAACAACACGTCATCTCGTAACCCCGCCCACAAACTTGAGCCCCGTCAGGAAAGAAAGAACTGGACAGACCTTCTGTGTGTGACGTCATCAATATATATTTTTTTATGCAGCTCAGCCAAAGAAACATGTATTCACTTTAAAAATGTAAATTCACAAATTTATAACAATAATAATAATTATTCCATATAATTTATACATATATATTTATACATTTATTTTATATAATTTATCTTTTTTTTTTTAAGTTTAGCCAAAGAAAAAATTATGCACTTTCAATAGGGCTTTAGACAAATGTATAATGACAGTAGTAATAATTATCACTATTATTATTGTTCATTATTATTTTTTATTATTATTATCTTTCCCTCTAGTACCCTTTTCTTTTGCATTTGCCATATAATTTAGAAATATATATTTATACATTTATACTTTTTACATTATACATTTTATATATTTCTATTTAAAATTTTATTTTATCGTAACTCTATATTTGTACAGCGGCACGTTGGCTTAGTGGTTAGCCCTACACCTTGCACCTCCAGGGTTGATGGTTCGATTCCCACCTCTGGTCTGTGTGCATAGAGTCTCCCTGTACTTGTTGCGTTTCCTCCAGGTACTCCAGTTTCCTCCCGCAGTCCAAAGACATGCAGATTAGGTTAACTGGCATTCCTAAATTGGCCATAGTGTCTGAATGAGAGTATGAGTGTGTGGACACCTTTTCCAGGGAGTCCCTGCCTCATCCCTAAGTTTTCTGGAATAAACTCCAGGCCCCCATGATTCTGTATACAGGATAAAGCAGTATAGATGATGTGTGAGGGTGAGTGTATTTGAACAGCGTGGACAAAAGTTTTGGGAATGACACGAATAGTAAGTTTCATAAAGTCTGCTGCTTCAGTCTTTTTAGATCTTTTTGTCAGATGTTACTATGATATACTGAAGTATAATTACAAGCATTTCGTAAGTGTCAAAGGCTTTTATTGACAATTACATTATGTTTATGCATTCTCCGATAGCCGCTTCTCCCAGCCATCCAAGAACAGTTTGGTGATGAACAATACCTTGTTCAGCATGATGGAGCTCCTCAACATGAGGCAAAAGTGATAAATTAGTGGCTCAGGGAACAAAACATCGAAATTCTGGCTCCATGTCCAGGAAACTCCCCAATTAATTTCCCTTAATTCTCCCATTGAGGATTTGTGGTCAATCCTCAAGTTGCGGGTGGACTAACAAAAAACCCACAAATTCTGACAAACACCCAGTTTCTCCCATTTTACTGGTCAAAAAAATTTTCATTCAACATTTAGAACTCTTGGTATATATATCAAAGGTTTTGTCTGTACATTGGTCAGAACTCGCTCTTTCAATAATATATTTACATTTCATACATTGGAGGACCAGAAACCTCAGAAAGGTCTCAGAAAGTATTCTGTCTGTCTACTTGTCTGTCTGCAACAAACACTTTATTTTAAGGGGTTTTAATGGTTGGCAATAATTTCATTGTTACCTCATTTATACTCAAAGCTTTAAAGCGTTCAGTTTAGCAATAGGAATTTGGAAAAGTTAAATACACTGTAAAAACAATATTTCAGAAAATGGGGGAAGAGGACAAAGAAGAAAGTATTTAATAAAATAATACTTAAACTAAAAGGAAGATATTGGAGATCAAGACCAGCAGGTGGCAGTATTGCAACTGGATGTCAACCACTTGTAAAACAAGAACAGAACAGATAAGGATTGAACAAGATCCAAAATTATTCAACTAAATAGCACCCTGAACTGATTTTTGGGTTAATTGGGGTCCATGACAGAGGGGCTGGGACTCACTTTATCAGATTATTTTCAGATTTAAAGAATTAGTTTTGAATTTTGACTCCAAACTGTGTTGCTATTATTTTGGGCAATGTGGGAACGCCAGTTAGTCTAATCTGTATATCTTTGGACTGTGGGAGGAAACCGGACTACCCGAAGGAAACCCACCAAGCACGGGGAGAACATGCAAACTCCATGCACACAGGCCCGAGGAGAGAATCGAATCCGGAACCTGGAGGTGCAAGGCCACAGTGCTAACCACTACACCTATATCATTTATCATGCCACCTATATCATTTAACTCTCAGGAAAAAGATTATTGCAAAGTTACACCATATGTAATATTGTTATCATTAGTAGTAGTAGTAACTTTAGTATCAGCATCACCGTCATCATCATCATCTACTACCACTCAAATCTCCTCTTTTCACACACCCACAGCCGAAAAAGGTGAAGGCTAACGTGTGCTTTCTCTAACACCATGGTTCCCAACCCCGAGACCACACACATCAAGGGGGCGCCACAGATCACAGCCTTTATCTGCTCTGAGGCTGTGAGGTTGCCAGAATTAGATTTGCACCTGGTAATAAGACCACAATTACACATTTACAGTATAATTAAAAGTCTGCATAGAAAAAGATCAACTTTTCTTAGATACTGGCAAGGGGGCTCTCGGGGAAAAAAAACGAAAGGTTGGGAACCACAGCTCTAAGACACATGAAGACAAACTCATCTTTTGGAACTGCTGCTCGTGCTGTGAATACATTATTGCAACAGTGAGGCGGCACGATGGTGTAGTGGCTAGCACTGTCGCCTTGCACCTCCAGGGTCCGGGTTCGATTCCCATCTCTGTGTGCATGGAGTTTGCATGGTGGCTTTCCTCCATGTACTCCGGTTTCCTCCCACAGTCCAAGGACATGTAGATTAGGTTAATTGGTGTTCTCAAATTGCCCATAGTATGTGAATGAGTGTGTGAGTGTGTGCCCTGCAATGGTTTGGCACCCTGTCCAGGGTGTACCCTGCCTCATGCCCTAAGTCTCCTGGGATAGGGGATTAAGCGGTAATGATGATGAGTGAGCGTGAGTAAACAGTGAAGTGTGATGTTCATCTGCACTTAGAGCCAGAGTGTCAATAATGTGGACACATACACAGGCAGGTTTTTCCTTCGTAGAGTCTTTGAGCTCAGCAATACCCAAGTAGGTATCTGTAAAATAAGAAAAACTTTCACTATCCTTTTTGTGTCCTTTTGGAAAACACATACTTAATTAGTTCCTGTATTTCAGTTTCTTCACACAATGCACTTTGTGGTGAAAAAAGGATGACAGAGCGCTAAATAAAAATTAAAACAAAGATGGAAACCCAGCGTCCCATGATACCGATAATCATATAATCTTACTTATATTTAAATTTAGACAAAGTAATTGAAAAATCACTAAACTTAAATAAGGCTACTAATGAACTCAACATAAGTCAAATCTGAACTCACAGAATGTAGGGAAACATAGTCAAATTACATGGTGAATGCAGAGTTGCACCAACTTCTCATTGTGTGCCATCCAGGGAGACATGGTGTCAGATTGCACTTTGTTTTAAAAAGCATTAAAACCTAGCCTCGGTGTAACAAGGCATTAAAAACCCAGCATTAATTCCCTATAATATAATCATGAGCTTCTAATGAACCGATATGAGGAGATTTCTTATTCATGCTGCATGATGACTTTAATGTGAGTAAATAGTCGTAGAAGTAAATAAAGCTAAAAATCTTTAATTTTTGTATTCTCAGGTCTCACTGGTGGAGAACATTAAAAGGCTGTTTAGTCCATTACTCAGCCTGAGGCCGAGAAGTCTGACCTGGAAGATTGACTGACAGTGACAAATGTTCTGATCACAGACTGACTTTAATGTTAGTCTGAAGAACAGGACATCAGTGATGATGGTAGTGATTGTGAGAAAGAATGGCCTAATGAAGACAAAGAACAGGCTTCAGATGATGTCATGATTATGATGATGATGGGGAGGAGGAGGAGAAGCCTGCTTCTCCTTGTCCTCAAGATAAGTCAACAACAGTGTCCTCAAGTCTTTCTTTAACAACAGTCATCCCTACAACCTACTCCAAAGTTAAGGCTGACGACAATGACTGGGTGATGATGATGATAAGGAGGAGGAGGAGCAGGAGCAGGGAGGCAGGCAGGCAGACAGACAGACAGATAGATAGATAGATAGATAGATAGATAGATAGATAGATAGATAGATAGATAGATAGATAGAGACAAAAAACAGATAGACAGACAAACATAATGTGTGTGTTTTGTGGTTAAACAAGTGTTTAATGCAAGTGAAAGGGTAGAGGAAACTGTAAGAACATGCACGGACCCAGGGCCCATTTTCTAGATCTATCTATCTATCTATCTATCTATCTATTATGTGTCTGTCTATCTATCTGTCCATCTATGTCTGCCTATTTATCTATGTGTCTGTCTGTCTATCTATCTGTCTATTTATGTGTCAGTCTATCTATCTATCTATCTGTCTGTCTGTCTACCTATCTAGATTTTTAAAATATTTTTGTAATTACTGTATTAATACTTCCTCATATTAAAGTCTGTAGGAATGCCAAGCGCGCGCACACTGAGCAGAATAAACACGGTCGTAAGCACTATTATTTCCCCCTAACGATAAGGTTAGCGCATGTGCGATGACGGCGCGGGCCACGTCTCAAATTGTGCTCCCTAGTAAACACGAAGTGCAATACACGAGCTACACAATGCATTACGCAGCGCGCCGATATGGTGAACAGGGCGTGATTTAGGACAGGGCCGCGTTCTCGGGCTTGTTTTGAAGGAAGTGAGCCGCAGCAGCAACAGCAGCAGCAGGAGCTCCGGAGAGAAAAGAAAAGAGAAACAAGACCCGGGCCGGACGGAACACGGAGATTGCCCAAACACTCGGAATTAGCAGGAGATTTAACAGCTGTACATTTCGAGGAATTATTTATTAGAATTGCTCGGTTTTATAAAGCGTCATAGGGGAGGGATATTCGAGTTGTAAATACATCCAGAAGGAACGAAAACAATAGTGACACAGCGAAGAGGAGTCGGCGTTAGCATTAGCTGCTTAGCTGGTTAGCTAAAACACTACCGTTTCGTTCCTGGAGTGAGGTGAGTCGGATTATTTATTTAAATTGTACAAAAATATTTATAGGTTTGTAAATTTGTAGTTGTTATTTAATCGTTTTGATGCTAACGGGATGTCAACAGACTGCAAGCTAGCTTAGCATTAACGACTAGCCGTCTTCACGGTTGCTAAGTAATGAAGACTAGTGGGTGCACGCGCTATGACGGTTTTTTTTTTTTCTCTCTTCATTTTTTAAGGCGTTAATGTGAATTAAACAGATAAATGTTGTGGAAATTTCACGTCGAAACATGTCGTTTATAGATAATGACGTTTTAATGTTCCGTAATGTGCTAGCGTTCACACCTCACATCTGACAGGACCGTTAGCTGAGGAGCTAATCTTTACTTCACGGTAATGATTTGTGGGAGCTTTTTATATTTTTAATATTTATCTATTTATATCGGATTTCTTTTCTTTAAACACTTGGTGGTGAGATGGCGATTCATTGGAACCACTTTAAAATCCGTAATCACAGAGTGATACACTGCTTCAGTGCGGTTTATTTTTTTTAAATGAAATGCTGCGTACAAGGACGAGTTTGAGATAATAAGCCAGTTTATGAGGCTTTATAACGGGGAGCCGACGCCCCGAGCCGACCAGGAGTAACAATAACACAATAACGCCATAAAGGCATGGTGAAGGAGAACACCTCATGATCATCCGAGGAGTGCTCAGCTGAGGAACATCCAAGACTCTACAGTCCTGATACTCAAACACTCCTTTGTGAGCATTTTTTTGCATCATGTGATCCGACTTTACCCAGGGTCATGGGTTCCAGATTAAATATGGAGCTACTGCGGTTACACCCAGGGCGGTGTGAGGAGTACAGTATATGTTGAATTCAAAGATCCTTATTATAGAGATCTCCGCTCCATAATACTCTTAACGCGTGCAATCTGTTGTTTGTTCAATTGCATCGCATTTGGAGCAGTTTTATAGTAAAAAAAACGAGTTAAACACTTCGCCGTATCGGTTCGTGGCACCCAGGAGCCTTGACTCGCATCACGCTTGCGGCTCTCGGGAAAGCTTTCAAGTAGGAATTTAATGAGGCAGTTTTTTTGGACAAATCTGTGAAATCTAAAAAAAAATAATAATAATGCACAGGTCAGATTCTGGTTTCTGTTAAAAGGGTGTTTTCACATTAGGGCCGTTGAGATCGTTTCCCCGAGAACACTTGACCCCAAAGCTTGGTTCATTTTGATTAATGTGAATACAATCGTTCTGCGATCGAGAACCATCCCCGAGTACGCTTGAAGAAGTGGTCTCGATAACGATACAGCACACTCGGGCACGGATTGAATCAAATATTGCAATCATACCATAATTAGTTTGCAGTTTAGATGTGATGTCATCAGTGCCGTAGGTCTCTGTGGAAGTCTCCGTGTGACCATAGCATGTGTGTGCAGATCTCATGACCTATGACCCACACAATTGTACCTGATGCTGTAAGAAAGCACGTGAATGCATTGCTCTTGATTTTTTTTTTTCCTTAAATATAAATAATGTTATTAGTCAAAGCACCAAGGTTAACTTCCTCGTCCTATTTTTCACAAAGATTACCTTAGAGTCTGTGCTTTCCCCCCCAAAAAAAGGACGATAGGGGGGGAAAAAAAGAATTATTGGAAATCAGAAATGCTGTGCATCTTTTGTGGACAGGAATCATCAGGGAACACCTGATACGATACTATCACAATATCCAGGTGATGATTTGATTTATATTGTGATTCTGTAAGTATGACGATTTTAGAATTACATTTATTTTAGATATTACATTTTTAAAAAGAATGTGTTAAGCAAACTCGTAGCAAAAAGGATGCTGTGATGCTTACAGTGCGTGAATAGATTAGAGTGCACCACTTATAGGATTATAGACGAAGTGCAACATTTTACCACCTTGAATGCAAACGTATTTGAATGAAACAAATAGTAAAAAAAAAAAAACGATTATGCTGTTGGTGTGGTGATGCATGAATTGTCACACAGAAGGCTCGTAATACGTAACTGAAGCTGTTTTGTTTTTCCCTTGTCTCTAATTTTTTATTTTTTATTTTTTGCAAATCCAAAGAGCTAGGCTCATCCATTTGCTGTATTCTTTTTTTGTTCTTGAGGTGAAAAACAGCAAATTTTTTCGATACATTGTGCAGAAATATCTTTTTTCCTGACACAAAGCTGAGAGAAGTTAAACCCATCACTCATTTGTTATTCATCACTCATCATCGAACAGCTCATGACGAGAAAAAACAATCTACAGTCGGCGCAACAATCTGATTCAGCCAGCATGTTGTCGTGTTTCTTTAGGTTACAAAGACTTGCTGAAAAATTCTACTAAATTGATGCATGGCGCTTTCATCACGAGGTTATCAGGTTGGCTTCCACACGAATGCATTCTGCATTCTCTCAGTCGTCATGTGCTGTCCAGTCGTCATGTGCTGTCATGTCACTTGCGTTTAAACTAACGACTTCTTATCTTCAAGGATAAAACTTCTACATGCCGAATGACAGCCATGTTTTCCTTTATAACAAACGTGGTATAAATGACTATAAACTTATACATGTTGCATATTATTCTGGTCAGTCTTTGTTTCTAGAGCGCATCCCGGGGCAGTGAGGTGCAAACACACCCTGGGTATGATGTTAGATTAAACTAGGCGCAGTTTAGATGTACTTGTTTTTAGGCGGGAACCCAGTGGAAACCGCATACAGACACTGAGAGAGCTTGTTGAACTTCAAGTAGCACCCCGAGCTGTGATGCTGCACCATCATGTCACCCTCCAGGGTTTATTTAATTGTTTTGTTCTTTAGAGGTGTTCCGTCAGGCTGCATGGAACATTTAGCCCTTTAGCCTTTATCTCTTTTTAAAGATAGTGATGCAGCAGAGTTTTTTGTTTTACTCAGGGAAGCTGTTCTTTTAATTTCGCTTTACCTTAAAAAAAAACAAAAACAACACGCCAGCCATGTGACACCACCCAGTGATCATTTAAACCTTCGCATTGTTTCCTCTGTCATGAATTGTTTTCCCACACTCTTACTCTTAGGAGAAGCACACTCCAGGGAAAAAGATCTTTCCAGTGATAAAGATTTCAGTTTACTGTAAAAGAACACAGCGCTGTTCCCTTAGCTGGATGTTTAATAGACTGTTCGGCGATCATTGCACTAATCCAGCTAAAGCGCAATGTCAGGTCATTATCGGACCATGGATTAACCTCCTGCTGGAGAGTTATGGGAAATATGAAGAATCTGAGTGTGTGTGCATGTGTGTGAGGACACGGGTCACTGCACAGGATGCCTTCCAAAGAGCTGCAGGTTCAGGAGGCAAAGGACAAGTGGACCTCCACCAGGACAAGTGTTTTGTAAACAGATCAGCGTGGTGTAAATACTCTCAAAGGTTACTTAAGGTTTACTTTCCGGGTTACTTTCCGGGCAAAAATTTGTTTATTTAATTTATTCGTCACCTGATGCCCTTTTATTTTTTTTATGTGAAGAGCATATATCAGAAAACATTTTCACTGAACACATCCTGTACACCCCCCCTCCTACACATTTAAATTACATAGAGGATGGTCGGAGGTAATAAAAGTGTGAAAATTGTAGGTCCTGTGTACCTTCACTCTGTCCTCCTCCTGTCTGGGCCTGCTATAAGTGTGTGTGTGTGTGTGTGTGTGTGTGTGTGTGTGTGTGTGTGTGTGTGTACATTGTCATACAACATTGTGGCAAAATTCAAGCACCGACACCTGTCTGCACACTTTACTCTCTGTCTTGTGGGAACCAATCTTTATTTGCTCCTATTCTATTGCATTTTTCATATCATAAATTGGGGACCAGACGCAATAAATATAGCTTTGTGGTTCCTTATCACAACTTATCAAGATGGCGAAAAGATACTCTGTTCAGAAGACATTGCAATTGAATTTGGAAGAGAGAGATGCTTTCGATGATGATGTAGAGGAAGAGGATCACATTTCTGAAAATTCTGAAGAGTCTGACAGTGACTTTGAAGGAAAGGGTTGACACTGAGTTCCAAAACGAAGACGAGACACAGAACCAGGCCATCAGCAGCCAGCTCCAGAAACAGAAGCCCTTCAACAGCTAGCAAGTGAAAAATTATGGATGTCAAAAATTGGTGAAATTCAATGGTCTTCTTGCCCAAGAAATGTGCCACCCTGCATGGCAATGTGATAATAATGCAACCAGGGCCAACCGGTGTTACAGGTTCTCATGTACAGGACATCAAGTCTTCTTTTGAGCTTTTCATCCCAGATTCAATCCAGAAAAGTTTTCTGGATTGCAATAATTTAGAAGGAAGTCATGTTTTTTTGGAACACCCACTTTTTTTGCCCACTTTGGGGCTCTTCTCCTTGCTGGAGTTTTCAGGTCCGAGGGGGAATCCACAGAATCCCTGTAGGATGCAGAAACTGGCAGAGAACATTTCCATGCAACAATGTCCCTGGAACACTTCCATATAATTTCCCGGATTATCCACTTTGATCAACAAGATGACAGACCAGCTTGATGTCAGAGAGACAAGCTAGCTGACAAGTTGGTGCACCGCTTCCCCCTATTTTACAACCCTGTGCCTATTATTCTAGGTTGTGGCCAGCAACAACAAAACAAGTGCTGTGAATTGTGTGGACCCAAGATGGACAGAGAAGCACTATGTACATGCATCAAGAAGTACATGTGCACCACATACACAGTAAAACTCTGCCCCTCATGTGTGGTATAGGCTGGTGTGAAACGGCAATGTGTTCATTGGGGCTGATGTGTTGACTAGACTGACATGGTTCAGCTTGTGTTGTGTAAAATGACGTGAAAGGGTTAAACTTCTAATTAAGTTGATAGAAATAAAAATCAATAGTTGCTTAATTTGTAAATCTGTTCACTCGTATTGATAATTTATCTCTTTTTATTTTATTAAAAAAGAAGAAAAAAAAGTATCACTTTTATTCATACATGTGATCTAACAAAGGTAAAGGGCAAATATTAATCATATATCCTGTGTATATTGCTTGTAATTAGGATGACGCAAACATCTGTTGAGGATTTTAACATAAAATTGATTGATTGTGTTGAATTAAAAAATACAAAATGCAGTGGGTCCTGCAGACCCGGAACACTGGCTGAGCAACAAAAATATGAGCACGTCACAAAGGTTAAATTGTAAGCACTCTTGGTGGAAGTATTATAAGAAAGGTTAGTCTTCTCTTGGCATATTCATGTCTAGTTCTCCGCCTCCATTCCACGAGAACGCTGCGATCACGCTCGGGTGTGGACCAAACCAGTCGTTCCTAGAGCATCTGACTGAGGGCGTGCCCTTGATCTGCTTCCAAGTGAAATCTAGTGAGTAAAATGATTCTGCTCTGAATAAAAGACGGTGTGTGTGTTTATTGTTAAAAAATAAATTTGTAGTAGCGCTGCACAAATGCACCGTGTTCCTTAGAGATTCTTTTCTAGAAGAATTTTTCAGTTTAATTGTGTGCATTGTGAAAATAAGTAAACTAATTACCAAATAAAATGTGGACAGGATTAAGTCTTCTTAGCTTTAAGTTCCTCTCCAGCTGTCGATCTGTCGGTTTTTAAATGACGTGTCGCTCCCTGAGAGCCTCCTTAGCCATCTTTAGCTGTATGGATTTAGCTGGAGCAGATCAGCCTGTAATGAAGACATGCACTGAAGATGCGTCTGAGTTTAAGGGGTTCCTGTACAGTTCAGCGTGTGTGTTTAATCTGAGCGAGCTGAAGGATCAGTGCAGTCGCAGTGCTAGAATGCTAATATGTGTTGTTTTGGCTCTTTGTGGTCCGATGTAGGCCAACAGTTTAAATTTTGAAGCAAGAATAGAAAAACAGTGCTTGAGTTCAGGACCAGCTGTATAACTGCAAGTGGGGTATTTCCTTATAATTCTGGCTCACATAAGCTCCTCTGAAATTCAGGATTGGTACAAGCATGTGGGAAATGATGCCACTCCTGAAGGCCAGGTCACAGAGCTGCTCGGTGGGGTTTATAGTGTTAAACCGGATGGGAGGGTAGATCACTGATCGGAAAATATATGGGTCAGTGTTGGTGGTGCTGGAGTAGATTTTTTTTTTTTTTCTTTTTTTTTTTTCCTGTAAATAATTAGAAAATTAATCAGAAACAGAACAAGCTTTATTGCCAAGTATGTTTGCACATACAAGGATCTGTGGAACAAAAAACAAACAAACAAACAAAAAGGGAAAAATGAACAGGAAATGGAATAGGATGTTTGGTATTATCATTTATATTCTAAGGTTGGATCAGTAAAGCACAACTGATATGGCCCAGTGCAATTATTTAACCGCAAAAGCCTGTAATTTATTACTGGTAATATACACATAGTCAGGAAGTCATGTAGAGTTGGTCAATAATTTAAGTCTTTGAGTATTATTGGCATAATATTGGCATACATCCTCTTGATGAGGTCATCTGTGCCTTTATTTGCTGTTAGCCGGGATAAATAGGCTCGAATACAAAATGTTACATTTAATATCCAAATATCACATAAGTTTATATCACAATCGCTAGATGTGTAAAGATAATAATGGGGAGAGGGAAATTATATTAAATTAGTATAAAAAGAATCTAGGTTGGAAATCGTGACGATATCGAGCTGTGCAGTTTAATAAATTATGCAATTTAATAGAATAATAATATACTTAATTTATAAAATTGAATGAATGGATCAGTTTTCGATTTACACATTTTGAAGAATCTATGAATTCCTTAAAAATATACCACTTTTATTTTTGCAGAAAATACAAAGCGTTTGCATCTTGTGCAAATACTCAAGTATTGCTTCTCCTCCTTCTTCTTTTGACCTTACGGGCTGTTGGTGCAATATTAACTGGTGCAATACACCTACCGGACTGGAGCGTGGAGCAGAAGATGGGTGGGGGAAAAAAAAGATTATCGCTTTTTATGTTCCATGGCATTTACACCATCAACACCACAAGTTACACAGTGTTTCAGTCTTTTATTAGACACATTTTATACTTCAAAACCTGTAGGGAAAACAGCTGGACAGTAAACGTTAAACACACTTGATGCTGCTGTCAAAGACTGAAAGACCTGACACTGCTGACCACAAATAAATGAAACAGCTGTGTGTTAATGCCTGACATTTCACATCTGCCCTGTCTTTCATTGTATGTCATCTTACACTGACGAAATGGTACATCCGGACAATGTAAGTTTTTTTTTTTTCAAACTTCATTCTCGAAAACGTTGTTCCATGGAAGGAGAACATTTACTGCATTTGCATATACAGGGATGTGACAAAGACACTTGTGTGAAACTATTTGAATAATTAGTTTTATTTTGTAAGATGCCACTTTTATGATCCAATAGGATTCACACTGCTGATCCCGGGAGTTAAAAGTGTTGGATTGGGTATCACAGGGAGAAAAAGGCTGTGTAAATAATGTCCAAATGTGTGGAAAGTTCAATAAGATATAATTTTTTAAAATGTTTTTATCTTACTGTATTAAGATAAGTGAGGTACTTTTAGTTGACAAAAAATCATTTAACATGTACACAATGTTTAAAGAAAAAAAATATGAAAGGATATCGATGTTTGCTGAAACTCAAGGTTTTGGTATCTGTTTTTTTCTTTTTCTTTTTTTTTTTTCCAAACAGTCTATTAACAGTGTGAGGTTTCTGCCAGGCCGGGTCACAAGTTTGTGCCATGAAAATTACAACAAAACAAGAGAAACAGCCTTAATCAAGAAATGTGTGAGCGTGCCTAAAGACAAAGTTAAACACACTAAACTTGTTTTTTCACTTCTGCGCGTGCATAATAAAGGTGTTGCACATGCACGTCAGGATTTCATCTGAGGCCTAGTCTCCGGGGTTATTTCCTTTTTACCCCCGCAGCCTTTTCTCACAACCTGCCCAGTTTTCTCCCTCTCCTTCGTTCGCCACGTTCGATCAGCTCGCTCCACGTTTAGGGTTTCGTTCCTCCGCTCGACGCCTGCTTCACATTCGCTGCCTCCAGGAACACAAAGGAAATTAATTTTGCTGAATGCAATGCTGCGAGAGCTTTGCATCCAGCAAAATTAATTTCCTTTGTCTTCGCAGCCGCTTTAGTTTCATGCAGGAATTTTTTTTGCATTTCCTTTACTAAACCTGCTCTTAGAGCTTTCTGATTTCCGGTCGAGAAACGGTGCAGCTGCAGAGACGGGGTCTCTGGTTCTACTTAAAGCAGATGTGACATCTGCGATTGCTGTGCGGAGGCAAAATCACCTCAGTGAGGTTACAAACAGTCTGTGGTTTCGTATCGGTTGTACTGTACGAGTGCTCCAGTGGGGCGTGAAATCCACGTCAGTTTTCATGACGCTACAGGAAGAGCACACGTACACGTTGAGAGCACAAGTGATAACCATACTTCACCCTCAATGTTGTGTGAGATGGTCAGGTGTCCACATACTTTTGGCTAAACAGTGCCACTAGTCTGCAATCTTGGTCACAGAGTTCTACTTGTGCAGTGAACCTCATGTACAGACCCGGAACAAAGTGTCTCCTTGAAAATCGTCTCCTTGAGTTCGCTGTGGGACGAAGCCTTTGTGTAGAAAACAGTCACTAATGGCCGTCTCTGCATCACTGAGTACAGTCAACCCGCGGTAAAGTAAAGTCGCGGTTCAGAGTTCTCACCCTCAGTCGACAGATTTTTTTTCTTAAAACCCAACTAATGTTTTATGGCTTTGTTCGTGCCAATATATAATGTTTCATGCATTTTAATGCTAAACTATTAAGAACAATATACTTCAGTATTATTGTAACATAAATGTTAATTTAAATTCAGCAGCATTTCCATTTAACTTATAATACTGTATAATTTTTCTTAGTACTGTAGTGGAAAAAAATATGTTTATGGAGGATGTCTTCCATGTTTATAGTTTATCATTAAATATATATAATAAATGGCTTATGGTTTTTGTTTCAGTTGCACAATTCCAATATTTTGATGCAGATCGGTTGTTTTTATCTTGCTTGCTTACTGTGACTAGGGATCAACCGATACAATATTATCGCAATACCCAGATGGCGAATCTGGGTATTGCGATTTTTTTTCCCCATCAAATACTTACATTTATTTATACATTTTGTTATAATTCTGAGGAAACTTGGCAAATAATTTGCTCCTACTAGACAGCATGCTGTGCTGCCTGCCAGTGTGTGACTAGTTTATAGCGTGATTATAGAGGAACTCTAATTGTTTTACATTTGACCTCAATGTAAAAATAATAATAATAAAATAAAAAAAAAAACAGTCTTGTGTTGCTATATGTTAATTGCTTCACATTATAATAATCCACCCCTCTTCCCCCACCTCCAAATCTCTCTCCTATTACCTCCCAGTCTTACGTAAGACCGGGCCGGTATCTGATTCCGATGCCAAAATTTTTCATGCCTTGGTCTGTATTTCACCTTGAACTTTTTGGGGTCGGATGTATCCTGGTTTTGTAGTGATCTGTTAAGAGCTATTACTCACACAGCTAATTATGGCTATTTCCTGCACGAGAATGAGTGCGCACGCGTGTATGTGAGTTGTGAAAGCGAATCCTGTGCGCTCTCGAAACATACTCTCTCTAGTTTGTTTTGATCGCCTGATCGTAGGCAGTAGGGACACGCCGTTCCCCATCGGCTCATACGGTCTGCTACAGAAGTATTTACAATCTGCACTCGGGTTTATGGCAAGGCCGTCATATAGCAGTGTATCAGTGTCCATTTACAGCAGTCAGCTTCCTCTGCTGTTTGGCAAGAGTGTGTGTGTGATAGAGAGTGAGTGAGCATATTCAGGCAGCCCTCGTGACTGCAGGCAGGGAACGTGAGTGAGGGCACGTGACTCGTTCAAAGTTTAGTGCAGAAAAAGTGATGAGTGTTTTTCCTTGTAATGGTGTCGTGTTCAGCCTGGTCAGAGCCATCCTGCAGTTGCATAAATCAGTCACATAAATCCACTTAGGGTGAAGAGACCCTGATCGTCATGTGCGGTACGCAAGGCACGGCATTACGACCTTGACAATCGACATTGTAATAAACCACACTGTACTTTGCTTTTCAGGGAGTATCTCAGGTTAATGCTTCCGACCAATGCCCCTTATTTCTCCTACTATAAGTTTTATGAATGGAAAAGGAAAATATTATTGAAAATTATAGATGCATCAATCAGTTATCAGTCCAATAAAATAAATGATTTTAATTGGGAAAAAAAATCACCTGTCACACGAAAACATTCAGCCTGTTTAGCTGAAAAATCTGCACCCATCATGGATCATCAAGAACACAAGCTGATGTTATTCCTGAAAGTGATCTCATAATCATCTTCTCATCATGTGTGTGTGTTTGTTTTTTCCCTTCCTTTTTCTCCAGCTCTGACACGATGACGTCGAGGAAGAAAGTTCTGCTGAAAGTCATCATCCTCGGGGACTCAGGGTGAGTGTCGGCTCTGCAGCACCGCACAGCTTCACTAACACGTTATTTTTTTTAGATGAATCAGTAACTGGGTGAGTTGATAGGATGAGTTGAGATTGAACATCCATAACGCAGCGCAGCACTTACAAAGCCTTCAGCTGATATGTCGGGTTTGACATCAGTGTAACGTTGGTCGTGTCAAGCTGATAACTGTGCTGATTTGCTTATTCTTATAAAAGAAGATTAAGATATAAAGTAGGGATGCGACGATACCACTTTTTTGGAAAATGAGTACGAGTACGAGTACTTGAATTTCAGTACTCGCCGATACCGATACCGAGTACTTGATAAAAACAAGATTTAAATTTACAGAAACCGACGCGGAATTGTCCCGCATGTAATATGGCTCGTTGCGGCGTGAAACTCTCGTGCTTGATTAAATTATTTGTGTTAAATGCGCTACCTTTTCAGCCTCCTCTGGACAATTTCGCTGAGCACAATTTGCAGTCCGCCTTTGTTTTG
>JAQMYG010000016.1:20710214-20736304 GCA_030014215.1 Clariallabes teugelsi
CCCCCCCCCCCCCCCCCCCCCAAAAAAAAAATCTAAATCTCTCTAAGAGTGGCAGAGGAGCAGTTGGCATCCCTCAGATATTTTATATCTGTTTATTCTTGTATGATTTGTTATAATTATTATTATTATTAATTATTATTATTAACAGACCTGAATAAGATGGGCAAAAAAAAAATCCCACAAAAATACACGAGTGAAGACATCGAAGCATTCATCGTGACATCCAAGGAAACATTTATTACAGCACAGCATATACATCGTTTGAAAATAAATGTATTTCAAAGTAATAAAAAAGAATTTAAAAACCCTTGTTGAATAAATCTTTTGTGTATTGCCTTTTTTGTTTGTTTGTTTAATGAAGCAGGTGTAATCTTAACGGTGGTGGGTGTAATTTTGGCGCTACAAGTTTTCCTATGCACAATGAACAACAATAGCAGGAGACTCATTCCGTGAGCTTTTTCTGAATCCAGCTGTCTCGCAGACAGATTTTTAGCTGGCGAGTAAAAGTCTGAATAAGTTTAACTACTAGGTTGAGTCAAATGAAACCATAAATGAGAGAAACTGTACTTTTAAATCTGCAGTTTCAAACATAAATATCAATCTGCTTCACAGTTCTGTAACAGGTAGTTAATACTACCTTAAACCTGGTACACTTTAAAACAAACATAACACGTTTTACTTAAAGATGTTCCTCCTCTGGTTTTGCGCTGGAGGATTAAAGCCGCTCCATTTCCAGGTTTTCTGCTTAAGAAGCTAATCATTTGTTCTGTTAAAACTGCAAACCGTCCTACAAATACGTGTAAAAACAACTAACGTATTTAACAACGGCAAAGTGCGGGAGCTTTATGTTCTTGGTCTCTTACTAGTCCCGCTTCCCAGCAGCCATTGCTGCAGCGGCCCGGCGGCTTTACTCTTCTGCTTCCCAGACGGAGACTTTTCTCCTGTTTCTGTTGGATCGGCGTCGTCGGGCGCTTTCCTCTTAACGGGCGAGCCGTTTTTAAGCCAGGTCATCATCATCTTGCTGCTGGCTGAAGCTTGAGGAGGAGCCTGAAGAAAATACATCGAATGCAATAAATATGTCGCATTTCATAAATTTTAACATTACATTTACATTTTTTCTTCTTAATTTAATTTAAAAAGTGAAACAAATTCTAGTTTTTTTGGGTTTAATTTTGATGATTGCAGCTTCTACAGTACCTCATGCAAATCAAAAATCCAATATTTCAAAATGCTAATGTACACTATATTGCCGAAAGTATTCGCTCGCCTGCCTTCACATGCATATGAACTTGAGTAACATCCAATACCCGATCCATAGGGCTTAATATGACATTGGCCCTCTGCAGCTTCAACTCTTCTGGGCTTTCCACGAGGTTTAGAGGTGTGCTTACAGGAATTTTTGAGGTCAGACTCTGATGTTGGACAAGAAGGCCTCGCTCCTAGTCTCCGCTCTAATTCATCCCAAAGGTGTACTATCGGGTTGAGGTGATGTGAGCCAGGCCTTCTCGTCCAACATCATTTTCCGGAAGAAATGGTCAAAAATTCCCATAAACACACTCCTTAACCTTGTGGACCCAGAAGATTTTAAGATGTTGTAGCTGCAGAAGGTGGGGCAACATCATATTAAACCCTACAGATTAAGAATTGGATGTGAAGGCTCCATGTGGAGGCAAGCGAGCAAATCACCATTTTCCCACCAAGTCCTGAACCGTCTATGCTTGTTTCCTGGTGGTTTGAACCAGGAACCTCTCTACCCACAGGTGAAGCTGACCTATTGGCGACACAGGCTCTTGTAGCAGTACACTGTAGTTTAATATATTTGACTTAATTATGGACTAACATTAAAGCAAGACTTGAACCAGTCATACTAAGCACCAAAGACCATGAGGCTTACCACTGTACCACACAAGGTGCCCTGCTTATATGGGGTTTTATGGGGTTATAAAACGGCTCAATGAAGCAACTCGAACAAAAAAAAAAAGTTTCAAAGGAGTAGATGTTCAAAGGACTGGTGTCCTAATCTCGCACTTTGACAGGCTTTTATATAAAAGTGTTACGTCATTATGAAGTGTTTTATGAAGACTAAGAAAGAGCCCAACATAGCTCCAACACTCCTGTTGTTCTAGGGTGTAGCGGTCAGACTTAATGTCACCGTTGTGGGCTGTGAAGGTACCGGTTCTAATCTTGCTTTTGGCAGTTTTTAAGAATAAAAAGTGTTGCTGCAGAAGTATGAAGGTGTAACAGAGGCAGCAATAAAGCAGGAACTCTGTAGCTCAACTGGCTGAGCGGATGCCTCTGTGGATCAAGAGGTGCTTGGATCAAACCCCAATACAGAGTTCCAGCTTATCTGAATGTAAGGAGCTGTGGCCCTAGAGAGGTGATTAGGTAGTGGTGTGTTTGTCTCCACAGGTGAGGATAGGACAGTATGATATAGATAAGCTATAAGTTGTGCAGGATAGGATGGAGCAAGTTGAAGAGGGTGTAGGTGGACTGAAGTGGAAAGGGTCTTATCCTCAGTAGTGCATGGTCTAGGAGAGAGAGGGAAGAAGTGATAGGTCAAGTAAGGAAGGGGACTGGCTTGAAGCAAGAGTGATGTGTAGGTGGGGAAGAAAGGATAGGGAGGGTAAAATGAGGGAAAGTCCTGTCCTGAGATGAGGTATAGGAGAAGGGGTAACCCAGGATGGGACAAGGTGAGGGGCAGATAGGATGGAAGAGGAAGTAAAACTTCCAACTCACCCCCTTTTTCACTGTCCCATCATCCACTCCTTTCTAACGCTCCTCCTTCAACATCAAAACCCTACCCTGTCCCTCCCTCCAAGAGTGCAGCCCACTGTCCTGTTTTCTTCCTCCTGTCCTCTCCTCCCCATCTCACACGTCCTCCAAGGACAGGACCCTCTCCCTCCACCACTTACCCCTGTCCACTCAATCTCACCTGCCAGCTCATCCAGCCTCTTCTTTTCTCACCACAAGTCCCCAATACACACATCATTTCAACAACTCTTTATCCTACCCTCAATCTCTCATTTGCCCTCAACCCACACACTCCCAAACCTTCCCTGGCCTACACTGAGACACCAACAACACCCCCAATCTAATGGCACACCAATTACACTCAGATAAGCTGGAGCTCTGGTTGGGATTTGATCCAAGCACCTCTTGATTCACAGAGGCATCCGCTCAGCCAGTTGAGCTACAGAGTTCCTACACCCAACTCCCACAACAACACTTTTTTATTCTTCCAAATCTTACCAAAAGCAAGACTTGAACCTGCACCGTCACAACAGTGGTACTACCTCTAACCACGACACCATAGAGCCATGAGTGCAAACAGCATGTGTTGGGATTTAGTCCTAGTAAATCACTTCATAATGCTACAACAATTTTAATTGAAAATTAAAAAGACTAGAACCATCATACACAACAAACAGCATGTGATGGGCTTTGGTTTTCGTAAAAATCACTTAATAAAATCACTTTTTATTCTTAAACCTGCGACTCAAACCTTAAAGCAAAAGGTGAGACTTGAACCAGCGACCTCATTCACCAAAACTCATGACTCTAACCACTACACTACTGAAAGCCAAGTGAGTGTTTGCTTACAGGACTTCGGGCCTAATGGTGCGACTCAAGCGCTAGAGCAAGATATAAGACTTGAACCAGAGACCTCAGACACCAAACAACCATGAGGCTAACAATACACTGTCGCACGTTGTAAGAAGAAACTTAATTATGGGACTTTTTTTTCTTAACAACTAGCTCAATGGTGCAAATTTAAACTCTAATGAGAGCTGAACCAGCAACATCGCACACCAAAATCCAATTGCGCCAACCACAATACCAGGTACGTCCAACCCTGGTTCGGAACAGCTCCAGGTCCAGTTCACTGGGCTGCAGCTTTCGGGGTCCAGGCTTGGCCACTCCTGCACTAGGACTTATGGTTTAGTAAATGGCTCAGTGCTGTGAGTCAAACACTAAAGCAAAAAAGGGAGCTTTGAACCAGCAACATCGCACACCAAAACCCTAAGTGCTAACCACTGTACTATTGAAAGACATGCAATAGCCACAGAGAGTTTGCATATAGGACTTTCGTCTTAATAACTAGAACAACGGTGCAATCCAAAGAGAGACTAAAATGCTAATTCCGCTCCCAGAGGTTAATATACAGCACTAATCACATCCCTGTAGGTTCTCTAATGACACAACTAAGTGTCTAAGTTTTTCTATTGGTATTTATTTGGCTTCTTATATATGTATATTTTTATGTTGAAAGATGCAAAATAAACTATAAGTACAGTAAAAATTTGGTTTGTGAGTAAATTGGTTTGTAAGCATTTTGCAAGACACGCACTTTTTTTTAAACACATTTTAACTCGATAAGCGAGCGAGATCTTGATAAACGAGTACTGTAGTATGCATGCGCTTTGTCTGCCGAGGGTCACATGATTAAACCTGAGCCAATAGTTCTTCTCTCTTGTGCGCTGCGTGATTGTGGGTAATCGTCCCCCATGCTCTGTCTCAGTGCGCGCGTCACTCATATAGTCAACATCCGTACACGTGTACACCATACTGTTTGAACACTGAGACCACGTGTGTGTGTGTGTGTGTGTGTGTGTGTGTGTGTGTGCGTTCGCTCAACCACAGGAACAATATTAGGTCACACTTTCCATATTACGGTAAAGAAATTTCAGACGCTGAAGGATCTGGGAGAGGTTTGAACCAGCAACCCTCTCACCCCCGAGGAACCACTCGTCCTGTTGAGTCAACACCGGGGCTTTCACTTTTATTTTAATTTTTTTAATAAATATCTTTGGTTTTATTATCAAGCCTAGTTGTAACTTTAAATGAGTTTGACTCCGCCAGATGAACAATCCATCTTGTTTGTGCCATAAATGCATAGAAGCACCTTCTTGGCAGCGGGGTCCAGCGGCTGCAGGCACTCGGGGGAGTTGTTGCGCGCGTTGTTGACGAAAGAAGAGACGGGGTGAAAGGTCAGGCACGATTTAGAACGTAGCAACTTAAGCGCCTCCAGTGAGCGCACCTCGCCGAAATCCAACCACTGCCTCACCTCCTCGTCTCCATCCAGAATGGCTGGCATCCTGTCACACACACACACACACACACACACACACACACACACACACACACACATTTAAATAAAAACAACAACAATATATCCTACAACGACCTCTACACATTTCTACACGCCACAGTAGACGACACGATGCCGTGCACTACCTGTCATGGATGCTCTGCAGGTTTGTCGAGGCGCTCACAGTGATCACGGTGTACGTGTACATAACGTCCCCACCACCAGGAGGTGTCCAGGCGTCAAACAGCCCCGCTATGGTCAGCAGACGCCATCCTGTCCAATCACCACCCACTTCGGCGTCCTGTTAAAATCAATCGATTATTATTTAAGTGGCCTGAAATTAAATTGTGATGCGTCTTTGATAAACATCATGATCTGATGTTAACATTATTAACTGGTCGCGTCTATATTCACTTAATATTAATGAGCTGAAAAATTCAAGCAGAGAGCCAGGATTTGAACCAGGAACTGGTTTTAAGAATTTAACCCAATGAGAGCGACACCGTTCAATCCGTGATGAGGATTTGACTTTGAGGAACGACATGAACTCGTGTGAGCTCATGTGGCTCAGTAGGATAATCAGTTTGTGGTTCAGCTCAGGGGAGTCTTCAACACCTTACATGCTTTATAAACTCTTATTTTTGTGTGTCATGAATATTAAAATAACAGGATAAATCCTACTATACCAGCTCAAAGCACCAGAAGTGTAAGAGTGCAGTTTAACTTGGTGCTGTGAGGAACTCAGGCTCACTTGTATTTCAGTTGTCTTAATTATTTTTGCATTTTTTAAAATCAACCCAAACTTTTAATTAATCACATATTATCCTGATTCTGATATAAAAATTTGTGTTTCTTTCTTAAAATACTTACACATTCATCTTTAGTTCTTCCAAGTCTACATACGTTATCACTTATCACTTTTAAAGTGAAGAAAGGGTTTATTTTCACTCACATCCCTCTGATTGTGTTTTTCAACCTGCATTGAGAGCTCTTTAATTCAGACCTTGTGAATTAATCTAGACATAAATAAATAAATAAATAAATAAATAAATGCTGCCAGAACACATGCTTCCTTCCATCCGGTTTTTTTTTTTTCTCTTTCAAAGACCTGGTATCTCCTATTCAGGCGTAGATGATGGCGGAAATAATTCCACAAGTTTTGAACTCCGTGCTTCTTACCTCTGATTTTACTTCAGGCTGTCCGTCGCTTTTCATCTTTCCCTCGTCTGTGTCCTGCTTCTCACGCTGTTCCTGGGGGAAATAGATAAAGAAAGCCTGCCTCTCCTTCTGCTGCCTCCTCCACTCGTAGAAGCCGTCGGCTAGAATGACACAGCGCTGCCCTTTTAGCAGGGGCTCCTGGAGGACAAAGTGATCACAGAATGCACAAACATTTAGTTTAAAAAAAAAAAGATATATAGAATTTCTTACATTTCAGTTCAATTACATTCTCAATTGCGATTTAGCATTGAACAGAGAAAACATTTTGGCTATACACACTGGTATAAAAAAGCCTTTTCACCTACTGGAGCTATGACACACACAGTTACGTATGCGCCTCATACCTTGTACGACTTTTTCTCCAGCAGGCTCTCGCTGCGACAGTTCGAGGTGCTGTACTGCATCTTGCTCGGGTCGCTCTCCTTGAACCATCCCGGCACCAGACCCCACCGCATCGTCGCCAGCACGCACTCGTCCACTGAGGCTTCCTGTCCAACACCAACAGTGATGGAGTGAATTACAGGATTTTATTATTTTTTTTATTTATACAAGGGAACCTGATTTTAATGTCCCCCCGGTCTAACACAACAATTCAGTGATGTAAGAATATTACCCATCCTGTAATACAGGAGCTAGTGAAAGAGTTAGTGCAGCAAAAAAAGTGGTGTGTAGATTTAGAGCTTGTGTACGTGTTTAACGAAGAGGCTTCGGTCTTCTCATGAAGATCATCAGTATGGTTGAGAAACACACCAACACTCAGGCGCTGAAAGTCACACACTAAATGCATCCTGGCTGTATAATGCGACTCCATTTTTATTTTAAAATGATTGAGAAGAATCAGAAGCACTTTACCTTATTAAAGTGTCTACTGGACAGCAGAACTGGACTGAAGGACTGAGGACTTTTGTTGTAGGATGGTCGGTATTTATCTGCATCGCCGTCCTTCCACCGAGGCTGTCGCTGCTCTCCGGATCGGTCCCGGTACTGAGATGCACGCCGGAGCTCATCAGGGGCGAGGGTGCAGGCTGTCCTTCCGCACATGCTATCAATCTAGAACAAAAATTTTAATTCATATAATTAAACAATTAATTAATAAACACCTAACATACTGTATGTCTGTCTCACTCACTCATCGTCTATACTGCTTTATCTTGTATACAGGGTCCCATAGACTTGGGGCATGGGGCGGGGTATACCCTGGATTCATCGCAGGGCACACACACGCTCAGTCACACACTATAGGCAATATGGGAACGCCAACTAGACTAATCTGCATGTCTTTGGACTGCGGGAGGAAACCTACCAAGCACAGGGAGAACATGCAAACTCTATGCACACGGACCCCGAGGCAGGACTTGAACCCTGGACCCAGGAGGTGCAAGGCGGTTAGACAGTGCTAATCACTACGCCACCATGCCACCTAATAAGATGTATCAATTAATTAACAACTAAAATGAGTCTGTTTGTCTCAAAAAACTTAACTGTCTCTGTACAGTAAATTGAAACTGAATGCATACTTTATTCCTATAACAGTACTAATATTTTGCTAATATTAAAGCAGCAGTGTTTGTTAGCAAAGCTTTCTTTAGCACATTTATTCAGAAACCTTTTTTTTTTTTCTTTTTCTATCTAACATCAGTGAAATAGTTTACACTTCCGGTTTTCCCACTACCTGTATTGCCCTTTAGATTCCGCCTCCTGCGTTCTGATTGGCCAATTCGTACCAACATTCGAGCCGCCGATGAAATGACGAACCCTGATTGGTGGATTCATGGTAAAGTAGCCAATTGTAGCGCAAGAGGCGGGATTTGTAAACTACGGGGTAGTGTAGCATAACAATACGATGCTAACGTTCGGCTAATCCTTGATAAACACGCCCGACGTGACAATAACATGCGGTAAAAATCATACTATCAGTTAACGGAAAAGTTTGCTTGCTTATTTGTTTGTGCGTTTGGATCTACTTACCGGTGCGTGTCACCGAAAACAACAACAACGGTCTTTCGGCGTAACTGCAGCTCGCTAGCGGTACTTCACACCTGTGTACGCGCGCGCGCAAATACAAAAACCCGTCTCGTGCAGCGCGCGCGCTCTCAAGCATGCAAATATACTGCCTGGCCAAATAAAAGTCGCATTGCATTAATAATATTGCATTGTACCGCATTTTGCTTTGATTTAATTAACTTGTGCAATGCAACAACATTTATTTCAGTCCAGAGTCGCATTAATTTCTCTCTAAGATCTTGTATTGATGATGCAAAACCTCCAGCACATCCCAAACAGTCTCAGTAGTGTTAATGTCTCAATGTGTGAAAATGATCTCTCACCCTCCCTGGAGCACTCTTTTCACAATTTGTGCCCTGGCACCATCTTGGAATATGCCAGTGCCATCATTTGATGGAAAAAAAATCTGGTCATTCAGCAACTGAAGCAACTCCTGACATAACACTGCCTCCTACAGGCTAGGGCAATAGGCACTAGGCATGATGGGTACTCTGGCTCTTTTCTTACCCTGATGCACCCATTACTCTGGAACAGGGTAAATCTGGACTCATCAGACCACATGACCTTTTCCCAAACCTCCACAGTCCATTCCCTATGCTCCCTAACAAATTGAAGTCTCTTTTCCCCCATTAAGCCTCATGATAAGTGGCGTTCTTAAGGCTACCCAGCTGTTTAGTCCCAATCCCTTGAGTTTTCTTCACATTGTGTGTGTGGAAATGCTCTTAATTTAATTTAGAAACAGTTTTTCTTCCCTTTTTTTTTTAATGATTTGATTTCTTATCTTTCTTATTTTTTATTGATTTGAAGAGTGATCTCCCATCACGCTCATTCAGTATGTTTTTCCGGCCACATTTCTTCCTCGAAGATGATGATAGTCTCAGCAATCTGCTTAGTTGTTTTCTTTGCTTGATGCAGGACATTCTGAAACAGAAGAACATCTTTGCCACGACCACAGGATCCGTCTTCTGAGATGGTTGTTTTAAGAAATGAGAAGTCACTCACTGCATCAGTTAGGGTTAAATAACATGCTGCAGCTGAACAGCAGTAATAATCCTCTTAACTATCCCTGGTGATTCCCGTCCCTAATAGCCATATACTATAGGATACTGTTCGTTTCGTAGATCTGTTTCGTGGAATAAAATCTAAACAGGTTCGACATCAATAAACATTTATTTTTCTTGATTACGTACATGAAACAGCACTGAAATAATAAAAAAAAAAGAGTGAAAAATTTTTTTTCAATCGTGTTGTTTCGTACAAAACAAACATTAGTAAACAATATCCTGGCGAATGAATTATTTCATAAAGTAATTAAAATAATCATGCTTCCTGTTGGACACATGCAAAATACAACTTTCTCACCGGACTGTAACAGTTACTGCTGTACAAAATAAAGGCAAACATGGTAAAAAAAAAAAAAAAAGTCCCCAGGATCCTCAGAAAGCTCAGCTCCTGTCAGCACTTTGCTCACATTACGGTACCGCGGGCGATGAAACAGGTACTCGTACAGTACCTGCAGGCCCGGTTCGTACAAGTCCAAGGATGGTGACAGGATTTCTCACAGTAGTGTATTAGTGATTTCTTAGTGCACATCATGTGGCTCAATGATGGTTGTGTCCAGGGCTGGCTCTAGACTGGGATTGGGAATATTTATCTTTTAATAAGAACGCTCTCACCTCCAGATCCAACAGGTAAAGAATGCGGTGGTTTCGACTTAAGTGGCGAAATGTGATAGTTTTTTTTTCTTTTTCATGTAAGTCATGAGCAAACGATTTTGAAATGACCTCTAATCAAACTTTACCACTTCTGAATAAAGTTCCCAGACCTAGAACCGTTCTCCACTGCACCACACGCCATCACCAAAATGCTGGTCTTTAAACGACTTGTGGAGAATTTAACACTGCAAGCAAACAGAACTAAACGGTCTTGGCATCTGAAGAAAGCAAATAACCTGAAACAGACAGAGTGAGACTTTCTGTGTGCAGAATAAGAACAGCAAAAGCGTTCACGTTATGTCTGTGCTGTGTGGGAATAGCGTGCTAAAGGGTTTTGTCTATGGAAGGAAAAGTACTGTGTGCATCAAAGCTGGACTAGTAAAGCCTCATCAGTGTCACTGTCTTGTGGAAAAGGGTGATTAGAGGTACACCATCGTGCTGTGTTAGACCTAGGTGCGACTGGGATGAGTCTAGAACCAGCCCTTGACATAAGATCTGTTTGTTTTGGAAACTCTGGTCCCCGCGACTCTATACACACACACATAAACACATCAGTTCACGGTCTTCTTCATCCATCCAGCTGTTTGAGGATCCTCTCCCTCTCTTTCAGCGCCTTCCACGCCTGATCCTTCTCTTTCTTGGTCGGGGTGCGTTTCTTTTGCCTGGCGGCCATGATACGCCGGAACGCCTCCATCACCTCGTTGTCGGCCACTCGGACACACTGGCGCAGCTCCTGCTTCCTCATCTCCTCCCGTGCTAACCTGGAGAGGCGACACACACACACACACACAGCATGAGGAGGACTGAAAAGAACAGAGCAAAGATCTCGAATAGTAACTTTGAAAATAGATTTAAGATGTACAGTACCAGTCAAAAGTTTGGACACAAGTTTGGATTTTTTCCAGAACAGTACTGGATGTTTTATTTTTTTTAAACTATAAAATAACACATTTGGTATTAGATAATTAAGCAATAGCAAAAAAAAAACAGTCAGTTGTTATTTTAAGACACAAAGGTCAGCTGTAAACAGCTGGAACGGTTCTTGCAAGAGTACATTGTCAAGTGTGTTTTGAAAACCCATCAAGCACCATCATGATGAAGTCCTTTCCAGGAAAGCAAGACCAAAAAGACCAGCCTCAGAAATCACCAATTAACAAACAGCACCTCGGATTAGAGCCGTTATGGAGGATTTACAGAGCAGAAGTAGCAGATATACATCTCAATATCAACTGTTCAAAGGAGATTATTGTGTATTATGTATAAACGCCTTCAGCACTGTTTTACAGTGTAGAGAGAAATAAACAACAGAAATTAGAAGGGGTGTCCAAACTTTTGACTTTTGGTAGTGTAAGCTGATGCCAGTCCTATTACTCTAAATCTCTAAGCATTTTGTTTGATCTAGTACTGAAATAAAAGCATAAAAGTAGAGAAACTATTTGTGTCACAGAATTTTAAGGAACTGGATTTTTCCCCCTACATTTGAAAACATTCTTTTAAATCTAAAAAATAAGCTGTTTCCATGGAAACCTCTACGTATCACTCCGTGAAACCCCACCTGAGCAGCTCCTGCTTCCGTGCTCGGTTGTGAGCGGTCAAGGCTTTGAGCTCGGCCTGTCTCTTCTGGAGCTCGGCCAGCACCTCGTCCTCGGAGTCCCCTCCTGTCCCCTGTCTCTCCTCAGAGTCCAACAGACCCTGAGCCACCAGCTCTTCCCTGATCCGGGCCTCCAGAGAGCGTGTGTGTGGAACGCTGACGTCAGAGAGAGATAGAGAGAGTGAGATAGGTGAGCTCAAATTTTTTTTTGTTTCGCTACAGACTGTCATTCTGGGCTTGAGGTATTATGTTACCTGAAGGGTTTCCCCTGGCTGCGGGGCGACGTTCCTGCTCCGTCGTCCTTCGCCGGAATGTCTGGAATGGGAGAATCCTCCATAGGGGACAGGATATTCTCCTACAACATCATCACAACATCCTCATATCACTTACAGTTTAAAACAAAGCATATAACTGTACTGCAAGAGTAATAAATGTGTAACACAGGAGACTTTGTGAATATAAATCTGTATTAATCAGCAGTCTCGGACCTCCACCAGAGCTTGCAGCAGGCGCTGTGTGAGGGGACCGAACGGGCAGCCGTCCTCCGGAGGCTCGTGCTGGGACTCAGACTTCTTCAGCAAGGCGTCTACGTCTTCAACGGATGCAGACAAAACGTAAACGGTTAGCGGATAACGCTCAGATTTATTTAAGCAGATATCCATAAAATAATACTGGGAGAAGAGAATAAAAGGTCTCCATGTCGTCTTCTGAATTCTTCTAACGACGGTCAAGCGAACTACCTTTGGCGTCGATCTCAGAGAGCGGACCCAGCATGCTCTTCTTCTTATCGTTGGCTCGCGCTCCTTCTCTCTGCTCCTCCAGCAGGTCCTCTTGTGCCCAGCGTTGCGAGTAGTGCTTCCCTAGAGCAGGAATCTACAAAACACACACACACACACACACACACACACACACACACACACACACACACACACACACACACACATCACTCGACTTACATCAAAGCCATGTACAGTACAGCTCACACACCAAGAGCAATAAGACACGACCATGGAGCTTTAAAATCTGCTTAAATCCTGAATAATATTCTACTTTTTCATTTAAAAAGTGTGTGTGTAGAAAAACGTTACCTTGTAATACTCTGCTTCATCTTCAGGCGGTTTGAGAAGTTCTTCAAGAACCCGGATCTCTTCGTTGGTGATGTCTGCACAATACGGCTCTACTGAAGCCCAGAACCTGTCCCACACACACACACACACACTTTGAGCTTTGACAAATCATACTTTAAAGGACAAGCCAAACTTGTGAGTTCTTTCACACTGTACTTCACACTTTATTTTTGATAACCACACACACACACACACACACACACACACACACACACACACACACACACACACACACACAGAGAGAAGGATATTAAACCCCATGCCAGTGCAAGCGCTGAATTATTTGTTCTGGGAAAATATCTAAATAAGTAGTTTTTTTTAAAGACAACTATACTGTATCTGGTTATTATAACTTGTGCAATATTTTCTTATATTTCTCTGACGATCATGTTTGCAATCTACTGTTTGCACCAAGATCCAGGTCCCACGTCACATACATTCCATTGTATATATTGTTATATCTATTATATTTCAGTGCAATTATCTTGTGTTTATTCTTTTATTATTCTTACATTCAAATCAAAACAAATGAAAATTGTATTTGTCACATACACAGTCATACACAGTACGATATGCAGCGAAATGCTTATACGACCGCTTGTGACCTTTAGAATCTAAATTATCAACAGAAATAGAAATAAATTAGGGAATGGAAATAAAGAATAAAATATAGAGACCTTCTTTCTAAAATATAGAAAAACTGTAGATAAGAAGAACAGAATATAAAATACAGTAAATAAAGGAAATATTTTTCCTAATTATTTTAGATATGAATCCTGATTCTTTTTTTGTGGCGATTCATGTATCACCACATTGACTCCAAAAGCGATTTTTAAACAATTTATTAAATTTACAATAGAGATGGTCGATCATTCAGTGCCTGGAATGGCCTGGTTTTCGTCTTGATCAGCAATGACCCATCGGTCTCAGATATAAGTGATTTATTACCGCGTGCACGAGCTTCCGAGTGGCGCAACAGAGACGAGGTTTTATGCTGTTACATTATAAAAAGTTATTCATTATCAAAAGCCTTCTTCTTCAAATTCAGCCAGCAAATTAGTCTCAAAACGCCACGAGCGCTAATAAGTCTAGAAACTTGAGTTAGAAATTGTGTGCTCGCAACTGCTCAACACACTTAAGGCGGTAAAATGATGCAGTTTCTTTATTATCCTACAGGTGGCGCATTCTAAACTTTTCACACAGTGGCATCCAGTGTGGATGGAGTGAATCATTTGCTAAGTTGGGTTAGAAATAATAATTATGGCGGAGGACAGAGATAAGTGCTGCTCAGTAAAGATTCAGCTTTGTGTTTAATTTAATTTGAAGTTAAATGTTAAACTCTTGTATTTTAAGTTGGTTTATATTGTTTAAATGCTGTACTTGGTTATTAAGTGAGAAAACTGGTTTCATAAGGAACGGCCAACATTTAATTACTGTGAAGCTGTTGAATAAAGCTAAGGTATAAAACATTTAGAATTTAAAAAAAAAAATTTATACGTAATCATGAAACTTACAGAATCGCAATATAAATCTATGGTATCGTGATAATATCGTATCGAATGGTTCCTGGTGTTTACTACAAAAGTCTGTTAGAGTTGATGTTCTTATCTTTTTTTCTATCACGTTTAACATCAGCCCACCTGTTTGGAGCATCATTTTTGGGGTTGCGGGGCATGTCCTGCGGGTCTTCACCGAACTCATACTCCTGGACTTTGGGTTGCAGGTTTTTAGATTTGGGTCTCCCTGGACCGGGCCCGGGTCCATGCCCGGCCTTGCCCTCCAGCTTTGGCTTCTTAGGCTTGGGATGGCGCGAGGACGCGCCCGGATCGACTTCTTTTGGCATCTTCATGAACCTTTTGTCTCCTTTTTTGTCCTGCCAATCTGTAAGGATCTGTATGGACGAGTGGAATAATAGTCATGTCTGAGAGACAGAGAGAGAGAGAGAGAACTTCTTAGAGAGAGTGATATACGACTTCTGACCTGTCTTTGTTCCTCCAGTGCTCGGAGACGCCGGCTTGCCGAGGACAGTAGTGTCTCCAGCTCCAGTTGCAGTGTGTCCAACTCCTCGATCCCGATGCCATCGTCGTCCGAGCGGCCCAACACTGCAGTGTACCGGGGACACACTTTGACATGCTCCACGGGCTTGAAGTCGTAGTATTTGAGCGGTGGGCAGTCCTTCAGTTCACTCATCTTCGCGATTATGGAGGACTGTAAAAAAGTAGTTTCATTTAAAAAAACTAATAAATTAAGTTTGATCTGTGAGTATCGCAGGAGAATTCAGTACTTTTAGATGACTGACAGCTCTTATATAGCATCTGTAATATTTGTTCTTGTTTTTTTTTTTCATTTTTGTAAACTCTAGGACAAATATTATTAAAGGCATTTTTTTGTGTAGAAAAAGATAAAAGGTTAAAGCTAAAAATAAGCTGATCAGTATCACATGACACATTCTGATTTCATTTAAGGTTCAGGTTAATGCAAGGTTCAGTTTACATAGTACGTCCTGTTTTTTGGAGTAAGCCATGCTGTGTCCACCTTGCAGCGCCCTCACTCTCTTTTCCTTCTTCTGTACCTCCAAAGTCATCCCAAATGAACCACCATCCAGGGTTGTCTAGCTACACTGTATGAAACGTTAAGATATCATTGAAAGAGCGAGTTCTGACCAATGTACAGACAAAATCTTTCTTTTATTTATAAATAAAAGTCTTTATGTCTGTCCAGACAGATTTTTATCACAGCATCATGCAAAACTGTCTGGACAGAATGTAATGAAACTTTTGCAGTACTTAGATATCTGCCTGAAGTTTAACCGTAAGTGAAATCAAAATGTTGAGTAAAAGCGATTTTATGAACAGTTATGTGTCGGATTTAATAATCTACTTTAAAATAAGCTACTAATCCACTACTTGATCAATATAAACAAACACCTGCACCAATAGATATCAATTAGAAAAGCTAAACTGAATATTTTTATTGGGATTAGTTCATATTTTCACAGCTGAAGTAACAACACTGAAATGGTATTCACATCTACTTTTTCGATTTCTCATCTGTGATTCACTCTCTGATTACCGAACAGGGAGTGTATTTTGCTGATGATGAAAGAAGTACAATTTAGCGTAAACACAAAGTTTTCTATATCCTCTCTGTCTCATTAATTGTAATACTGATTGATTGTAATAATGAAATGACAGTAGATTCAAAATCCTGCTGTGAACAAGGTAAATTCTGTACAATTTCCTAATATTTACCCACAAATCCAGTGGAAACCAATATCATATAATGTTGTCGGACCAAGCAAAATTTTGTGAAATTACTGTCTTTAAAAAATTAAGTGGTTCATCTTTGTTGTAGGTATATATACAGCATATATACAATTATACGATATTGCTTTGCTTTTAAAGTATTACAAATCAAACCTTTAATTTTTTTTATCTGATCTACTTGAAAAACTGGTCCAGAACTCAAACATATTCATGCAAATCTTATGATTTATGGGAAATTGGTGTTTGCATGATATACCAACAAATCCTAAAGATCAGTGTCAGTGTTTGACAGCAGTATAAAAGTGTATATAATAATAATAATAATGAATATGTTTATTGGTCATAAACAGCAATGTGATCTATTTACCAAACAAACCATCTAAAGCTACATCAGCTTGTGTGATACACTGAAGACTGAAAATGCACTTAAATGTCTCAAAGTGAAACTACATAACTCTCACTCCACAGTGCACTGATATAATAAATAAACGTGTTGGCTAGTTAGCTAAGCTATTATGCTAACAAGCTAATGGAAATGGGAATGTTCAGGTCAAACTACAAATAGTTTATCCAGTTCTTTATGACTGTTAATATGTCTAAAGTGCCTGAGGTGTGTGTTGTATAATTTAAAGCACATATATACATAAATTAGACTACGATTCAGATTTATTTAAGATTTCTTCGTTGCTATATTTACCTCAGAGACGCGGCGTCCATTAGTGACTGTACCATTTAGCGACAGGGGGGGCGTTAGTGCGCTGAAACACAGTTTTTCTTTCATGTTCTCGTTGGCCTTAACAAAATGTCGATAGACGATGTAAATCCTAAGCTCATTAAGCCTGAATTTCTTAACTTTTTTACGCATTAATCATTTAAAAAATAAAAATAAATCATAGCACTTAGCACTAAACACCCCCCGTACGAACACTTGTCCTCAAACGGGTTTTAAAAAATGGTACGTTCCATTCCAGGCCATAAGACAAACCTGTAACTGCGATTAAAAAACAAAATACGGATTTTAAAAAATGAAATAACTAATATTTAAAATCATATAAAACGAAATACAGTATGCACTGGTATAATATTTGGGTAGTTACCAAGCAAACTGGGTATGTTTTATTATTTGCCATATATGGAAGAAAACGCGAATCAAGGTAAACGCTGGTTGCCTTAATGTCTAGAATAGTATGAACTCTCAAAAATAATTTAGATTGATCGAGTTGTTTAATTGCTTAAAAATAATAAATAAAACCTTAAGTCATATTCTGCGTATGCTCAATTATATCATGAATCATATTTGTTTGTTTAATCAGTTCTTTTTATACTGCAAATAAACGTGGCACAAAAATAATGTGTGCCATTACTACATAGTTTTAGACAATTGACGCTACAAGCGCACGTAGAGCGCTACAAGGCGTAGGCGATGTTTTATCCCTACACGTATTCCGACAAGCCCCACCTCCACCGAGTGGATTGGTTAGTATAATTGTTGTGATTGGCTAAGAGTTAACACTGACACCGTATTAGCCAATGAAATTAGTTGAGGCGTTGTGGGCGGGAGATTTAGGAATACGGGTGGTGGAGAAAATAACACCAGGCGTGGCGTAAATACTTCCGCCTTTCTCAAAGGACCACAAAAATGGTAAGAAGATTTTTCTTCTGCTTTAAAGTGACAATAAATTGCATTATGAGATTCATATTGACTGTTTGTTTTTTTTAGAGTGATAGTTAGAGTGATAATTGACATCTAAGTTAATTGAGAAGCATGAAATTCCGTATAGAATCCTTTGCTAGCCTTTGCTAACGTTTCCTAGCTAGCATGTATTACTAGCTTATAATGATGTACTGTGTGTTTATTATAATAAAATATATATATTATTAAATTTAGATTGTGTGTAGTGTTTTGTGGTGTTAGTGTGCATTTATGTGCGTTAAGAAGTGATACTGTTTATTATAGTCTACTCGGTCATGTTGATGATGATGATGATGAAGATGATGTGACAAACTCTGCATACGTTATATTGATATAAAAATGTAACCTATATAATTGTTTCTATAGTATTGCACTCAATTAATGCATAATCCAGGAAGAATCGTGCTACACTAACCCTCCAGTTCGGATTCTTTATATAATGCATTGGCTTGTGATGCATCTGAATTGGGCTTCAAAGTTCCATTATTATTATTATTATATTACTTTTTTTTCCCCCAGACGGCGACTTTGCGTCCCTACTTGAACGCCGTGCGTGCCACCCTGCAGGCGGCCCTGTGTCTGGAGAACTTCTCCTCTCAGGTGGTGGAGCGGCACAACAAGCCGGAGGTGGAGGTCAGGTGAGTCAGAAACCGTGTGCTCACACTGACAAACAAGAGCGATGGTGGCACGGTGCCGTAGTGATTAGAACTGTTGCCGTGCATCTCCGGGGTCCGGGTTCGATACCCGCATCAGGTCTGTGTGTGTTCAAGTTCCCTCTGGGTACTCCGATTTCCTCCCACAGTCCAAAGATTAGGCTAGTTGGCATTTCCAAATTACCCATAGTGTTTAAATGAGCGTGTGATTGTGTGTGCCCTGCGATGGATTGGCACCCCATCCAGGGTGTAAGATCTATGGAGTGCTGGAAAATCTTACCCTCTCATTGTCATGTCTTTCTATAGGAGTAGCAAAGAGTTGCTGCTGCAGCCGGTGGTGATCAGCCGCAATGATAAGGAGAAAGTCCTGATCGAGGGCTCCATCAACTCGGTGCGAGTCAGCATCGCCGTCAAACAGGTACGGGGAGCGTAAACAGGACACGACAGAGGAGTTTCCTTGCATTCTTTAAATTAAATCCCGGCGTTAACTCTTGATTTCCCAACCAGGCGGACGAGATCGAGAAGATCCTGTGCCACAAGTTCATGCGCTTCATGATGATGAGAGCAGAGAACTTTTTCATTCTGAGAAGGAAACCTGTGGAGGTGAGTGAGAGAGAGAGAGAGAGAGAGAGAAAACAGAAAAAAATGCACAACTGCTTTGTGTTGCTGATGTGTAGACCAAGCGCTTTGTCATGGGCAGGACATCAGGACAGAGAAGTGTTCTGGTTACTCAGTAACCTGACAAGTCAAGTTTTTTTTTTTTTTTTTGTGGGTTTAAAATCGCGAGCGAGAAAGAAAAAACAGTGAGCGGTGAGGGAACGACTGTTTATAGTAGCAATAACGTAAGTGAGAACAGGAACTGACTTGTGGAGTGGGCGTTCTGTAACACAAAAGGTAACTATAAACGGATAAAAAAAGTCCGACATACAGTAATAAACCGACAAATAAATGAATAACTACTACAGCAAAAAAAAAAAAAAGAGTGAACACTTTGGGACATGCAGTTATTGAATCAGGCGGAAACAGTGACGTCTCATCATGTCACTCTGTCACTGATTATTTTCCTGATACTGCACAGCTTGAAGTGTTTTATCTAGTGTTACATAAACATAAATTGGGGTGTATAATTTAGATGGGGAAAATATACTGCTCAAAAACACAAAAAGTCCCGGTATCACTTGAACGCATATGAATGCAGAGTTTAAAAAATATATATTTTTCATTTGTATTATTTTCAACACTGTACATCAATATGAAGACATCTGAACTATGAACAAAATATGTATGGAATTATGTCATAAACAAAAAAGGTGTTAAACAACCCAGAATACGTTTTATATTTTAGATTGTCCAAAATAACTACATTTAACTTTGACGACAGCTTGGCACACTCACAACATTCTCTCAACAGATTCACGAGGTAGTCGCCTGGAATGGTTTTCAGTTCACAGGTGTGTCAATGTGTGTCCAGACTTAATCAGTGACGTTCCTTGCCTTCTTAATGTGCATTAGACCATCAGTTGTCTCATGCAGAGGAAGTGTAGGTACAGAGTTAATAGCCCTATTAGTGCTAATACAACTACTGTACAAATCCATATTATCACAAGAAACACTCAATTAAGTAAAGAGAAATAACAGTCCGTTGTAACTTCATTAAGAAATGAAGATCAATTAATATGGAAACGCTCAAGAACTTTGAAGCGGAGTCGCCAAAACCATCAAACGTTAAGATGAAACTGGCTCTGATGAGGATCGTCCCAGAAAAGAAAGACCAAGAGCTACCTCTGCTGCAGAGGATAAGTTTATTAGAACGACCAGCCTCAGATTTGAGGACATAAATGCTACTTGGAGATCAAGCGGAAAACGCATTACTTGAGAAGAACAGGAAGCAAAAGAGAATAGATATTAGATCAGTGGAAAACTGTTCAAAATGTGATTTCTTGTTCTAACCGCCATGTCTTGGTTACACTTTGAGAGAGTAAACAGACGGTTACTAAATGTGTGGTTCCCACTTTGAAGCATGTGGGAGGAGGGGTGAGGGTGTTGATAGCTTTGCTCATGACACTGTTGGTGACTTAGTCAAAATTGAGTGCACACTTAACCAGCATGGCGAACACAGAATATCATCGTCCCATCTGGTTTGCACTCTGGGACCATCATTTATTTTCCAGCAGGACAGTGACCCCAAACACACCTTTAGGTTATGTAAGAGCTATTTGTTCAAGAAGGAAGGAAGTACAGTACGTAACACCTGTAGGAACTCCTTGAAAAACCATTCCAGGTGACGACCTCATGAGGCTGACTGAGGGAATCCTAATAGTGTGTTGAGGTGTGATCAAAGCAAAAGGTGGCTACTTTGAAGAATCGAAAATATCAAACATGTATCAAGCGTTTTTTTCCTGAGTGGGAATAAGAAGGCGTGTCCAAACTTTTGACTGGTACTGCATATAAACATATATGAATGGATATACGAATGTAACTCTGTGGGTAATATGTTTTCTTAATTATGTGTCTGCTTGTCTTTTAAGACCTTAACATCACCTTTATTTCTTTTTCTCTCCGTAAGGGCTACGACATCAGCTTCCTCATCACCAACTTCCACACGGAGCAGATGTACAAGCACAAGCTGGTGGACTTCGTCATCCATTTCATGGAGGAAATCGACAAAGAGATCAGCGAGATGAAGCTGGCCGTCAACGCGCGCGCTCGCATTGTCGCCGAGGAATTCCTCAAAAACGTAACGCCCCTTTTCTATCAATCAGTGATTAGATCATACACTTGTCTTTATTCTGCTGACCTTGCTATTTTATTTTTATTTTAATTTTTTTGTTTGCAGTTTTGAGGATCCGTCACTGCGCTCTTTATGGAGTCCCCCCCGTAGAGAGGCGCATCGCAGGCTTTCAGAATCTCAGCAGGAGCTCATCGTCAGCGAACCAACCGTCAAAAAAAAAAAAAAAAAAAACAAGAAAAAAAGAAACGGCTGACCGAACGAACGATCCTGCGATGTCGTACGCAGCGTCCCCTTCTCCCTTTTTACGCCTTCCGTCTTCTGTTCAATGTGCTTCTTGTTCCCATGGATATTGATCGTTGAACATCTGAATGTTTTAAAAGATAAATCACATGTTCTGAGGAAACAAATGACTCAAGGTCAAGGCAGGTCCTTCAAAAGTGTTAAGTCGAATATTCGTTACTATTGATGGGCGCAGGAAATACCAACATCTACAGTGGCTCGTGTTCTCTGTTTTTGTCTTTTATATATTCCATGTGTTTTTTTTGTTTTGTTTCGTTTTTTTTTTTACTTTTTAAAAAAAGAATAGGTGGCATCGTGACAGGAAAAAAAAAAAGTGGGTGTTTATATTTTGACAGCCTCTGATGATAAATCCAGGTGAAAAGTAAAGTAATGACCGCAACTGCAAAGAAAAAAAATAATGATGATTATAATAATAAAATAAAATGTAAAACTGATGGTGGTGATAAAACCAATAAAGATATATTGCGCTTTGTGTAGCCCGAGGAGTTGATTTCTCTAAGCGGAGGTGAAGGAGACACAGTGGTGGAAATCATATCGCGTTAGAGAGAAGAGAGAAGGTCTGTGCGAGGTCTCCGGAGAGCAGGAAATGAAAAGAAACTAATCTCGGTATTAAAAGCACAACGATGATTCATTTCCTTCCTCTTGGACATGTATTGTAAAGTAGAACAAACAGTGTGTATGTGTGTTTTATGTTTGATTTAAGTCTTAAGAGGTACGTGTACGTCACATCACTGTTTTCAAACTGTTTTATACACTACATTGTGAGACACAATATACTGTATAGAAGACAAGGAAACAGTAGTATATTATATATGGAGTGTAGGACTTTTAGTATTAGAACTATTCTAGCATGAGATTATATATATTTTAATGAATAAATCAGTAAACATTTTACAATGTAAAGATTTAATAATGCGTTTCCGTATCATTAGCCGCATCCATTCGTTCTTCAATAATATTTGTACAAAATACGCAAGTAAAAAAATAGATAAAACCTGTGGGAGCATTAATCAGGATATGGATACGTCACATTCGTGTTGCAGAGCCTACTGGGTAACCGTTCTAACATAAACACATGTATAAGTCGCCCTTTTTTGAGGGTTAAAATTATTGGGAAAATAACTAAGGAGATTTGAAATGAGCTAATTGGATCTAAGTTAAGAACCCTTCAGCTTTACATTATCAGAACCTGGATGGATCGTGCTGAACCATCATCGACTTTGTGGGAGAGATTTGGACTGAAAAGCATCATGAATGGAGATCACTTAAAACACATGGTGAAGTTGAATTGTTAAAATAAATAAATAAATCAACAGTAAAATCCAGAACTATGTTTAATAGTGAAAGTAAGAGTGTTTCCATATACACACACACACACACACTCAGTGTGATGAGAACTCACAGGATTGGGACTAAACAGCTGTGTGTCGATAAGAAAACCACTTGTAAATGAGACTCATCAGGAAAATGGCTTCAATTTGTTTGAAAGCATAAAGATTCGACTTTGGAGCGATTGGAAAAAGATCATGTGACCTGATGAGTCCAGATTGAGCCTATTCCAGAGCGATGGGCGTGTCAGGGTAAGAAGGGAAGCGATCATGCATAGTGTCCACTGTACAAGCCTCTGGAGACAGTGTTATGATCTGGGGGGGTTTGCTTCAGTCGCTCAGGTCTAGACTCAGCAATGTTATGTGGCAATAAAATGTAGTCAGCTGACCACCTGAATGTACTGAATCACCAGGTTATCACATCTGTGAAATTTTCAGAATGTGACGTGATGTAAAGATAGCTGAAATGCAAAAATAACGGTATAAATAATTAAACAGTAGATTTTTATGTCTGTATAATGACCTCAAAACATTCGCACGTTACCATTAACATGATAAGGCTTTAATCAGGGAAAAAAAAGATTTATTTCTTTTTAAATTAAACTTTATTGCCATCAAGGAACAGTATTCCAATATTTATTCCTATGATAACCAGTGGATGGTTACATCTCATCACACAAACTGTTCAATCATGTTTACGGTGTTCTGACAGACAGGTCAGGATGTACTTTCACAGTTACAAACCAAACCTACATCATTTAAAAAAAAAAAAAAAAAAGATTAAAAAAAAAAACGATTTCGTCTCTTTGAATAAAACTGATCACCTTTTTAAAACCTGTAAAAGGCAGATAAATACATTTTGTGTTGCTGTGAGGATGTACGTGATGTAGTGATGATTTCTTTTCTCTCTCTCTCTCTCTCGCACACTCACACACACTCTCGTACACAGATGAAGCGACGTTGTGCCTTGTGAGGTTCTCTCAAAGTAACAGAGAGATAAGAATCAAATCGTGACGTGACACAACGACAGAACAATACTGATGCGTGGAGGAGAATGCGAGAGCTGCAGGAAAGAAGCACACCCTAATTAACACACAGGCGAAAAACAGGCCAGATATGATCCTGTCTGATATATGAGCTCGCTCACAGCGTTACGCTTTACATCCCAAAACTGAGAGGGGTTAAAAAAAATTTTGAATTATTTTTAATAAAAACATCTCCATTTTTTTTTTTTATCAATCTAGATTTAAACTGATGTCATGACGTTGTGTCAAGCTAACCTCCCTCGTGTCCTCTATCCAGTTCGCCTGTGCTATGTGTGTGATTACTACACAGCTGATTAACTACAATGACGACGATGGAAAAACTGTTTCATTCAATCATTAATCATAATACAAGTCTAGGGGCAGATGTTTACAATAAGAGTAAAGCAGCTGTATGGTGTGTACAATGTGTTGTGATAAATCTGGTGGGAATTTTTTGGTTTCCGTTTGGCCCATAAGTGCTAAAAATGTGATAAACAGATTTCACCTGAGAGAACGTCTAAAACAATCCAGCAGCAGGTATCAGCGAGTTTCCTGCTGAACCGTGCAAAAAAATAATAATAATAATAATTTTAAAAAAGGATTTGTAGTGTACAAAGTGTTTCTTTGGAAACGTGAAAGTCTGCCCTTAGACTTCTATTACAAGCCAAAATAAAGCACAAGTTTTTCCATTGTTTTCTCACTACTCTAGTCTATTGTAATCACACACACTCTCCATGTGCAGGAGATCATGCAAGGCTCGGTTCAAAAGCCCTGGAGTTATTCTTTTGATCAGAGACCACACCCCCTTACGTCAGACGGCCTATACAAGTGAAAGCCAATCATTTCACTGATCCCTGCGCTGATCTGAGATCAGTCCACTCTTTAATGAAGATTATTCGACCGTCAGGGTGCGAGCCCCCCCTGTCGTCGAGTCTGTGAGCTCTGCAGGGTGTTAAAAGGTACAGTAAGGTACAGGAAAGACCCCGTGAGGCTGCGTGACGGCAAAACGTTTTGTCCCGGAGATGCCTGGAGGACAGGGGACCCCTGGAGAAAGAGGAACGAGGAGGCGCACGAGGTCAGAGGTGAGGAGGAACGGTGCAAAGGGCGTCCTCCGGGGTCCGGTGCACGTGGACATTCTGAAAGGAAAGAGGAGAAAGAAAGAGAGAACTATTATACTGATTATAGTAGTATGTGTTTGTCAGCATGAAGGTAGTACACTTTTGACATTTTGTAATTTTGTATACAAATTGAATTAAAAGGATTTTTCTGTAAAATATGTTTAAAATCAGGGAAAGACTTGCTCATGCTCGCCCTGTACAGTCATTATAAAGATGCAATAACACACATTACTGGTTTATTAATGATTACACGCCCAAATCAGTTTATAGAGCATGCAATATAATGCTAACGTTACGCAACACTGATAAAAGCGATCAAAAGCCAGGTTTAACATGAACATACCCAAACGTAAACTTTGTCCTCGAACCTGTAATACTCGAGAGGTACTTCCTGCTTCTGAGCAACGCATGTGCAGTAGTAATAATAATAATAATAATATAAAAGTAATAATAAAATCTCCTTGCTATATTTGTGTACGCTTTTTTTTTTTAGATGCCAAAGGAGTTTAATACGCAAAGCTTCTCAGTGCTCAGTCCCTTCTTCACATTTAATCTTATGAACACAACAATATGGACAAACCAAGTTTGGGATTATCCCTGACTGTTTAAACTTTAAGGTTGAACTTTTTTTTAAAAAATAAAAGCTTCATTTAGTGTTCAATTTGAGGACATTTTGAATCTGAATCAGTCACTTTACCACTTTATCCTGTATACAGGTTGTCCCCTACTTATAAACGTTCCATTCTGAGAGCATGTTCGTAAATTGGATTTGTTCGTAACTATATACAATTTAAAGCATACCAATCCACTTGACTAAATCTCTGCCCCCTTTCCCCACACTGGCATCATGTGGCCAAAAACCGTGACCTCGCCTAAGAAAATACAGGGGACTACATGTACAGGGTCGCAGGGGTGGGGGTGGGGGGGTGGATTGGTGCCTATCTCCCAGTAGACTTAGGGCACAAGGTGGGGTACATACACCCTGGACGGTGTGCCATTCCACAGCAGGGCGCACACACACACTAGCACAAGCAATTTGGGAACGGCAATTAGCCTAATCTGCATGTCTTTGGAAGGTGGAAAGAAACCGAAGTACCCAGAGGAACCTCACCAAGCACGGTGAGGTTCCTCACTAAAGCTTAACTTTAGTTAAGCTAAGTTAAGCCTTTATTTTGTCACATATACATTACAGCACAGTGAAATTCCTTCTTCGCATATCCCAGCGTAACTGG
>JAQMYG010000016.1:20755935-20765935 GCA_030014215.1 Clariallabes teugelsi
GGATAGGCTCCAGGCCCCCCGCGACCCTGAATACAGGATAAAGCGGTATAGAAAATGAATGAATGAATGAATGAATATTGTACATTCCTTGATGCATCTTAAATGTAGATGTGCATGTGTAATATTTCATCCTGAGTTAAAGTTTGAGCATTGAGATATGTTTAGATATTTTTAAATAAGCAGGATTAATAATCCCAATGCTATTTTCCTTAAATCCCCTGAGTGTGATATTCAGGTCTAACTGGATTAGGCCAGTGTGACAGTGCAGGTAATTATGAAGCCGCTCCCTGCTGACTTTTGGTCTAGATTGAGGAGGACGATTTGACCTACTGTAGCCATCAGTGTGCTTCTGCATTCAGACTCATATTTAGCTCAGACACCAGAACATTCTGCGCCACGAAAATAGCCAGCTGAGGTGTGCGTATCAGCTGATAATGTCAAGTGACAAACAAATGAGTAAACAGTCTGACATCCATGTTATGTGAACTTAGGCCTGGTTTACTGTATGATGATGATGATGATGATGCACATGAAATACAAATTAAATTGATTAAAACTGTTTGTTTTCACCCAGAAACAGATTTCAACATCAATGTGAGTCAAGTACCAACTAATGATCAACTTCTGTGCCATTGTTTCATCACGTTATTGCAAAAATTCCCCTGAACATCCTCATCAGAAAGAAACACAATGATTCACTGCACAGGGTGAAACAGGTGTTACAAAACACACTGCAGACAAAACAGTCATTTCTTCCTATGAAACACCCCAGATTAAATTAGGATGAAGGATTGTTTTTAAATCACGCACCTTCGAAGAATTAAAAAGATAGATTAAACCCTGTGAATCTAAGAATAACAAGTTAATCTTGCACAGGAATGCCACATCAGCCTGGGGGGTGGGGGGGGGGCGGGGGGGTGGCGGACAACGTTCGGTCAGTGACCCTAAAACTACGGGGTATTCTAGAGGAAAATCCTTGCGCTCCGAAGACTGTGACCGTCCACCAGGGCCGCTGCTATTTCAGGAGCTGCAATGATAGGTTTTATCAGCTCGGCTCAAGATAATAGCACTAATTATGAAGAGCTGCGTGACTGTGCAAGAAGAGCTGACACAGAAACAAAACACAGGATGGAAAGTTAGTTGAAAAATAAGGACGAGGGAGCGATCGTAATGGGACAAAGGCAGGTTTGTAAGCTAGGAATGTAAGAGAAGCTTGTAAAACTGAAGAGGAGAGTGAGAACAGCTGAAGGAGTCAGACAGAGATGGGTCAGTGCCATGACAACTGCCTGAACTTTCTCTGACCTCCTCAAAAGGTCTTCTACAGGAAAAGCACCATGACCACTATCTTTGTCCAACCCATTCACGCACATTTTTAGAAGTAAAATTGGTTTAAAATGAACAGACATGCAATTCCAGAACAATTAAATAATTACCTGATTAGTGTGTGACTGAGAAAAGACAAAAATCAAATATATGTGGTGCTTTTTTCATTAGTATGTCAGACAAAAATGAAAAATTAAGGAATGAAAAGTATTTTTTCCTGTTGTAAAGAAAAGCAAAATGAAAAATACAAATAGACGATATATTAAAAATTCATCTTTAATATAAATAGTACAACAATGAAATACAATAACTCAAGGATTTCCTCATCTGAAGTTCACAAACTTTATTCTAGTTTGATGATCTCAATCTATTCAGAAACTATTCAAAAACTAAGGCCGTCCAGCTAAAGGCAATTAAATTAATAAATAAATAAATAATAATTATATTCGAAACTTTTTCCCAAATGTTTTTTCTCATTGATCAACCATGCATGTCCTCCTACAAATGAATCCACACACCCCTCTATCGTCCTTTTGTCTCAAATTAATTTCGAGGTCGCCTCCTTGCAATAAAGTATTTATCATTTTTTCAAAGACAGAAGATGCAATACAATAGACATTAAAAATTAAAGCACGGCTATCCCCTCCCTGAACCCAACCCTGCTGTTTGAAGGCCTGGAAACTACAAGAATGTAAGTGTCAACTGTACAACTTTACTATAGAAAAGAAAAGAACTCCGAATCAGGATGAGAATCATCATCACATTTGGATGCAGAAGAAGGAGAAGTCGCTACTGAGCCTACTGTACATTGTAACAAATTTGATGGTGTCTTTCCGTTTCAGGTCCAGTGAAAGCCCAAAAGTCTAAACGGCCGTGCTGCTGACCAAACCGTTTATTCCCAGTGTGGCGTGTGAATGACTGTCTCCTGTTTTGCTGTGTATTAAGGTCCAGGTTGTTAGGTGTGCCACCTCTTGTCAATAAGTGGACGCAAGGTTGTTGAAAACGAGACGGATTAGACTGGTGTAAACTTGATGAGCTGGTTGTGCTCATTCAGTGCCAGAAAAATATACGAATTTAACTTTCAATCGATTCTTAAAATGTAAATCATGAAAAAAATGTTCCCCCTTTTTTTAAAGGATGGATCTTTAGTTTACAAACCCTTTACATGGTATCCTTAAATATAGAAAAATCTGAAACAAAAACACCACTACCATACTACTACTACTACTACTACTACTACTACTAATAATAATAATAATAATAATATCAAAATAAAATATGGCATCACACTACTAACTTTGAAACAAAATCTGGCCATTTATTTTGAAGCTGCTACACTCGTGAAAAAATGTAGAAACCTTAAGGGTTCTCCTGATGTCCTACTGAGGAACCCATAATAGCCCAGGGTCATTTCTTCTTTAAGGGATATAACGTAGACCAAATAGACCACATGGAACACATTTTGAAAGACGTCACATGAAATTTGCCCTGAAAATTAATTTTAGGGTTAAAAGCCATATGTGACGTATGTCACAGCAACATTTTCTTAATTTGTTTTATATCGATTTATCCAAGAAATGTAGTCAGAACAGGTTAAATATAAAATATAAGTGGTTATTAAATCATGCAGAATTATTAAATAGGATGAAACTTTCAGTAACAAAAAACAAGCTTTTTAACATTATCCAGTTCTATCACATGTGCTACTCAGGCACACCGGGCGCACCACCATTTTGGAAATGATGCCGTGTGTACACAAAATCACAGACGTCACACACGTGACTGCACCAGGATTATTATGTCAATTAGGGACTTAAGTTAACAAGGATAAATCCGAATAAGGAACTTTCCCAAACATTGTGGCACTATGGGTTCACTACAGGTTCCGTGTAGAACACTACAACTAAGGTTTTTTTTTTTTTTTTTTTTACACCAACCTTTTTTTTTTTTTTTTTTTACAACCTCTTAATTATATATAACTATAATTATATAACTTTTGTTCTACCTGACATATCCGACAATACAAATTCACAGTTTGAAGTCTGAAGCCTCCTTGTTAATACGAGGCTGGAGAGTATTTCAAAAAGTGCCACTTGAGTTTTATGGGTTTTAACTTTGAGGAATAAACTCAAATTTGTTACTAATTATTTTAGTTTTAACTTCGAACCCTGAACCCTGAACATATATCTGCTCTTGGTACTTGGTACACTATACTTTAGAAGGAATTTTCGAGGTGTTAGGAGGTCACTGGATAATTCAGGGCTCATTGTCTCCTAAAAGAATATTGGAAACCCTTTCTGATAGTGAACTACTTTGTTACAGTGTTCGTCACTTTTAACACAACCTTTAAGGGATTCCCCTGGACAAATAATAACCACACTATGTCCAATAAGTGTACTTAGTTTGCAGCTTATGAATAAGATGCTCTTATAATGAAAATCAGTTTAGTTTAAAACCATGATTTAACATAGATTTTCAATGATTTTTTTTTTCGTCAGCTAATTTTAGTGCAGGGAGAGTTCTTGCGAATCATTTATCCACAAATTTAAACTAATGAGTCTATTTTTTATTGGTAAATGTTTGGAGAAGCTGGTTTTCATCATCTGTTTCTTATTCTGTAGGTTACAAAATGATTTCCTGTAACACGCTTTGAACCACAAGGACGTACTCAAGGCCTGTTGAGGAATCTTTTCTAGTTGCAACAGCGTGTTTAAGGCTTTAATAACTGCGTGACACAGAATGGCGCAAGATCACTTACTCAGACACAACACACCATGTTTCCTTTGGGTTTGTCTGATGGTAATAATAAAAAGGATCAACAATTTAGATCTGTACTTGTACATATCATTTTTTTGTTCTTCGAGGTATAAACATTGTGAGTGTACAGTACACAAGGTCGGATAATGTGCCCCAGCACAAATGGTGCTCTATTTGAAGGTCCCTTGAGGCTCAGCGTTTCTGAGTGCGTGCTGTAAAAGAGGAAACACTATAAGGAGGAATAACTAAAGAAGAAGAAAAAAACACACCAAGCTTGGCCTGATCTGGGATCGGCTCATACGTGTGCATGTAGAACAATATAAACCTGTTACTCCAGGTTTTGATGAGCAGTGAGATTATGGTAAGGCATGCCAGCCAGAATGTGAAATATGAGAATCTGACTGGAGGGTTCAGTCACATGAGGCACAGAGGAAGCGGCGTCAGTCGCCCTTTAAGGCAGAAAGTAGGTAAAAGGTCATTCCGGCTCGAGTGTATTCATAAGGCGGCAGTCTGACAGAGGGAAGCTGGAGCTCGTCCACATCTCTGCTGCTTTCTGTTATTTATACACCATAGAGATTAGAGAGAACAAGGAAACACAGATTAGCCTCTTAGTGTCCTCTGCATCGCATGCTAACGTTCCTGTTTTTCTGCTTCTAAACAGAAGAAGAATTTTTTTTTTGCCATGAGGGGCTGGGTTTCTTATTTAAAAAAACAACAAAAGGCCCGGTTTATAAAAAGCAGTATTTATATAAGCAAAGGTTGGACAGGTTTTACCCGGTGTTCTCTTTATCCTCAGATGACACACACACGCAAGAAAAAAACCCTTTATACACATGGATTACAGTTAAACTGTCTGGGATTATCAACCTGAAACACTGGACTGCACTGCTGCTTCAGTCATAAATATAGTTCCGTACTGCCTTAAATGAGAAACACTTGGTAGTACACAGGGAGGCATTTAGCATTCAGCCTGCTGCACCCTCGCGACATTCATTAATTTATCTATATGGAGGCCTGGAGACTTTGGACCTGAGGCGGGGTACACCCGAGCCGCGATTGCCAATCCATCACAGGGCACACACACTCACACGCTCATTCACACACTACGGGCAATGCCAGTTAGCCTAATCTGCATGTCTTTAGACTGTGGGAGGAAACTGGACTATCCGGAGGAATCCCACCAAGCACAGGGAGAACATACAAACTCCATGTACACAGACCTGAGGTGGGAATCGAACCCTGACCCTGAAGGTGCAAGTTTTTCAATGTACGCATTACTGTATGTACATGATGTGAAAACATGCACCAATCAGCCATAACATTGAAACCACCTAGGTTTCAGTTTCCACTGATGCCACCAAAACAGCTCTGACCCCTCGAGACATGTCTCCACAATTCCTCTGAAGGTGTGCTGTGGTGTCTGGTACCAGGATGTTGGTGGCAGAATTACTGTTACATACAAGGTTCAGACTTGTCTGTCCAGAGCATTCCATGGATGATTGATCAGATTAAGATCTGGGGAATTTGAAGAAAGCTGTGATGCACTGTTTACTGGTATGCAATTGATAAATTTAAAAAAATGATTCAATTCACCGGGCAGTGGTGTTCATTTTATGACTGATCATTGTTTATTATCATCAGACTTGAGTACAGTGGGTTAAGAGGTTGCCAATAGTTCTTGGTGGGATTAATGGATGTTATATCATGAGAGGATCCTTCCAGGAATGATTTCTCTTTAGTAGCCTTAAAACCCCTGATGCTGCACTGGAGGTCGGAAAAACAAAACTCTTAATTTCTTGGAAAGCTAGAATAAAAACAAAGAAAAAGCCGTATTCAGGAAACCCAGCAGTAAACAAAGTACCTTAAAAGAAGGTACACTGAACATACACACTGCTCGGCCACAGCCGATATTAGGCAGGTGGTCTTAATGTTATGGCTGATCGGTGTGTATATGAGTATTTTCTTACAGGCAGAGAGATAGTTTTTATCGCTCAATCCACGACACTGACTATGAACAGTTTGCTGTGTTGAGGAGGTCATCATAGTTAGCGGACTAGTTTCTTTCAACGACAAAAAAAAAAACAGACATGGAAACGTCTGAATGTTTTTCTTTTTTCTTACTTTAAAGATGGAATTAAAAAATGATGTAAGTCTAGTTCTGATTAATCAACGACATTGTGAGGTCAAATGCAGCAACAAATACAGGGGTCGAAAATAATCAAGTACATCTAGTCAACCGTACTCGAGTACATGGTTCACTGATATGGTTGTTTTTGCGTATACTTTTACCACGGTTAAAATAAAATTAACAAAATAAAATAAAAATAAATAAATAAATAAAAGTAGCAAGAAGAAAAGGGAGCCACGTTTAGTTTGGTTTTTAAAGCAGCCGGTGCCGAGAGGAATCACAAATTAGGGTTAAGTGAGGTTTAATGTCTATTTATTTCATATTTTGCTTCATTTACTTGTCTTTTCTAAATGTTTTGACTGTTTTTATCCAAAGATTATGATTATAGTGTTGGACATTTTTAATATTGGTAATATTTTTTGGCGTTGCTGGAACGGATGATCTGCATTTACATTATTTCCTACGGGAAAATGTGTTTCGCAAAACTAAATTTCACCTTAAAAACAGATTAAATTGGTATTCTGAGGTAAGATGCTGTAAATGAGCTAACATGAGCTAGCGGGCAAACAAACTTAGCGAGGAACATAACTGGCTCCCTCTGGTGGCGAGACCAGGTGTGTTTGGTTCATTTATGGTAATTAAAAAGATGAGAAAATAAGATAACATATCAAATTTGTTTTGAGTATTTTTGTAAGAGTATTTTTAGAGTACTTTTGTGAAGTAATTATTCATGTATATTTTACATTGAAGTAAATCGTCATCATCGTACTTTAATTACAGTAATTATTACTCCAGTAATAACGCCACATCTCCTCAAATCTGCATGTTTTTATATATTTTTTACACAAAACGAGGCAAAATGTTCTGCCCTGAGGAGAGTTACACTCATATAAAGATGTCAGAATGTCAACTTTCCAATGATAATTAGGAATAAGAAGAATCTTCTGCATTTGATTAATTCATTTCTTTTTTTTAATTCAAATGATGTTGCTTTAAACACAGTGGCTGCTCTCCGGTACATTCTGTTCAGTCAATTCATACTAAAAGACTCAAAGGGAAACGTCAAACATCACAAAAAACTTTTTTTTTTTTTTTTTCCGCTAAAATGTTCCTGGAAGAGTCTTCAAGAGATGGGAAATAAAAATAAAACATTCTTCTGCTTAAAAACAGGCTAAAAGAGAAGAGCAAATCCAAACGGAGCATCCTGTGACACAAGGATGATGATGATGATGATGATGAAGCCCACTGATGAGGTACAAAACTCTCTCTTACACATACACACACACACACACACACACACAATCATTCCTATAGAGTGTGTCCGCTGAAGTGTGTGTTCTCCTAGATATGATCTTCTTCGTGTTGTCCGAGGATGAGGAGGCAGCGGGGAGGAAGAACAAACTTTTCTGCTTCACACCGGCAGTGTACCGTCTGTGTGTAGTGTCTCAGGAAAGCATACTGTATTAATAGTCAAGGGCTTCTGAATGCACCACACACACGCACACACACCCAAACACACACACACACACATATATGTGCGACTGAATGCGTTACCTATAGACATGTTTAAAATAATATAACTTATGTGATACGTGATGTGTAAAAATACAAATCTTAGCATCTATAAGTACTCAGTGTGTATGTGTGTGTGTGTATGCTTGTGTGTGTGTCTGCTGTTTATAGTCAAAAGAGTGTCCTCATTTTCTCTTCATGTTCACTTCCTCCTCCACCCTTCAATTCTTCACTCGTCTATATAATTTGTCCATTTGTCTTCGTCCGTCCGTCTCTCCCTCTCGGCTCATTGGCTGTTGCAGACGGTTGCCCCGCCCTTTCCTCCCGCCGCTGCAGCTTTCTTCCTTCTCTTGTTGAGCAGCGGGTTGCTGGAAGTGTCCAGGTCTTTAATCTTCACCTGGTCATAGTCCACACGCATGGTGGCAAGTGCACTTGTCATCTCGTCCTACACACACACACACACACACACACACACACACACACACGTGCACACACACAAAAGTAAGCACACGAGTTGAGAAAATGAGCTGAAGTCAATCATTAATGAAGAATAAAGTATTAATTTTTTTTTTATAATAAGCAACAAAAGATGTAACTAAATAACCAGCCATATTATCTAAGTAAGCATTATGTAGAGTTCGTATTAACAGTTAATGTAGGAAAGTGTATAAGTAAGCATAAAAGTGTGTATGTGAGTAAGAGAGAAACTCAAGCAATTAAGAAAAATATCTGTACTGAAGGATCAAATCATGTATTAAGATTATTTTTCAACCTGAAAAAAGACAGTGTGCTGCCCTCTTGTGGAGAAAAGTGAAATCTGCAGCAAACGTAATTTTCATGATATAAAATAAATCACATTTATATTAATTTATATTGTATTTAATAATCTGTCATTTAGATAACATTTAGCTGATTAAATATAAAATTTATATATAAAACAAATCTAAAAATGTTTATTAAAAAAAACTATATATAAATAAATAAAAATGTTTACTACTTTTTTTGTTTATAATGTTTGGTATGGTTTTAGGTTTAAGTAACTGTATGTTAAAGAAGTGCTTACAGCACCTTGCAAAAGCATTCATACCCCTTGAACTTTTCCACATTTTGTCATGTTAATATAAATATAAATGTATTTTATTGGGATTTCATGTGATAGACCAACACAAAGTGGCACATCATTGTGAAGTGAATGGAAAATGACCAATGACTTTAAATTTTTTTTTTTTTTTTCACAAATAAATATCTGAAATGTGTGCATTTGTATTCAGCCCCCCTGACCGAATACTTTTTAAACCTACGTTTCACTGCAATTACAGCTGCAAGTATTTTGGGCTTTGCACAGTCTCTACCAGCTTTGCACATCCAGAGAGTGAAATTCTTGCCCATTCTTCTTTTCAAAATAGCTCAAGCTCAGGTTTTCCCCATCAACTCTGACCAGCTTCCCTGTCCCTTCTGAAGAAAAGCATCCTCACACAATGATGCTGCCACCACCATGTTTCACGGTGTGTTCAGGATGATGTGCGGTGTTAGTTTTCCCGCCACATAAAGTGTGACCAGGGCACCTTCCTCCACATGAGGTTCCCCACATGGCTTGTCGCAAACTGTAAATAGGTCTTCATAGGCATTCCTCTTGAAGTTCTTCCTAAAAGGCCAGATTTGTGGAGTGCACGACTAATAGTTGTCCTGTGGACAGATTCCCCCACCTGAGCTGTGGATCTCTGTAGCTCCTCCAGAGTTACCATGGGCCTCTTGGCTGCTTCTCTGCTTAATGAGCTCCTTGCTCAAACTGTCAGCTTAGGTGGACGTCCATGTCTTGGTAGGTTTGCAGTTGTGCCGCACTCTTTCCATTTTCGGATGATGGATTGAACAGCCCTCCGTGAGATGTTCAAAGCTTGGGATTTGAACTTCTGCTTTAACCCTGACCTGTCTGAGGTGTTCCTTGGGCTTCATGATGCTGTTTGTTCACTAATGTTCTCTAACGAACCTCTGAGGGCTTCACAGCTGTATTTACACTGAGATTAAGTTACACACAGGTTGACTCTATTTACTAATTAGGTGACTTCTGAAGGCAGTTGGTTCCACTGGATTTTAGTCAGGGGTATTGAGAGTGAAGGGGGCTGAATACAAATGCACGGTACACTTTTCAGATTTTTATTTGTAAAAAAATTGGAAAACTATTTTCCTTCCACTTGGTGTTGGTCTGTCGCCTAAAATCCCTAAAAAATCCCAATAAAAGACATTTACGTTTGTGGTTGTAACGTGAAAAAATGTGGAAAA
>JAQMYG010000016.1:20813070-20844713 GCA_030014215.1 Clariallabes teugelsi
TTCTGCTGTACAGAAAGACACACAGACATGTACGTGGGCTTCAACCTCAAATAATAATAATAATAATAATAATAATATCACTGATTACATTAAAGATCAGCTGATTATTTTAGCTTTAACCTTTTAACTCTTTCTACAAACCCTTTTCCTGTCAACAACTTGTATTTATGCTAATATTTAATAGCTAAGGTTACTAACTTAAATAACCGTTGTGAACCGTTTGGTTCTGACTCATTTATTTTCCAAGCACAGTTTATTAGAAGTATTTAACGCAATGTCACGCGCCTGTCTTTTCCATGTGGGCGTTATAGTAGCGCATGCTAATTTGCAGTGTGTGCGCGCTCACATGTGGCACAAAAGCGATGAGGAAACTCTGACAGTGTACATCAGCACTTTAACCTTTAATGCCCAACATGTGTGACCACATTATTAGGTCCTCGGCGGTATAATAAGAGCTGCTTTATATTATCTGTGACCAGTAATAATGCTAATTGGCTCAATTCTCCCATACATGGCTTCTTTGTACTTGCCATAATGATTGCTTGCGGAATCCTGCACATGGACTCAGTGCTTCGATACGGAGCTATAATGACTTTTTAATGACTGCGTGTGTATCCAGAATGCTCCTGCTTTGAAAATGTTCCATGTTTGAAGTACTTTTTGTGCAGAAGTAGTAACCCTCTGCATGTGTGTTCTAACCCTAAATTATTAAATGCATTACAGCTTTACAGATTTGTATGAGTATGGAATGCAATCGCCCTCAGTCTCAGTTCTGAGAAAACCCTGGAGTGTACATTTGCTCCCAAACTATGTACAGTAGATCTGAATACTGGAGCTTGGATTATAAATTATTGCTCTTCAACCATTTTAAAGGTGCGTTCGATTTGTCTTGGGTTGAATTAAACAACCATTTAAGTGCACAACGGCCTAAAAACCTTAAGTTGGTAGTAAGTTACCCCATACAGACTGTGTAGTCTCTTACATGTGTGAGGCGAGTTTGGTGAGGGACTGGCGCCCGCTGCCACCCAATCCGAGCAGGAGTGCGTTTCCGAGCGGCTGGCGCACGATGCGGGCGATACGGCACACGTGCTGGATGGCGTCCATGAAGAGAACCAGCTTCATCTTAGCTGTGTTGATCTGGTTGTAGTCGTCCATGTACTCCTCCATTACCCGAGCCAGCTGTAGGAAAAAAGACAGAATAAATTCAAAGATAGAAATGTCACCTATATAAATAAAAGAAAGGTTCAGAACTCGCTCTTTCAATGATATCTTCACGTTTCATACATTGGAGGACCAGAAATCAGTCTCAGAAGAATTCCATCAGCTTGTGAAATACCCGAACTGAGAGCCCAGTGTTATGCGCTAAAATCAAAATGTTGAGTAAAAGTGATCTTACGAACAGTTATGTCCCGGATTTAGTAATCTACTTTACAATAAGCTACTAATGCGCTACTGTCTCAATGTAAACAAACACCTGCACCAATAGATATTAATTAGAAAAGCTAACCTGAATATTTTTACTGGGATTAGTTCATATTTTCCCTGTTAAAATAACAGCGCTGAAGTGGTATAAGTGAATTTTAACACGCTGGAGTCGTTTTAAGACAAAACTTCATCTTTATCTGATCAACTTTTTCCATTTCTCATCTGTGATTCTCTCTCCGATTACCGAACAGGAAGTGTATTCGGCATAAACAAGGTATAAAATACTCAACCATACAACATTTGATTTCTTTGTATTAATAAGTTAGAGAGTATTTTTAGTTTTAACCGTTTAACTCTTTCGACAAACTCTTTAACCATCAACTATGGATACTTACGCTAGTAACTAATAAATGCTGAAACAACATACATTAAATAAACATATACTGTATATAGTGTCCCACCTTCTCCTTGTCGTCAATGAGCTGGTACACTTTGGGATCAGCACCAGGGATCATGAAGTCTCCAAACAGGACCGGATGGCACGGCACCACCTCCTCATAGCTGCAGTCGAACTCCTCGATGCGCTTCTGCAGCAGCTGATCGAACCAGTCCCTGTCCTCTTGACTCACCAGTCTGTCCTGGAACACCCGGCAGCTCTCATGGTACCACAGGCGCAGGAGCTGAACCTTGTCCTGAGATGAGCCACAAAAAAACCCACTATGGTTGTAAAATAATATATCGATTTCCTGGGTGTTGTGTGCTATTAATATGCAAGATATCCTCTCATTTCAGATCCTTCCCAAAAACTTTTTCTCTACCTGGATCTTTCCAGCGTCCGCCATGAGCACACCCTGGAAGACCTTGGACAGGTCACGCATGTTGAAAGTATAGTGTGATTTGGCTGGAGTCGGCAGGAGGCCAGAGGTGATGGTGGAGTACACGTTAATAGTGGCATCCACTAGGGCTGTGTTCAGGGGAATCAGCTCTGGAGCTTTTTCTGCAGAAGAACAGGCATTCAGAAATGCTAGAATCTGAGATACAACATTACACTACAGGACGGATGAAGATCTCAAAGACCAGGTGAAGGTACTGTACACACACACACACACACTATGAAACACTCTAAAAATGTCTTTCTTACCCAACCAGCTGCCTAGGATGGTGGAGAAGATCTTTCTCTTGCTGGAATCCTCCATCTCGGTGAAGGAGAGGTAGTTGAAGTGTCTCGTGAAGCGTTGTGTGATTGGGTTCCTGCCTCCACCAGGAGGACCCATGGCGCATGCGAAATTGATGTCTACCAACTGCTTAAATGTCCCTGGTAAAAAGAATATATATCGTTTACTTTTTTAAACAACTGACCACTATGTACAGTACAGAATGTGCAATATACTCTAATGCAGTACTTCATCCAATTCTGCTGAAAGATTATGTGTGTAAATACACAGTTACCATCTGCTCACCTATCAGCTTTCGGTCATACCAGCCTGCGTGGTCCATAAACTGGCGCAGGAGCTCGATGGGCGGCTGGGCACCGTATGTCTCCAGCATGGGCATGTTAAGGTCATCGATAAAAAAGACGAAGTTCTTTCCCAGCGGAGGACCGAAAACACCTTTCCGCCTGGTACACCACAACCATGATGGTTACAATCATAACAACGTTTCATAGAAAATATTAGCCAACCAATTTGCCAACTATATTCAGAATTCTTTTTTGTTTTTTTTCCAAATCACTTTTATATCTTTTGCTTTTGCATAAGACTCAGTGAAGCAGACCTTTTGTCCAGTTTGCTGTCAATGTAATCCTGTGTCTGGTTCGCTGAGGTGCGGGCGGAGAACATGAGGAAGTGTGTGATGTACTCGGCCGGCATGTTTTTCAGCAGTTTATCGGACACGGTCAGGGTCTTGCCCGTGCCTGTGGGGCCGATACACAGCACCTAAAAAACCCCACATATGTTTCATTGCAGGATTTCCACTTGCTTGCAGCCAAAACACAACATTGGGGCTGATATACAGTATATATTTTTTACATTATGCATATAATGCAAATATTATATAATATCTAATAATATATAATTTGCCGAAAAGCTACTTCGGACGTTTATGCGACATGGAAGTGACCAATCTTGCTTCCCCAAAAATATCAAGTTGCTAACTTCATTTGTTTTGGAAAGATGATTTTATATGTATCCCAAAAATGGCCATTTTTCAGCGTTATACTGTCTCGCTTCAAATAATAGTCACTTCACATGCAAATTATTCATACTTCTTTATGGGTATTATTACTAAAAATTGGTGTAAGCTTCCCGAGGCATATGACCTGTAAAAACTGTTGCTTAAGTTGGTTTTTGGTAAAAGATTAAAAAGTAAACATCTGTAGTGTCTGTAACCATGTCAAATTCATGTTGCAATATCTTAACAAGTTTGCATTTTAGAAAAATACACTTTTTCAATTTTATGTCTTTTCATGTGAAATCTAAATTGGCCAAGTTTGATCTAAATGACAATTAAGATAATTGAAAGATTGAAATTTTAAAAAGTTACGGACACTACGGACATAACAGACCATGAAAGTGTATTTAGCAAATGTGTTTCTTTTTATATGATAAAAATATAAATATGTATGAATTTTTACAAAAAAAATCGGGAGATCGGAAAATGCTTTAGGATTGTATTATAAATGCTTTATGTATTATGAAAAATGGTGTTATATGATCCTACCTGAAAAAGTTCACCTAGGTGAGACACTTTTTGTCACCATGTTTTAGACATTGGCATGCGCTATGCTAATAAAATACTATCTATCTTTTAGTTTAGATAACACAAATGACTTGAGAGCAACATACTGGCTTCTTATTGGACAGAAGCATGTCTAACAGAAAGGACATGCGCACGGTGTCGGCGGTAGGTACGATGATGTCCGCGTAGCTGGTTTCCGGAGTGATGACGATGTTGCTGGCATAATTCATCCAGTTGACCCATTGCACCTTGTAAAATAATAATAAATAATTTAAAAAAAAAACTATTTAGTGAATAATTTCATGAACTGCACTTACAGTACATTAACACACCGGGACAACGAAAAAATTAATTTAATTCCCATACCTTCTTTTTGACATCTTCCTCATCTTCTTGCCGTAGAGTGATGCCTGCGTCGTCCAGACGATAATCATACACCAGTCCCTCTTCTGGGAAGCACAACTGAATCTACGAAAAGAATAAACACACTGAATGTTTAAACAGCTGCCATCCACTGAGAGCTGATATTTATTTAATACATATGCCTGATAAATCTAATTTTATACGTAATGACAGAACCGGACAAAAATCTGGTTTCTTCATTATGAAATCATTAAAACATTTTGTTTTACACTTTGCACTGATTGTGCAATAGCACAAATCACAAACTTCTCAGAGGTTTGGGGTTCTTTTAAGCGTCAATATGGCAAGAAATTGTTATTAAGGTCAAGTACTTTTTCTTTCGTCATTTTGTCTCTTAGCCAGGCACTGAAGCGTTGGCGACTAGCAGCATCTCCGGTGGCTCCTACGCTCCATATCAGAGAGAAAATAAACCACGGCTCAATCAGCTCGTTCACACGGTCAAGCTTTTCCTGAGGAATAGGTTTCTGTCCCTACAAATACACACAGAGAGAGCAATCTGTAAAGAATGTTCATGTATACTCCAATAAAATCAAAATGCTCTTACTTTTAAAAAAAGTTTTAGCAATTCAATTTACTTCTCGTGCGACAAAAGGCCAGAAGAAGCAGTCCAGCAGTTTGAGTAAAGAGCAGGTCAGGTTGCTGTCCATCGAACTGATCACTTCGGTCACTGACTTCCTCACAAACGTTATAGAATCCTGCGCACAAATACACATATCAGAGCTTTTCCCTCACTGTATGGATTCCTAAAAGTCCACACAAGTACAGCCATGACTAAAAGATTTGAGAATGAAACAAATATTCATTTTCACAAAGTCTACTGCTTCAGTGTTTTTAGATCTTTGTGTGAGATGTTACTCTGGTATACTAAAGTATAATTACAAGCATTTAATGAGTGTCAAAGACTTCTATTGACAATTACATTAAGTTTATGCAAAAGGCAGCCCATTCGTACATAATCAATGCATGGAGTTTGTGGGATTTTGTTTGTCCACCTGCCTCTTGAGGATGGACCACAAGTCCTCAATGGGATTAAGGTCTGGGGAGTTATCACTTTTGCCTTATGGCGGGGAGCTCCATCATACTAAGAAGGCATTGTTCATCACCAAACTGTTCTTGAATGGTTGGGAGAAGTTGCTCTCGGACGATGTTTTTATACCGTTATTTTTTCATAACTGTGTTCTTAGACAAACTTGTGACTGAACCCACTGCCCTGGCCGAGAAGCGACCTCACACATGAATAGTCTCAGAATGCTTAACACTGCAATTACTCTATTGACTCTTTGCATAAATTTAATGTAATTGTCAATAAAACCCTTTGACACATACAAAATGCTTGTAATTATCCTTTAATATACCATAGTAACATCTGACAAAAAGATCTAAAAACACTGAAGCAGCAGTTGGTCTTTCGGCTGCTCCCGACTAGGGGTCCCCACAGGGGACCAACCGGTCCGCAAACAAGCTTGGCACAGGTTTTACGCCGTATGCCCTTCCTGATACAACCCTCCCATTTTGTCTGGGCTTGGGACCGGCGTTATATCCAGGTGCTGGAATTTGGGCACTGGCTGGGAATCAAACCCAAGCTTTCCGCATGACAGGCGAGAAACCTACAGTACCACTGAGCCACCAATGGCCTTCTAAAAACACTCAAGCGGCAAATTAATATTTGTGTCATTCTCAAAACTTTTGGCCACGGCTGTAGTGGCCAAAAGTACTTTTTCTTTCGTCATTTTGTAGTGGGTTTAATCTCTAAGTTAAAAAAAGACTGACCTCCAGCAATCGCGTGAAGAGAGAATTGAGTTGCTCAGTATGTGGCCGCAGAAGTGCAGGGATCATTTGTAACCAACATTCAGTGAATGGAGTGAGCCCCAAAATACTGGGTTCCAAATACACCATACCACAGCGCGACACTGTGGCCGGGGAAGCCACGGCCAGATCCTGGACCTCGAACATCAGAGTCATCACCTGGACACAAGGAGACGACATGATGATAGAGATTCCGACAATAAAGAAACATTACTGATGAAAAAAAAAAAGAGAGACCATAAAGAGTTGTGAACCAGAACTCACATCTGAAAGTTTGATAATCTCCCCCGAGCTTAAACACAGCTTCTTATTGTCATCTAGGACGGTGTTCATGTTCTCGATCCAAACCGCATCCACCGGGCCGTCAAACATGTACCACTTCTTCTCCTCGTCCATCGCAGCAGCTCCGGTGCGGATCAGGGATGACAGGATGCCGTCCGTCCTGAGCGTAACAGAAGAAAATTAAATGAGAATTAAAATGTTACACTTTACATTTTTCCAGTAATAAGCATGAAGATCAGGATGTCCGTTGGACACTCACCACTCATGTGTGAGCAGGTCGAACTCTCCGTACAGCTGCCCCATGGTGATGGACTTAGGGTTTAGGACATAGGTCTGAACAGGCTGGTACACTCCACCGCTGACAGATGGCTGACCCTGAAGAGCCGTGATGGCCGTCCCCAGCACCTCGTAGCACTGATGGATGCAAGCAAAATGCAGGAGGCTATAAGGTTTGGTAGCTTACTAGTGGATGTAGAAGGGATTAAAACAGAGTTCCTGCTGACCAGTAAATACATAAATGGTGATAAAGTAACAGTTGGAGTAACTGGAATCACCTTAGTTTTTCCTGAGCCGGCCGGTCCAACCAACATCAAGCCGTGCCTCACCACAGTGGTCTCATACAACTGAATAACTTTTGTGATATAACCTGCAAATAAAAATAAAACAGAAATGCAAAGGAGCATCCAGAATTAAATTTGCTCAGTCAGCAATTTCCTACAGGATCTTTTTTTTTATTTATTTATTTGTATAGGATCTTAAACTCTCACCGTCCACATCTTTCATTCCCTTGCTTTTGCAGACGTTACGGATGGACTCATCCAGCACGCCGTAGTCGATGGCTTCCTCGCGGATCTTCGGGAAGAGGTCAGACACGATGCCGTTGAAGAGTTTGAGGTCATCCTGCAAGAACTTGGGCACATTGACGTCTCTGATGGCGCGTAAACAGATCAGCTCCTGCAGAAGCACACAGAAGTTACTATGTAGCTTAATTTCTGACTTTATTAGACAGATAAAAATAAAGAGACTTATATGGTGGAAAGGATGTGCATATGGCCAAAACATGGTATTGTTGCAAGTTACAAGTGTCTCACCTAGGTAAAAAAGTTAAATTTTCGGATAAGATTATTGTGGTGTCTATCATTCCTCGCTAGATCGCTGACCGAAGGGGTGTGTGAAGGGGCAGGGCCGTGGGAATGGGGCACCGGCCAGTTATACTCATTGTTGATGGATTTCGGGCTTTCCCCGTGCTTTAAAACAAGGCGGGGTCTGTCGGCCTGTCTGCCTGAGCCTGGAAATCTACAAAGTCACACGGCGAAGAGTGTCACGCAAGAGCCTGGGACTTCAAAGGCGTGGATGGAGGATTTCATGACCCTGCCGCTGAAGAAAAAAAGGCCGCTGTGTGTTCCATGACAAGGTTTCCGTTCCCAGCCAGGAAAGCTGCCCAGGCGAGGTGTGATGGGCCGGTTCGGCTGACCACAAAGGAGAGCCGACTGAGAAAGCTCGCAGGAGCCCCTGCCCACACGGGCCCACTCGGCCACTCCTGCCCGCTGCCTACAGACCTGCATGTGCATCCTTTTTCCCTTCCTCCCTCCTTTTAACCCTATCCTTCCCCAATGTCTGTGGTGCCGCCCCTAAGTCAAACCCGTTACAATGCTTCTTATCTTCCAATTTTGTAAATATTCATACACATATATATTTTTATCAGATAAAAAGAAACACATTTGCCAAATACAATTCCATGCCATTTTATGTAGTGTCTGTAACTTCAAATATTTAATGAATAATGAATTCAAATCTTTAAATGATCTTAATTGTCATTCAGATGAAACTTGGCCAATTTAAATTTCACATGAAAAGGCATAAACCTGAAAAAGTGTATTATTCTAAAATGCTAAATTATTAAGATATTGCAACATGAATTTGACCTGGTTACAGACACTACAGATCTTTTGCTTTTTAAGCTTTTACTAAAAAAGAACTTAAGCAACAATTTTTACAGGTCAAATGCTTCGGGAAGTTTCCACCAATTTTAGAATGAATACTCGTAAAGAAATATGAATAAATCGCATTTTGAATGATTATTGTTTAAAGCGAGACAATATAACGCTGAAAAATTACTATTTTAGCGGCACATATAAAATCATCTCTTCAAAATGGCTGACGTTAGCAAATGTTTAAGGAAGCGAGATTGGTCACTTTCATGTTGCATAAACTTGTAGAAATAGCTTCTTTGGCATTCACACATTTTCAGAATTACATGTATAGCATAAAACAATATCAGCACAAATACTGTGTTTTGGCCAATAATTACTTATTAGGCATAAATTAGTGATATAAATCACAGTCAAAAACTGAGTGAGCAGTAACATGCCTGGAGATTTTTTTTTTAATTGCACGTTTTATAAGCAGATGTACAGTACGTGTGCAATCAATCCATTCACCTCATCCATTTCAGGGTTCTCTCTCTTCAGGTTTCCTGCAGCAGAGATCACTGTTTTCACTGCTCTCATGCCAAAGTCATAGTGGTCCTACATAACATATAGCACAACACAACCCGACACTTAAAGAAGCAATGCATAAGCTTTACTTTGTATTCCTAAATGTGACAGTACATATAGAACATGAGACCTGGGAGCTGAGCTGCTCGGAGGACAACTTGAAGGTGCTGGTGATCTTTTTGGAGAGGACTTTTGCATCGCCGAAGCCAAATGAGTACAGAGAGATCTCAGCGATCATGGCGTAGTTTGGGACCATCATGGCAACCGGACGAAACAGAGCCTGAAGGACATTAAATAAAACTGCAGCGTAGCTCATGGCAAAACTTAACTAATTTGGGTAAATATGAGTGGTGGAAGTGTACCTTTAAGTTGTCAGGTAGTTCAGTTCGACCTGCGTAGCCTGGGTTCATGGTGATAAAGACGGCGCAGGAGGGAACGAGCGGGATTTCTGAGCCTTCGAATGTAAATCGCTCCGCCTTAAAAAAGGGACACATTCCACTTTATATTAGAATCTGTTCCCCATCTTATACTCTTATATATTTATATATGCTTGACTGTGTGTTCTAGCTCACTCTCTGCTGCTGCGCCTTTTGGATGGTGGTAATCTGTTGAGCCACCACGGACAGCACCTCCACATCAATACGGTTGAATTCATCAAAGCACGCCCAAGCTCCAGAACTGTTTATACAAAGACACACAATACAAGACATGATACATATACATTGCATTCAGCACCTGTACAGCAGCTTAAAAAGAGCACCAGGTAAGCGTGCCTGACCTTGCCAGACCCTTGAGAAACTTTCCCATGGCGAGGAAGTCGAGCTGGTCAGAGCAGTTGAAGACGACGGTCTGGATGGCCAGCGCTTTACCCAGGTCCTTAGTGGTTTCGGTCTTACCGGTACCAGCTGGACCCGCTGGGGCGCCTCCGAACTTTAGGTGCAGAGCACCAGTCAGGGTCAGGTAACACCTGGGTGAGACAAAGAAATCAAGACATGTGAGTTAATTCTGAGCTCTGGGTGTAATGAGTGGCTATGGCGTGTTGTGTCTGTATTTATCTTCCTCTGCTGTTTTACCTGTCGGTCAGTGGTGTTATGACAAGTCGCCCAGAGTTACCAAGATACTCGTAGCCATAGAGAAATTCTGCATTCACCGCCCTGATATAGAGGTCATTTCTGTCCCAGTAATATCTGCCAACACATGACACACGCATTTGCATAAGTTCATGCTTTACACATATAATTGTTATCCATAATTTCTACACTAATATACATTATTGTGTTATCTCCTGACCTGAGCTGGCTGATCCACTCGAAGTCATTAACGCTGGCCACAGATTCATCCACCAGTTTGGCAGCCACGTCTTTAGCGTGTACCTCGATCACGATGAGAGCAGAGAGAACAGCCCTCTGCATTCTAGACAGACGGCCTCTCACCAGCTGCACCAGGTCTCCCAGCTAAGTATCGATACATACTTTTAAACACATAAGCTATCAACAAACATTAAACAATCCTCTTTTGGTTATACAAACACACACACACTGATCAGCCATAAAATGACTGTATGGCCACCCACTTAATATTGAGTAGGTCCCCCTTTGTGGCACCAAAACAGCAACGCACTGTGTGTTCTGACACTTGGAAATCAGCATTAACCTTTTCATCAATTAGAGAGAGCTACAGTACAGTAGCTCTTATATTGGATCAGAGTACATGGACCTGTTTTAGCTCCCCATGTGCATCAGTGAGTCTTGGCCACCCATGACCCTGTCTCCAGTTCACTGGTTCTAATTCCTCGCACCACTTTTGGTCGGTTCTCAACATTGCAGGGAGAGCTGAACTTTTGGAGTTGCTCTGATCCAGTCCTCCAGCCATTGCAATTTGGCACTTTTCACTCACTCACTCATCTTCTATACCGCTTTATCCTGTATTCAGGGTATGGAACCTATCCCAGGAGGCTTACGGCACGAGGCAGGGTACACCTTGGACAGGGTGCCAATCCATCGCAGGGCACACACACATACACACACTCACACGCTCATTCACACACTATGGGCAATTTGGAAACGCCAATTAGCCTAAAATACATGTTTTTGAACTGCGGGAGGAAACCCACCAAGCATGGGGAGAGCATGCAAACTCCATGCACACAGAGATGGGAATCGAGCCTGGCCGGGAATCAAACCCGGACCCTGGAGATACAAGGCGACAGTGCTAACCACTACACCACCGTGCCACCTGGCGCTTTTCAAAATCATTAAAATCCGTACATTGGCCCATTCTTTCTGTTTCCAACCAATCAGCTTCAGGGACAAGGTGTTCACTTGCTGCCAAATATACCCGCTTACGTCCGAGATATTGTATCTGTGCAATAGACGACTGGATCAGAGCAACTCTAAAACTGCAGCTCTTGCGGGATGTTTCCAGGCTGCTGTGGTCAGAACATAGTAAAAGTGGTCCAAGGAATGAAAACCGGTGAACTGGTGACAGGGGAATGGGTGATAGAGAGTGAAGGCTGGCCCACGGTACGAGCTGTTGTAGTTCTTAATTGCTGAAAAAGTTCATGCTGGTTTCCTTCGAACGGTGTCAGAACACACAGATTATTACTGTTTTGGTGGCAAAAGGGGGACCTACTCAATATTAAGCAGGTGGTCATAATGTTATTGTTGATCGGTATATCTACCGTATATACAGTATACACACACACACACACACACACACACACTTTGATTTTTCTCACATGCACTACACTAAATTAGCATTGGATTCTCATCATCATCATCATCATACCTGTGTCTGGAGCTGTGGGTACAAGCGATCGGCGAGGTCTCCATTCTCTAGGGACTCTGAAACTTCCAGGGTCCAGAAAGTCTGACATCCGGCGATGACCACCTGCCCCGGCCACGACAGCACCCACTTAGTGCGGGGTTCCTACGCAAAGAAACCGAAAAAATGACAATAATTTACTGGAGATTTAGATATAATGCTTTATGCAGCATTCATAAAGAGACATCATTGTGACTTTATTTCTGCTTCAAAAAGAGAATATATATATATACAGTATATTTCACCAGAAAATTATTTGCAATATAATGCATCACATTATACCATACAACTAGTATACTATTATACTACACACTAGTGGGTGTTAAGGTGAAGTTTGTGTGTTTGCATGTGTGTGTGTGTGTGTGTGTGCAATGGCTGATAGGACAAGTTCAGGTGAACCCTGCACCACAGTTTGAGGTTTAAACATTTTTTGTCCCTGATAGACTGACCTCGGGATAAACCTTGAGGGAACGCTCAATGTTGTCACGCAGACTCAGCTTCATGGTCTTCTCCACCTCACGCAGCCAGTCCTCCACATTCCCAGTAGGAGACACGGGGAGGTAAAGCTGGACTTCCTCTCCCTCTCCGGAGTACATGTGTGTAATTTGCAGGTCCGGTTGGAACTTGAGCTAAAACATTACAGAAATGGTGTTATAAAACACAAGCTACAGTCATATCTGAAAAAGGTTTGCTGCATCTGGTTCGGCTTATTTAAACTGTGATGTGAAATTGTGATTGTGTGTGTGTGTGTGTGTGTGTGTGTGTGTGTGTGTGTGTGTGTGTGTGTGTGTCGAAGACTGACCCGTGCGATATTCTCGAAGCATTTGCGCAGATGGGGCTGCACCGCTGTCGGGTCTTTGGTCTGAGACAGGATCTCGAGCAACTCATCATCAGACAGAAAGTAGAATCTGTAATCAAGAAGGGTGAAATATCAGGATATTTGTAATAATGTAATAATTAAAAAAATTATAAAAATATGTATGCTACATAGAAGCACTGGTGATGATTAATTTTCTATGGACGTGCAGCTGCACTTTATAGTCCACTGTGGCGGCTTTATCATAAGGACATGCTCACAATAAGAATAAACAGATTAATAAATGTGTAATTGATGATATTGTGATGCTTCCTGTTGGAAACATAGATTTTAATGGAAGGAGTCTCCAGAGCCAGTGATTTGTTACAGTCAGTTTGCAGGACAGGCTGCATTTTTATATATAATGATAATTAATTAGCCACATCATTCCACACTGCCATGTATTGTTTTCCTTTAACAAAATGTCCATAAGTGTTTTATTTTACTCTAATACACACTGATGATTGGTAATGGATTGCTGACCTGGGAAAGGCTCCCCGTTTGGTCTCCAAATAGTCACTCAGTCCTTTCTGCACTTGCTCCAGAAGCTTGTTGCACTCTCTCAGATTAGTCAAGAGACGCTTGTCAGGGCAAAGGTCAATGACCTGAGTACGAGAGATCACACAAAGTTCACTATAAATTGCAACATAACATCCACCCACACCCATGAAAATAAAATAGCTCAAACACACACATTAAAAACACACACTATGAGGGTGTATCAAAAAGTTTCAAGACTAGTCTAGTAACACGCCAACAGATGGCAGCACAGGGCCGTATGCACAGTCACAGGCAGCACCGACCTTCATAAGCCAGCGCGCCAAAAGACATCATCCTGTGTAGATTGGGAGCTGTGTATCTGGTGCTTTTCTGACCACGTGCGTTACCAGGTCTGCTATTCCATTATGGACAGCAAGTTAGAACAAATAGCGAGCGTAAAATTCTGTGTGTAACTGGGCAAATCTGCCACAGAGATGTTTGACGTGATTCGGCAAGTTTGCGGTGATGCTGCAACGAGTCGTTCGAGGTATTCTGAGTGACACACAAGCTTCAAGATTAGATTCAAGATTTGTAGATCAGGAAGACCTTCAATGAACTTCAACGAGCTCAACTTCCGAAAATAAACATTCAGCAACTTGTGCATGATGATCAATTCACAACATTGGATCGAAGAATAATCCACAACATTGCTGTCGCTGTTGGTGTGTTACACGGAACAGTCCAGGCTTGTGATTTGAACATGCGCCATGTCGCTGCCAAGTTCGTCCCCAGGCTGATGACCCAGGAACAGAAAAAACGTGGCATCAAAGTCTGCCAAGAACTCCGTCAGCGTGCCGTGGATGACCCATCCTTCATGTCGAGTATCATCACCGGTGATGAAACTTGGGTGTACGGGTACGACGGGTACGACGGGTACGACTGAGATGAAGCAACAGTCTTCACAGTCTAAGAGCCCATCACCTCCATGACCGAAAAAGGCGAGGCAGGTCCGTAGTTCAACAGAGTGAACAACAGAGAGCATTGTGCATCAAGAATTCATCCTCAGAGGCCAGACCGTCAATAGCCAATTCTACTGCCAGGTTTTAAAGCGTCTGAGGGAGGGCATACGGATCTGTAACAACAGAATCTCAAAACGTTTTGATAAATCCTCGTCTATAAAATACACACGGATACATTCAAACTAGATGGAAGATCCAGGAGAGAGAGAGAGAGAGAGAGAGAGACGAAAATCACCTGTCTGTTTTCATATGCTGCCCTCATCACTTTCCTCCAGGTGCGTTCCATGGTCTGGTATCTCTTCCCTTCAACAGGCAGCTGTCGGTTGATGTCGTCTGAGCTGAAGATGGGCTCCAGGTAAAGCCAGGAGCGCTGGCACATCAGCCACTCCTCCAGGACATCCTGACAACAGGGGTTACGTAAAACATGCTCAGAACGTTCTGTGTCTATCAGACCTGATCAGAATTTATTTGATGAATTAAAACCTCACGGTTATACCTGAGTCATCCTCAGCTTGCTCTCCCAAGTGGTGATTCGTTCCTCAAACACCTTCTTGTAGGGAGAAAATGACATGCTCTGGGTCATCACGATGTGGTCGTCCAGCAGCTGGGACGCCTCGTCGGGACTCTTCATGATGTAGGTTCCTGTCTCCTTATACGGCAAAATCTCAAACGTGATCAAGGACCACTCTTTTTGCATCTTGTCCAGAGCCTAATCTCACACGGATGGTAAACATTAATCTGATCAGATGCGCATGAGTAAAGCATGACCGTAATACATTATTTTGTAAATTAATTGAGGATTCATGTGATGTTTTGTTTTTGTTAATTTTATGGTGTGTCATTCATATCTGGGACATAAATCCTATTCTGTTAGAGTACATTACCTGTTCAATGGCGTACTCTTTGCCAGCCACCTCTGCAACCAGAGCAATCTCATCTATGTGCTGAGGCAGGCCAAGCTCCAGGCACTCAGAGAGCGTGAGGTCGGATTTGTTCAGCACGTCCACGTTGAGGCGTTCGGACAACAGGGTCCAGTGGCGGCTGCGCATCCCTGGGTTCCTCAGGCCCTGAATCAAGGGGATTTGCGGCTGGAACTTCTCGATCATGCCACGGACGTGAGAAGCCACTTCCTGACAGGCTGTGAAACATAGTAAAAATAATAAGAACAGCTCTTCTCCTTCTTCTACGTGAACGCTTTATCTCAGACATGTAGATGTTTCACGTACCCGGTATGTCTTTGAACTGTTTGACACACTTGTGCATGGTCTTAAAGGCGTCGCTGACACTGCGCTCCAGCTGTTCTGCGTCGATAGAGGACAGCGGGTCGTTCATCCAACTGTCGTTCCAACGCTGCCAGTCAGACGTGGTCAGCCATAGGTCCCGGAAAGGCTGAAAGTCCCGATTATACTTTTGCACCCTGTCATACTGGTCGAAAGAAAAAATAACGGGATTGTCTAAAGCATTGTACTGTACTTATTCATTGTGGTGATGCCGTGATATCTGTTAGGGTTTTAGGGTTCAAAACATACATTAGTGACGGGGAGGCCGAAGAGGCGCTCACGGTTGTTGTAAACCAGCGCCAGACTCTGACACTCCTTCAGCTGCTTCGCAATCCGACGCACTTCGTTTGCCACTTCGTGCGCACGATTGATGTCTGTGTAGTTAGAAAAGCCTGCAACCACCATCTAAAGCACACACACACACACAAAAACTTAACAAGGTAACTCTTAAAACCTTTTAAGTTTACTGCAGTAAAACACGAATCCAGAGAACCACATGTGAACATTCGCCTGGGAGCTCTGACCTCCAGGGATTCCAGAAGCTCATAGAAATTCTTCTGGTCAAAGATCTGGATCTTCTGAAAGCGTTCTTCATCTTCTATCTGCTGTAAGTGAACGCTTTCAATCTGATTGAGGATCTTTTGAGGCCAGGCCATTGCAGTCCATCTTTGTTTGACAAAAACATAATTAGTTCCGTTTTTTTTTTTTTTTTTACTGTCTCAAATTGCTATAAAACTCCAGCTATGTGTATTTGATCATCGACTGATCAGCAAAATCGAAATGATAATTTTGAAGAAAAAAAAAATGCAGCATACTTTCCGCTGAAATCTTCATTGGTGAGATTGTAGTAGAACTCGTCTAGTAGCTCGTAGTCAGCCATGGATTTGGACAAAAACTCCTGTGCGAGTAAAGGTAAGCACAGAAAATCCATTATACACACATTAGACACAGGAGCACTACAACGATCATCATAAATCAATTAAATATACAGTTTATTAAGTGATGACATAAACAGAAGTAGTGGCCTACAATGCCTGGTTTAGCTGTTTCTATGGGGTATTTTAGGGAATTTAACAGCATAATCAGAAATCGTGCTAAAATGAACTTTAACAAGTAATATCTCTTTACTTCATGGAGCTTTAACTGCTCCGGGATCTGTTTCATCCACTCCCTCTGGTCCGCCAGCTCTTCAATGCTGTTGGGCTGCTCATCCAGCTTCCTGTTGATCACCCTGAACTCCTCACATGCCTGAAACACACAATATAACATTAATTGCATATCATTGCAGGGCACAAACACATACACACAGTCATATGCTCATCAATACACTACAGACAATCTGGGAACACCAAAGATCCAGAGGTGGGAATCAAACCCAGACCCTGGAGGTGCAAGTCAACAAGGCTAACCACTGAGTCACTGTGCCGCCCATAATATAACAATTTAGGTACAGTAAGCACAAGAAAAGCTGCGAACATGTACGATGTAATACTGTGAAACTTGCCTCCTCCATTTGCTCGCGAAGCCTGAGAGCGAGCCGGTCCATCACGGCTTTGGCTAGCACGTGACATTTCTTAGACAGGTTCTGCTTCACATAATCCACGTTCACCAAGAAAGCCCCGATCACGATGACTGAGGGGAGGGACTCTTCCAAAATTTCTTTCTTCTTTAGATGTCTCAAAACCTCTTCCTTCAGCTCCAGAGGAGTGCTGTTCTCCTTACTGTAAAGCCTAGCATACGGTACAGAGATTAAAGAAGACACAGACATAGACTTAAACAGATGTGAGTGATATCTATGCACTGAAAGCATTCACGGCTGCCACAGATTTTACTTAGTTCGAAAGTCAATCTGGTTCAAAAAACTAAAAATGTACTCCATCAGAAACTCAATCTACTATTTTGAGCCTGCCCTTGCTCCATTTGTGAAACTCATTCACTCATCATCTATACTGCATTATCCTGTATGCAGGTCTGCGGGGGGCCGGGAGTCTGCGGCAGGTTAGGCGACTTAGGGCATGAGATGCCAATCCATTGTAGACCCCTATGTGTGTGTGCCCTGCAATGGATTGGCACCTCGTGCACTTGATCTAAGCTCCCTAAATCACTTGGTCTAAGCTCCTAACCCCCCCGCAAATCCTCCTCATTTCATTGGGAGGAAACCGGAGTACCCAGAGGAAACCCACCAAGCACTGGGAGAACATTCAAACTCAACATGCACACAGACCTCAGGTGGGAATCGAACCCGGACCCTGAAGGTGCAAGGCGACAGTGCTAACCACTAAGCCACTGTGCCGCTCCCTCTGTGAAACCTAATGGAATATAAGTCGGCCGTGTATATTGAGGTTTGGAGGCAAGCACTACAAAATATTTCCCTAATTCTAGTGTATCATGAACATGCTGGGTAACATCATGCATTTTGTACGCAATGAAGCAAACAGACAACCAGAACACTACCAGTCAAAAGTTTGAACACACCTGTTCCTTTAGTGGTCTCTCTTTATTTTTTATTATTTTCAACATTGTACATTAATACTCAAGATATCCAGCTAAGAAATCCAAGCATGGACATTAGATCACTGGATCAGTTTTTTGGTCTGATGAGTCCAAACGTAAGATGTCTGACCATCGTGTCCTTGTTAGATGTAGGTGTGGCTCCTATTGCGAAGCATGGAGGAGGAGGTGTGATGGTGTGATAGAGCTTTGCTGGTCATACTGTTGGTGACTTAGTCAAAATTGACAGCTCACTTAACCATCATGGCTATCTCAGCATTTTGCAGTGATATACCATCCCATCTGGTTTGCACCTTGTGAGACCATTATTTGTTTCCCAGTAGGACAATGACCCCAAACACACCTCTAGACTATGTAAGAGTGTCCAAGAAGGAAAGTGATGAGACAATGGACTACGGTTCAAAAGTTCAAACCCCACAAACGCCAAGTTGCCCTTGAGCAAGGTCCTGAACTCTCAACGGCTCAGATGTTTAATGAGATAAAAAAAAACTAAAAGTCGCTCTGCATAAGGATGTATGCCAAATACAGTAATGTAAGATAATGACCGGGCCTCCAAAATCACCCAATCTAAATCTTGTTGATCTAAATCAACTGAGATGGTGTAGATATTAGAGTTGGAACGGCGAGTGAAGAAAAAAACAGACAACAAGTGCTCAATTCCTCTGGGACTCTTTCAAGATTGCTGGGAAAACCATTCCAGGTGAAGACCTCATGAGGCTTGAGTGAGAGAATGGCAAGACAGTGTGAAGCTATATAAAAATCTATTTAGGGTTATTTAACACATTTTTGTTGACTACTGTACAATGTTAAAGACAATAAAAATAAATAAAACCACTGACTGACAAGGTTCGAAAAAAAAAAGATTTAGAAAGTGATTGATATAGTTTAAATTTAACTGTACTTTAGAAGGGTCTCGATGTCAGAGTTGTGAAGCTCGAGGTAGCATTCGTATTCACAAGCGTAGGCTTGGAGAGGGAGGGTGGCCTGGAGCAGGGCGGTTCCCACTCTGTCTTTCACCTCCATCACTTCTGGTTCATACAGTCCCACTGCCTCCAACAGTGGAACCCCAGTGATAAACAGGTTCTTCATGATGAACTAACGAAGAGAACCCGAGAACACAGGTAGTGAATGATACTTGAAACTTGAACTGTCCTCAATCACAGTCGATCAGTGGACATGTAGGTTACCTTTTCCAGCTGAGGGACATTATGCGTGCAGAGGATGCCTTTTTCTAATAGGTTCCTCATGGACGTCTCAAAGTTCTCTAGTGGGGTGCTGTAATGAACCCCGCTCTGGTCCAGGACCAGGTCCACATGAAACAGCGGGATCTTCCTTGGTCTGTAAACAACATCGTTGTGAGAAAGCTTGTGAGGCATCTTCTAGGCATCTTCATTCATGCATTCTTATGTCTAATCATTTATAAACAGACCTTGGAAATACTTCTCAGGTCTAACTCAGGTTCTTCTCATGTTCTAAGACAACTTGTTCAACAAACATCTCTGATCAACAATAATATGTGAGCCTAAAACACGCTGTCTTACTTGAAGGGACTGTTTATGAGGTCAGTTCCCCAGGCGATGTCTGGGGAACACTGCAGCACACTCTGGCAGGAATCTAAGACCAGCTGAGCCAAGCAGGAGAGCGAGTCCTGCACCAAGGATCGCAGGGTGTCCTGGAGTCTGTAGCATATCTGTTTCATCAAGCGACACAGCTTGGACATGCAGTACACCTGCCACGACGACTCGCTCAGACTGTACCAGCCAGGCCCCACATTGCGCAGGCTGGAGCGGATCCCGCTACACAGATTGGTGACCCAGGTCTCACTCAGGAAAAGCTGCACCTGAACAGAGAGATCGCCAAGTAGTGTCACTGAAAAGCATATTGCAGCGCTTTAAAGCGTAGAAATGTTCAATCAAACGTGTGGTGTTACCTGTGTGTGTATCTGTGACTGCGCAAGTTCAAACTCTTCCAGGCGTACAGCCTTGTTAAAGGTGACCTGGAAGAGGGTCATATCTGCCACCCTGTTACACTCAACTTGAACGGTAGACAAAGCAGAAATCACTTCTGGCTTCGTGAGCTGGGTGAGAAAAATGAACCTGGCACGGCTCTTCTCAAACGGGTAGTCCGGTACAGGCACACAACCTGCACAAGAGCGTGCCATCAGTGTTACATCAGAGAGACCATCGCTATAGATTAATAATGTGTTTAATAAACATAAACACACACACACAAACCTTTGTTGGGAACTCTCTCAGGTTCTTTCTCAGGCAGTCTGATGTGGGGGTACGCTTTGGGATTGTCCAGCACAGTCTTATCAAGACTCAAACCGTTCATGGTGCGGGCATACTCCAGCTGAACCTCTTTCTCTAGATGTTCCATGCACTGCTGAACACTGTGTTTCACGCAGAAATACACACACATGTACACACATAGGTGCATATTACTTTTGCAACATATGTGATAAAAAAAACTGCTACAATTGCTTGCCATGTGACCAACATAAATTAAATCAGGACAAGTCTTGTTCATATTATGCAAGTTCTTGGCTCCAATTTACATTTAATCTTAATGGCCATGACACTTAAATAGTTTTGTTACGAGGGTGAGTCAGGATTATCCGCACTCTGGCTATAGAATAAATTTTAATTAACTTTAAGAAAAGACAAATACATGATTTTTTAACATAATCTCTTTCGCTTTCATATTCCCTCATAAATTTTCTTTTTTATTCTGAGCTGCGAACCACAAATGTACTGCTGTCTTCACTTCTTCATCAGAAGTCCGATGGAGTGAGATCAGGGAGGATGCTTTAACATCTCAAAACCAAGTTGTCGGCAGAAGTGTTTGGACGTGCATCGTCATGCAAGATCTGGACGCCCTGGAAATTTAGGCTTCAGCTCTTCAATAAGCGTCTCACTGTAACGAGCACTGTAGATCGTTGAACCTTTTTCCTAATGGTGTTCCAATACTTCTGGCCCTTGAGAATCCCAGAAAACCGTAAGCATTAATAACTTTTCCAGCTGATGGTTGACTCTTGAACGTTTTCTCGGTCGGTGATTCAGGATGTTTCCGTTCCAGACTCTGCCGTTTACTCGCAGACTCGTAGTGATGAATCCGTGTCTCGTCACCAGTAATGATTCTCTCTAAGAAACTTTCACCTTCCTTATAGTATCAGTCCGAATTCTATTTTCAGATATTCAAACGTTTCTGGTTATGCTCTTCCGTGAGTTGTTTCGGCACCGGGTAGACCCTCAGACCTGAATCAACCTGAATCCCTGCACGCTGCTCTTCTTTCATGAAGTAGGGAATCCATTTTTGCTCACGCTGCAGTTACAAATGAACTGATTTTACACGTTTACGCCTGCACTGGGACTGGGGAGACAGGAGCCTTGAACGGAAATCGCAGATAATGCCGTGCGGCCCACAGAAGTTTTAACATAACCTGAGTGCGGATCATTTTTGACTCACCCTCATAATTTGATCTTATGTGTAATCATAAGAGAATCTATAACTTAAAAGAGACTGTTCACTCTCTCTCTGTCTGATTCTCTCACAGTGATTCCTGGAGTCCCGGATTGCTGAGGGCGAGGGCTGTGATGCGCTGGAGGCTGGTTGGATGCACCGCAGGGCCCCCGCTCCACATGGGCATGCAGTCTATAGAGAGATTGTAGAGCAGCAGAGCCTCAGCTTTGCGCCTGGCTTGGCAGGCGAATTGGACCCTCTGAGCAAAGATATGTGGGTCCTCTGCGCAGAACTGCAGGCGTATCCGTGGAACCCAATACTGATTTGATTCCAAAGGTTCTAGGATGAACAGAGAGAGAGAGGTATAGTCAGACAATTGGTGCAAGGAATGATTAATGCACTTTTTATCATCAGATCATCAATCAGAAAGAGCAATATTACAAACTTGGCAAAAAATGGTTCTGTTAGATGTCGCCAAATATAGTAAATTAAACCCCTGGGCACTTACCCTTACGTCTTTGTGCTCCACCTAAAACAGGTTTGCCCTCGCTGTCTCTCACACAACCATTCTGATCCGCTTTTTGCACCATATACTGCTTTTTCTCCGGGCAGTAATCCAGAACCCCGACAGACTGCCATGTATACTCTGTAGTGCTGGTGTTCTGCTCCTCTACACCAAAGAAATCACAAACAGAAAGAGAGTGAAAGAGAGAGGAAGGGAGAAACTCAGGTCTTTGATCTATCTCGATAAAATCCAACTTTAAAAAAGAAAAAAGAAACAGGATCAGAATCAGGTTAATAGTATATCTCCTAACAAAATACTTTTATAGAACTCTGGTTTGAGAACGCTCCGTACCAGCAGACGTGGTATCGTGTGTCGGCAGAAAGGCTTTGGCAGGGACGGGTTTTTGGTCGCTCGAGCCCTGCTCACGCCCCAGAGCTAGCCAGTCCTTGGGCGTACGGCGATCAAAATCCTCGTTATCAAATATCTGGAGCCCCAAAAAACACACACACAGTAAAAATGTACTATTCAAAGATACTAAAGCTATAGTCTACAAGGACTGAACATATCAGTCATACAGTATACACTAATCCTAACACACTATATCCTCTAGTGAGACACATTAATAGGCTTACAGTACCTCCAGGGGCAGGTAGAAGCCTCCAGGTGAGCTGACCACTTCAGATATAGACTGAAAGGAGATATCTGGTCGATCCTCGCTGCTCAGGGTTCTGGGTACCAGCTGACTGGAGTCAATGCCTAGATCAGCCAAAAGCTGGGCGATGTCTAACTTCAGATACTCTCGTCTCAACCTTAAAAAACAAAGGCTTGATTGAACTTATTCAATGCAATTTTTAAGGGCGCTATTTATACTGTACATGTCCCCTGTCTTTCTGTGATGACCGAGTAACCGGGACATTTAAAACACAAATAATGTGTTTTGTTTTATGAGAATCTTGCTAGAAAACTTTTGAAGACTTTTGAAGTTGTTGAAAGAACATATGATTGTGATCACTCCCTGAATAGTTATGGAATGGAATTTAGTCAAATGGTCAGATCACTACAAAACACACACACAGGGTCAGCCAGAATATAGCACGCCCTGGAGCTGGCTTGCTGAAGGACTCAGCTTGGAAGTGCTGGGACTTGAACTACACTATGTGGGCAAATGTTTGTGGGTACGCATTTATTCCCTCCTTTTTGCAATAATTATCTCCATTCTTCCAGGAACATGGCTGTGGGGATCTGTGATCATTCAGCCACAAGAGCATTACTGATGTGAGGCACTGATCATGAGCATAGAAGCCTGGGATATAGTCAGTGTTCCAGTGTTCATCTCAAAGGTATTCAACCTAAATGTCTTCATTGAGCTTGGTTTGTCCACAGGGCAACTTCATGATGGAACCAGATCGGGCCTCTTAATTAAAATAAAGGAAAAATTCTGCAGCATAAAAAAACATTCTATACAATTGTATGCTTCCAACTTTTCAACAGTTTTCAACACTCTGTAGAACATCCACATACACCACACGCTTACATTTTGGACATGTAGTGTAACTTATTTCTAGAGTTTTAAATCCTTTGTGTCAAACGCATTATATTGAAAAATGAGTTGATATTATGTGCTTTTATAAAATAAAACCAAACTTTAAGTATAAAATTATCAGATAGAGATTTGTCAAAAAAGAGCTCACATAAATGATTTAGGACATGATTAAGTACCCCAACACTACTCAACTTTTACAATCTAAACCATTGACACTTTTACAAAACCCTTTATCTGTCAACTCATTTTATCTTATCTGATTTCCGGCTACTTTTTAACCTTTCTCAAAAATCAATAGTAACTAATTCTTCTCACTTCTCGAGCTCTATCTTGCGGGGCCACTGTCCACGCGGGCATCTGTAGGGCATCTGTACTTTGGGTGAGTAAGCTCTTGAGGGAAAGTCCGTCTCCTGCAGGATCTGGGTGGTCGGTTTGCGTCTGTCCCTCTGTATGATACTGAGCAGGTCAGCCGGTGTCTGGAAGGTGTTTTTTACTGAGGAAGGAAAAATGAGCAGAATAATATGCAGAAGAATTATTATTTTTGAAGAACAATTATTTTATTTGCATGCATAATAATACAGGATTTATGCACATAGCTTGTTTACAGTTTTACCTTTGGGAGGGTTTGAGCCGCAGCCATCCCGCCATAGTAAACTGTGCTGGATCAATAAACCCTTTGTACAACACTGCCAACAGCACAGAAGGTCAGGAATTAGGATTCATTCAAGCAATAATACTATATACAGTGAAAAAGTATTTGCCATTTCTTGATTTTTTTTTTTTTGCATATTTGTCACACTTCAATGATTCAGAACATTAAACATATTTAATATTACACAAGGATAACATAAAGATAAAAGATTACATAAAAACAAAATACAGTTTTTAAATCATGATTTAATTTCTTAATGGGAAAAAACGGTTGAACCGGCCAGACCGGTTCAATCAAGAAATCACATAAATAGAATAGGATATGATTGACTTATTTTATAAATATATATTTAAACATTTTTGAAGATTATCTATAACAAAATGTATCTATAACCGGTGCATGTCTTGTGGTCGCTGTCATGCCCTGCGCTCCAGGGGGATATTCACTCATGGGGGGCAGATCGTCTTCTTGGCCCTGCGGTGGCGTTTCTCCTTGATCTTCAGGACTGGGATTATCAGGAGGGTGAGGAAGGGTTGGTTGCTCTTCTCTTGGGTCCATTGTCCTGCTGACAGTCAGACGGAAACAAGGATAGAGTTGATTTTTATAATATATAAAATAATAATCATATATAAGGATGTGTTAAGGATATATTTGATACAAAACACAAATATATATACACCATATGACACTTTATGTACTATAAAGCACTTTATGTACTATATGTGTGCTTTATATCATATATACTATATAATAAACACATACACAAACCATAAATAACATAAATATATTTATATATTATGGTCTGTATGACACAAAACACTTTTATATGTATCTAAATAATATATAATATAATATATTATTATATATCATGGTGTATCACACAAAACACAAACACACACAGTATATATATATATATATATATATATATATATATATATATATATATCATATATATTTATACATCATGGTATATACTGAAATTTATACGCACGTTAAATTCTCCCAAACGCTCAATTCCCCCGATATAGTTTTTGTCTTTCCCACAGCATACCTTTACGCAACATGTAAATATTATAATTAGTAAAATTCTATGTCGTAAATGAACTTTTCAGGCTTTTCGAATCCGCGACTCCAGCGCGTGGCAACCGTTGCCAAGTAAACAAAGTTCCAGTAATGACGCGTTTGTGACGTTTCATACGCGACGCGGAATTACGGAATCCGCGTTACACACGCGCGCAGAGCGCGTTCTCTCTCTCCTCGAGGGATCCGCACGTGCACAGCTAGTTAGACTCAGTCTTATGGATGTGTGAAGTGTAAATCTGCGCGTGTCAAACACTTATTACCACAGTCATTTTTACTTCATTTTTTCTTTATTTACACTAAATTTCTATAAATTTTTATTTTTTCTATACGTTCTATATTTTCCTATATTGTGAATGTCCTTGTTTGTACAGTATATTTTTATTTTTATCCTAGTTAAATTTATTTTCTATTGTATTTTCTTTTTATTCATATTTATTTCTTATCTATAAGCTTTTATTTTTTTAAGGTCACTGGCGGTCATATAAGCATTTCACTGCATATCGTACTGTGTGTGACAAATAAAATTTGAATTTGAATGTGCATTTATTAGAAAACATACAGAGGGTGTTTTAATGTAGTTTATTAGATTTTAAATAGTACAATTAAGATTAATTAGGTAAAACATTGCATAACTCCTAATAACTCCCACCTGTTTTTTTCATTCCCATTTTTAAAAATCTGATCAGTGTGGTGGTTTAAGATTTTATTTTATTTATTTTTTTGCTTTCCTACAGTATAATAAATTGCCTATCAAGCTTGTAAACAAGCCATTGTCACACGGGAAATGGCCTTAAAGCACAACTACTCCTCTCGTGTGTGTTATGGAATAATCAACATATTACAGAGAACAAGAAAAATGAAGGACTGGTATTACCACGGCGTTATGTTTACCCCTAAACTTCTAAATGAAACTGGGGATTTTATTAGTTATGAGGACTTAATCCACTCAACGGCAGCATGTTGGCCTAGTGGTACAGTAGTACTGTCGCCTTGCCCTTCCACAGTCCAGGTTCAATTCCCACCTCGGGTATGCGTGCATGTATTTTGCATGTTCTCCTCGTGCTTGGTGGGTTTCCTCCCACAGTCCAAAGACATGTAGGTTAGGTTAATTGGCATTCCCAAATTGCCTGTAGTGTGTGTGTGAGTGTATGTGTGTTTGTGCCCTGTGATGGATTAGCACCCTGAATACAGGGTTAAGCAGTATAGACTATGAGTGAGTGAGTGTGAAGGTTGACCGGTGATCCTACCACAGGATTAGGGAATAAATACAATGGTAATCACCTCCAGGGTCATACAGTAGGTGGATGGATGGAATCCACTCAAGAGGCTTAAATATATACGTCATCCTCAGTACTCCAAGCTGCTGTCTCTTATGACAGTTTTTACTTCCAGGTTTTCTTTTTCAGGAGTAATGCCTTGGCCATTAACTGGTGAGAATAATCTTGAAAAATGTTCTTGTTTCTATTCTGCATTCTTTTGGCATTTGAAAGCAACCTTCCCTAATATTAACCAAAATATACAGATGGAATTTAACAACATTTTTATTGCCAATAAGGTCAAAATAATTCATATTAAAATCTTACACAGATACAGTCCTCGCAATGAATTTATTCACAAATTAAGACCAGATGTTTCCCCTATGTGGAACTGTTATCCCATCTTTTCTTTTTCTTTTTTTTCAGCTGTACTCACTCGAGTCATGTCTGGCCCCAGATTTCCACTCAAATGGCAGAATCAAAAGATCCTGGTCACCATTACTGGAGAAAAAAAGAAAAGAAAAATGGTCCAGTTCTTGAATGTAGAATCTAAAAATGGCAAAGTTACTAATTTAATTAAATTGTTGTGTCTTTTGCCCATCGACAGAAGCAGCCAAAAGACTAACAGCAACATGTCATCTTACTCTAGTTATACAATAGTTGTGTATTGTTTTGCTCAGTTGTAACCTTTATATGGTGTTATAAAATTAGAAATATTAAAAATACCACAATGGTACTGTATGTAGAAATGTTGGATACACCCAAACATGGTGACCTTTAAACCAAAGGTCTGGTTTGTGCTACATTTACTAAATAGTTTAAGAACAGTGTAAATAATAATGGATGTAATGCTTGTAATGATAAACGTCTTTTAATTCCTTCCTCCCCTTTAGTTTTTCCCTGCTTTAGTGCACGTCAGAGGATCCTCAAGGACAATTCCCACACTGGTAGGTCAAAATGTCACAAAATCCAGACCCTGGTTCTAGATTAGTGCACCTATAACAGTGTACTCCTGGACTTCTTTGGAAGAGAGCTCAATGAAATGACTTGACTAATAAGATTATTTACAGCAACATCCTTTTAAAACCCAATGCAATACACCTACATCTGGATACATCTGTATTAAATCTGCTGTAAGCATGGAGGTTCGATACATCACAGAAACTCTATTAATAATGTCAATTCAAATGATTTTGCTGCCGTTCTGGAGCCACTGTTTGTTGTGTTAGAGTTGAAAAAACACCACACCCCGCTCTAGTACACCAGGAGGAGGTCTAAGGGCCTTGCTGCAGTGTTGAAGGCAAAAGTGTGGAAAGGCCAGAATCATGTGCTGCATGCATGATTGTGACCGTATCTCATCAGCCTTGACATGCTTTTAAAGTCTTTTTTTCCACACTGATGTAATTTTTGCTGAAACATCAAAGCATCCACCGGAGCATGACTGACACCTCTCTCATCTCAGTCCTAATGCTGACTTCAGTCACTCCCCTGAGACCCGTCTGTACTGATCTGTAATGGAGAAAAAGAGAATCAGGTTGTTGAAATGGCATTATCCGGGGTGTAATCTGTACAGTTCAAGTACAGCTCCAGGCCTGTGCTATTTTCTCATTAATTACTGGCATGTGTTCAGGCTTGTTGACACGATGTGCTCAGAAAAGGGCCAGGAGGTCATGTCTGCTTAAGTGTGGCTCCCGTTTTACAGTAATAAAAGCAGCATGTGCTTCGAGCTCTTCGTATGCCTCGTATTCCGTTCTCTCCCACGTTGTCACATTTTGAAAAGGCCACATTAAATGACCTACAGTATGTGTAGAATTCAGTCCCAGTAAAACTTCTAAAACTGTCTAAGGGCCAGACTGTGAAGTGCTATCCCTATCACAAATAAAATTCTGCAATACATTTTATAAATGCTGTTTCGTCTCATTTTCTTTTTATTTCATGCAAAGGAAGCAATGCAAAAGTAACATAACACAAGGTAGCAGAAATCGGAAACAAGGATCAAAACCAAACACAAAGATCAAAAACTAAAATCAGAACATAAGATCAAAACCGTACTCAAAGATATAAAAGCAAAACAAAATAAAAATCAAAAATCAAAGTGAATGTCAAAACCAAGCTTAATGATCCCTTCAGGGCCGCGGGTACGATTCCCACCTCTAGTCTGTGTGCATGCAGTTTGCATGTTCTCTCCGTGTTTGATGTGTTTCATCTGCGTACTCTGGGTTCCTGCCACAGTCCAATGACTGGCAGTTTAGACTAATTGGCATTCCCAAATTGCCCATAATGTGTGTGTGTGTAACGTGTGAATGTATTGTATAAAGGAAGTAAATAGAATAAAACTGAATTGAGGAACATTATTTCTCCATTCGGAAGTAATGATTTTAATGAGTCAGTTGGTCTCTGAAAGGAAAGTCCTGCTAAGACTAGAAAACCACCCAGCACATCATTGACATCAAACTACTGATCATTTAACACCAGTGTAGATGTCTTCGCAGAGCACACATCATAATCAGGGACACCTCCCACCCGAGTCACTTTTTGACCTCCTTCCATCCAGGAGAAATTACAGGAACAGCAGGTTTAGGTCCAGTTTCTTTCCCATAACCATCACCCATCCGCCATTACTCTTGCTCTATATATCTATTTTTTTATGTCTGTATAATGGATTTTTTCCCAATTTAGTTTGAATCATCATAAAGATTCAATATCACTTACACCTTGAACTTCATCATCCATCCATCCATCTAGGAACCTCTGTAGTCCAACTAGGGACCATGGAGGCCAATGTGTTTATTTCCATTTTGAAGACATTGGTGGGACCTCCGGTCAACATTCAGACACACATTCACTCACTACTGGCAATTTGGGAACGCTAATTAGCCTAATCTGCATGTCTTTGGACTGTGGGAGGAAACCAGAGTACCCAGAGGAAACTCACCAAGCTCGGGGAGTACATACAAACTCCATGCACACACACAGACCCCGAGGCGCTGGAGGTGCAAGGAGAAAGTAGTAACCACTACGCCATCGTGCCGCCAAAGCTAAATCAAATCACCATTAAACCCCATCATTCACCACTCAAGACCATCAGACCCAAATGTATTGAATGCCTCTAGAATAAGTCAACTGTTACCTGTTAAACAATTAAATGCTTTGTTGTGTGATATTGACTCAAAGTGGTGTCAAATGCATTACACATCCAGGAAGGATCACAGCAAGGAAGCAGAATTATTCTATAATACCGCACGACGTTACAGTATGTGCATGACCATGCCGAAGCTGTGTAACTGTTTAACTCATAAATGCTGACTTATGAAGTTTGCACATATGGTATATAAAAGTGTACTGCCTGAACTCATTGAAGTCGATGTTTGTGTTATTGATCTGGCATGTATAAATTCTAGTTAAATAAATGACTTAGGACAATGGAATTTATATAATGTGAACCACTTGGTTTCAATAAAGCACCTCATAAACCTCATAAAACAAATCATGTTTTATGCTAAGCAATGTACTGAAAGAATTTGTGGATGGAAAGTCAGTAAGGCTTGTTTTTGTGCCAGGCATTTCACAAGCTGACAAAATTCATTAATTCAGCTAAAATTAAGTATGAGCCCTGGGCCCTGGGGCGAGGTTAACGAGCTCAGCCGTTATACGTACTGTGTATATGACCAGCATGTGTGCATCTTAACGGTTGAAATGTATACAACATCAGAGCAGTGCTTCTCATCTTCATACCGCCAAGCTTCCACATCTTTCATGAGTAAACGAGAGAAATCTGACGCCTCGTTACTGTGACGAGTCTCTTAATCCTTTAACACTGGCATCTGTTAAACGTCAGACTTTTAGGACTGAGGGGAAATTTAAAGGTGACCCTGTGACCTCTGAGAGCCTGAAATGACCAAACGGGTCAGTGTGCAGTTCAGGTGGACACTGGAGGACCTTGTAAAGAAGAAAGGAAGGGGGCGTTAGTCCTGGTTGATTCTCATCCTGGGAGAGCAGGAGAGTTTTATAAATAACAAAGTTTGGTCATAAAAATCACTGAAGTGTTTCTGATTCTATAAAGCGTCCATGCATGTCTTGTTTTTATATCTTGATGAGGACCAGATGTCCCGACAGGTATGAGACTATTTGACATTACTGCTTTTATTTGAAACCCTTCCCTAATGGTATGCCAGTTAGATTCCATCATAGAGGTTCCATCCATCTAGGAACCTCTGTAGTCCAACTAGGCCAATGGTGACCGTTGTATTTATTCCAATTTTTCCAACCATGGTAGGACCTCCAGTCAACATTCACACACTACAGGCAATTTGGGAACGCTAATTAGCCTAATCTGCATGTCTTTGGACTGTGGGAGGAAACCCACCAAACGTGGGGAGAACATGCAAACCCAGACCCTGGAGGTGCAAGGTGACAATCCTAACCACTACACCACCATCCTACCATAGTATTAATTACCTGCATCAATAAAGTTCCTTAATAAGGCACAGTACGGCAAAACTTCTACTAGTAAGAGGTGCATGCATTATTTTTTTCCAGTCGCTGTCAGGTAAACTATTTAATATGCACCGAGGGATATCTTTTGCATTTCATTCAGCAGATTCATGATTTACAGCCGGTGAATGGTCCGGTGTCCCGCCAGAGTGCTGTGAGAGGGTTCAACTGAGACCTGGAGGAAAGACTGCAGCAATCAGCTGGAACATTTTCAGGAACTTCGGAAACCCCACTGGAGGATCTGCTCTTCTTGTTTGGGATGGATATAGTCTAAACTTTGATGAAAACCTGAGTACAACGTACAGTTTTAACACTGGAAACTAAAATCATGAGTGAGCAGGAACGGATTATGTCCGGAAATACTCGTTATTGTAATTATGAATTATTTTGGAGTATATCCAGTTTATTTCAGTGCTACATTTCTGCAATAACCCTCTCTTTCATGCAGCTGGTTCAGGGTGTTTGCACAGATGTCCTTGTGCGTGAGGGCTGTTTTTACTGTTTTGGCT
>JAQMYG010000016.1:20864753-20879484 GCA_030014215.1 Clariallabes teugelsi
ATTCTCTCTGTCCCCGTCTGTCTCATTCTCTCTGTCCCCGTCTGTCTCATTCTCTCTGTCCCCGTCTGTCTCATTCTCTCTGTCCCCGTCTGTCTCATTCTGTATCTTTCTCTCCATTTCATTCTTCATGCTCCCGGTCCCCCGTCCGCCCCATGTTCTCTCCGGTGTCCCCTATTTGTCCCATTCTGTCCTTTCTTACTCACACTCATAAATCTTTATACCCCTGTCCATTTTTTTCTCTCTCTTTTTAAATATTAGTCTAAAAAGCACACATTCATTCATTCATTCATTCACTCTCTCTCTCTGTCTTATAGTGTAACACTTATTCAGTAATGCGGTTAATGTTTGTCATGTCATGAGCTGACCGTGATCCTCGTAGGGGTCATTGGGGTCATCCTCCACCAGCTCGGCGTTACTCGGTGCTTCGTGGTCCTCCTTAGTCACAAAGATCACACGGTCTTTACCTGCAGAGGAAACACACTCAGCTCAAACAGGAAACAGAAAGTAACACACCTGTGCAGAGACCTGCAGTGTACTGTGACCTTCATAATTAATTTACAGGTTTATCGTGAGACACAGAGAGAGAGAGAGAGAGAGAGAGGTGTGTAAATGTTCATATTCCACATGGCCTTTTGATAAATAATGAGGAAACAAGCCCAAAATATGAAGTTAATACTCGTATAAAATATATTTTATTTCGCTTACTTTAAAGTATTTAACATAAAACTGTATAACAAATTAAGCACGGAGGCTATGCAGCTAGCTTGCTAACGCATTTCATCATTTCCCACTCGTATTCAGCACAAATTCGGAGATTGGCTAAACGCAAGTCCAGTCGGCTCTTTAGCCAATGGCTGCGCAAGACGCAGAACGGAATTAGCCAATCACAGGTGAGAAGGCGGGAATTGCCGAAATGCGGGTGCCAGTAGCCGCTAAAACACATGACACGCGAAATCAATGTCATTGAAGAAATAACGAGAATAAATCAGCGGGAAAGAATTAGCAGGGAATAATCAAAACCATACCTTCCTGTCTGCAATAAGACATTTTTGTTACGCGTGAGAAACTCAGTCATCCGACCGAGCACAACTTTTATTCTCCGGATTTTAATATTTGGTCCTTAGCAACCGGCACACTGAGCAAACGCGCGAGACAGCGTGCAGCAAGCTGAACTCAGCGCTGTGATTTCATAATAAAAGTACGAACTTAAAGCTGGGGGAAAAAACCCGCCACAATAAAAGTATCGTAAAAATCAATCCATAGATAGATAGATAGATAAGAGGTATTAAAACAACTGCAGTCGCGCATTTGCAATAACTGGCAATGAGTCCTTCACATTTCTGTGAAAGGAGTTTTGCCCGCTCTTCTTTGTAGAATTGTTTTAGAATTGTAGAATTTAGCCACACTGGAGGGTTTCCAAGGATGAATGGCCTGTTTAAGGATTTAAGTCGGATTTAAGTCCGGACTTTGTCTCAACCACTTCAAAACCTTAATTTTTTGAGCCATTCAGAGGTGGGCTTATTGGTGTGTTTGGGATCATTGTCCTACTGCATAACCCTTGAGCTTGAGGTCAGAAACTGATGGCCGGATATTCTCCTTTAGGATTTTCTGGTAAAGCGCAGAGTTCATGGTTCCATCAATTATGCCAAGTCGTTCAGGTTCTGAAGCTGCAAAGCCCCAGACCATGTTTGACTGTTGGTATAATGTTCTTTTTATGAAACACTGTGTTAGTTTTACACCAGATATAACGGGACACACACCTTCCAAAAAGATAAACTTTTGTCAGTCCACAGATTTTTTGCCCAGCCAATCTTGGGACGGTCCACTACTGTTTTCTGTGAACAAGGGCTCTTAGTATGGTTCACTGGAGTCCCAAAGCCCTAGAAATGGCTTGGTGACCCTTTCCAGACTGATGCATGTCTATTACTTTGTTTCACAACTGTTCTTAAATTTTTTTTATATCATGTTGCTTTTTTAGATCTTTCAGACAGGTCCTATTTAAATGATGTCTTGATTCAACATGTCTGGCAGTAATCGGGCCTGGGTGTGGCAAGTAAAATTTAACCCAGCTTTCCATAAATTACAGTTCATTCATGATTTTTAACATAGGTAGGTTTGGACAGCTTTTTCCCTTAATAAATAAAACCATCATTCAAAAACAGCATTTTGTATTTATTTGGGTTATCTTTGTATAATATAAAAAAATTGTTTCATGATCTGAATCATTTAAGTGACAAATATGCAACAAAAAAAAAACATTCAGTAAAAAACAATTTTTTTTTATTAACAATGTCATATCATTTTATTAAGTATGCATATTATATTATATGAAATGCTTTTAGACAAAGGCACATTTGCATACATGTTTTTGTAAATGCAAAATTCTATCAGTGGTCAGCTGAAGATTGTGAAATGTGTTGTTTTTAAAAATCACCCTTTATAACTGCTAATAACTGAATACAGTGTGCTTTATGTCTGTGTGAATGAGCCACAGATCACAGTCCTCCAGCGTGTGGGCCAGAGATAGCAGCAAAACAATGGATTCTAAACGCGTGCGAGGTCAAAGCACACAAATCAAACCCAAGATGGTTTTAAATTTAGCGTGTGTGTGTGTGTGTGTGTGTGTGTGTGTGTTTGTGAGGCGACATGTGACGACACAGAAAGGCGTGAGGTCAGAGGCAGAGCCGGTCATCCAATGGCAGCCGTGCCCCTAAACAAAAGCCGTCAGATGTTAAACACTAAGAGGCTTTTGGGTGAAGGAAGGGCGGGAAATGATATAAAGCATTTGAAAGGGATAGAAAAGAGAGGATTTGTTCTGAAAGGTTGCTCGTAGTTACAGCAGCAACACACACAGTTTGAGGCAAGAGAGATTGCCAAGATTTTCTCACTCCCCTGTCAATACTGAGCTTATCCCGGAGCAGGATCTGGCAAAAACACACACGCATAGAAACATGGCAGAACCTCCACGTAACCTAAACCTACCGATAAATTAATCTCGACAAAATGTTGATACAGGAGGCGTTTTGATAGTCTAAATGTATTTAACATTTATGGAAGGAGTCTCCAGTGTCAGCGCTTTCTAACAAATAATTTTGTATATGCATATATAAAGAAAATCCATGTTTACTAAGGAAAAAAGCCAGCAATATTACCATTCCAATAAACTACACCTGAGATTAAACTCAACCTGAGCGTAAACCCAACTGAGACTAAACTCAAACTGAGATTAACTCAAACTAAGAGTAAACCCAATTGAGATTAAACCCAATTGAGACTAAACTCAAACTGAGACTAAATCCAATAGAAACTAAATCTAAGCCAAGACTAAACTCAAACTGAGAGTAAACCCAACTGAGACTAAACTCAGACTGAGACTAAACTCAAAATGTGATTAAACCCAACTGAGACTAAACTCAAACTGAGATTAAACTCGAGCAGAGACTAAACTCAAACTGAGACCAAACCCAACTGAGACTAAACTAAAACACAGACAAAACCTACCTGGGACTTAATCCAACTGAAACTAAACCCAAACTGAGACCAAACCCAACTGAGATTAAACAAAATCAAAATGAGACTAAACACAAATTGACATTAATGCCAAATTGATTGGGTCAATGATTGGGTCAGCAATATTATCAATTTGCACCAGTCTGACTGTTTTAATGTTGAACGTTCCAGAACTTGTATGAAAAGATGAAAAGCATAAATCATACATTTATCCGTATTTACATTTACATTTTCATCAGGCATAAAAAACAAACAAAGACAGTGGTATATACACTGATGTCAAACAATCTACTTAGAAAATAAATCCACAAGAAGAGCAGTACTTAAAACACACACAGTATTTAGACATGTAGATAAATACTAACAGTTTTTTTTTTTGGTATAACATTTGATCAGCTTTAGAAATACATTTCTAAGAAATATTGTGTACTGTTATTTTCTTTCCCTTCAACACATGCAGACCAGAGACCCAGAGCAAACAGGATACTCGGCTCACCAAACCGCTCGAATCCCAAATCATGACTAAGCTGAGTTACAGTTACGTTTACTGTTCATGTTTAGATTACATCATTCAGATCAAACAAGCTTTAAGAGAGATACTTAATAAAAAATAACAAAGTCAAACATTTTCCAGGCAGGTCTGATTCACCTTCCATGTGTCACTTCTGCCCAATCACTGCAAGGAGGGCGGTTCCTATTTCAGCGAGAGAACATCAAACACGCTTTGATGTCTGAACTGGGCTTAAAAAGTTTAAATTTGGTTTAGTATTAATTTGGCTTTAGTCCCAGTGACCTTAGTTTTAGTTTGTGTTTAGTATCAGTTTTTGTCCCTTATCCTAACAAAGTTGCCAATATTAGATTTCCTAGCTGTCCCCACGGTAATCTAACCTCAAACTAAACCCATTCAAGACTAAGACTGAAATTAATTTCAACAAAAAACAAGCCTAGACCCAAAATGAGAATGAACCAAAACTAAGATTTTCAATACCAGGACTAATCTCAAACTAAGCCCAAACTCAAACTGAGACTAAACCCAAACTGAAACTAAACTCCACCTGAGACTAAACCCAAACTGAGGCTAAACCCAAACTGAGACTAAACACAAATTGATATTAAAGCCAATGATGATTGAGTCAAAAGTGAAACTGAATAGAAATTTGGACTAAGCCCAAACTGAGACTAAACCCAAATCAGGATTGATCCTGAGCTGTAACTGAGCAGCATTCGTAGTGTTGTGTATTGTGACTTCGTTAAAGAGCCGTCTAAGGGCAGAGTCCAAGTTTCAGGACACGACCTCAGGGAGAACAGGACAGAGCTCTGTAACTCAGCAACAGCCGTGAGGAAAAATGCACCTCATCACCACAGAGCAATGTGCCTAGCTGACAGCGAGACCCGTAGCTGTTATGTAAGCATCTGTAACAATAGCTCTAAGAATAGTGAAACTGTTTGGACTGTCGTTTTGAAAACAGAACCAGTCCGGACTTGAACGCCTTTTGTGCACGCTCCTTTTCTGGAAATGTGAATAGCTCTTTTCAGTGCATCTGGGACCCTATGTGATAATACTGGCATCATCTCCTTCGAAATATCCAATGGCTGATATGTGACATATGATTTGCACAAATTTAAAGACTTAACAACATAACACTTGATTTCTTAAAAAAGAGCAGCAGACACAGAACAAAATATTCACCCCGCTTCAAAACTACAAGCTCATGTCTTTAAAGACGCGCAGTGACGAACACGATACCACCATCATGTCCTTCATCAGGTCACTTTTCGAGTGAGTCCTCCTGTGTTGGCTCTACATGGCGACCACGGTGGTGGTGGAGGCTGCGGGCGTGGAGACTTGCTGCGGGGTGACCTTGGCCAGCCGGTGTTCTTTGTTCTGCAAGCAGCTCCGGCTGCACAGCTGACATGAAGCACAGCAGGAGTTACAGCACGGCAGGAAACGACACACACTCACTCTCCAGAGGAACCAGCCAGGAGACCAGCAGCACCAGCACACCACCACTGAACCAACCAGAACTCCCAGTACCACATAGAGCGCGAGCAAGGACACATATGGAGGGGAATCTGAGGAAACACAGGGAGAGTTAGTGCGCAAATATGTCAAATATTACCGCGTGCAATTACTAAATTACATAAAAAATAGCCATTTAAACATAAATGTGCTGATCCCTGCATCTGCATGTTCACTGTGAGCAGGGTTGCCAGGGTTATCATTTTTATACACATTCTGGGACATTAAGAAATAAAGCAGAGGTGGAAATAACAAGGGGATGTTTTTTTATCTAGTGTTAAACAGTCAGTGGTTTCAAAGCCAATTTTCAGATTTAAATCTAGTTAATTATCCCAATCAAAATATGAGTGCAGGTCAGACAGGTTATCTACAATGCACCGACCCATTCCTCTTTTAAGATATATTTACAGCAATATAGTACAGAAATGCGTGCGCACAACGGTGAAATTGTTTCTTATGTAAAGAATGAGAATAAACATAGAATAGAGAAAGAAATAACATACTATTTTTTTCTGTTAAATGCCTGAAATATTCAGGTTAGTAACAGATCTTTTTGTGTATTTGTTTGGACATACTGTAGATAATAGACAGTTGGTTTTTTTACTGAGACCTGTCTACCCGGACAAACCCTGCAAATTCACACTCATTAACAAACAACATGTACGATGCACCAATATAGACTAGCATCTGCACTTAAGTCTAATCTTCGCACTTCCGTGAACGCTGCCAATGAGCTAATTTGAGACTAGCCAGCGTAGTACGTATTTGCAGACTCATAAATCCAACAATGGATCTAGGGCACTAGCTGATCCTGGTGTCTAGAGCTGACTGCTGATTTACAGCTCTGTCCACAGGAAGGCCCGGTGAGCATTCATGTGCTCCTCCAATTAGCTTTATGCCCTTTGTCATTCAGTTTAGTCATTACTTAGACATTAAACACAAATGGCCGCTTTAAGAGAGCAGCTGTGCGCGGAGGGAGGGTCAGCGCCTGTGTGAACAGGTTTTAAAGACTTTCAGGGGTTAAAAGAAACTTTAATGACGGCTAATGATTGATTTAACTAATAATGCCAGAGAAAAAACGTCTAACTGTAGAAGGTTTTTAATATGACAGAAGGAAATTAACACTTAGCGAGGTGTTCAGTGACGTCTAGCTAGCAAGTCACAGAAAACTGTACTGGTATTTAAACCAGGTTTTATAGATTTCATATGATAATGGTAATAATTTAGTGTTAAAGCACCGAGCTGGTTGCTAGCTAGTAGTAATAAAGCTGCTAAATCTTGTTATGCTAATGTAGGGTACAGTATATTAGATATATTTGATTTATGCTTAAGGATTTGATGCTGGTGTTACCTTTAGCTATAGTGCTAAGCTAACTACTAACACAACTAAAATAAGGCATAAGATGTATGTTACAGTTAGACTGTTACACAGTTGTATAAGGAAAAATATCAAGAAAATTACCTTTTTATAGTAACACAAAAAAACTTGAGCCTACCAGTGACAGAATCAGTGTCAGGGATGGGATTTGGACCAGTGCACTTCTCCAGAGTCGATGTCCTCATAGTGGCCACATTCAACAAGGGAGGAGAAGTTGCATATGTCTGACGTGTGCTAGCTGTGGACAGGTGACCTAAAACAGAGCAAACATAGTGATTTTGAAATCGCCCCTCGAAATGAGGCATCACCAAGGTTGGCCCCTTCAGTTCAAATAATAGAAGTTTGTACGGAAATGGTTTACTGACTGGTGCACTCTGGGTAATGTTGGACGTCTGTGCCGTCGCCGCAGTTGTCGATTCCCTTGTCATCGTTGCACACCAAACTCATTGGGATGCATTTTCCATTTTGGCAGGTGAAATAGGGCTCACTGCTGCATTCAGAATGATTAAAACCTGGAAAAGAACATCAGTTGGGTGTGTTGGACCTGCATTCACATTAAAACCTTTTCGTTAAGGAAATGTCACTATGGTGATAAAGATCAATCCCAATATTACTACTGAAAAGAAACAACTTTCATAGAATGTTATTTAATTATTTAGTTATTTATCAAGTATCAATTTATAATATATACAATGCCATCTTAAGTTCACCATGCGCCATGAGGCACAAGTGAAAGCCGTTCCAAGAAATGAAGCGGCTTCATACCCAGCCTGAATGAGGTGAAGTCCCCGACAAAATCCACACGTGGTTGAGTCCCCCTGGTCACCAGTCGCAAAGTTAGATAGTTTCCAGTGGATAGGACTGGGCGTGGTAGGCTCTTTCCACACAGTGGAGGCCCAATAGGGGGTGCCATCTTATCCCGACCATCATAGAACTGGATGTAAGAGCCAGCGTGACACGGATCTGTTTGGCCCTCCTCCGATGTGGGCTCCATGCGCTGGTCAGGCCGTGTCGAACCTGAATGCGAAGGACCCCGGGCCGACTCTGGGACAAAGGGGACGGGGCTGAAGGGTGACACACGCAGTAGGCTGTAAACCAGGAAGAAGCGGAACTGGAACTGCACCTTGTCACGGGGTGTGGCCGCCTGCATAGTCAGGTGGCAGTCAGTGCCGATTCTGACAAAGTAGTACCTGCGCGACTCCTGGTGGGACCGGACGATCATGCCGTCTCCCTTCACTGTCTGGCCACAGAAATCCACCACATTCACTGTTGGGACACATTAATTAATTCCCCACAACATAAATTTACACAAAAAACAGACATCTGCGTGTTTTTTTGTTTTTTTGTGCCTGACCCACTGTACCCTCCTGAGATGGCGATAATGGGACACAAGAGACTAAAGCAAACCTAATTGTTTGCCTAGTGAGACTGCAAGGGGGAGTTGGCTGCGTAATGCCCCCCCATCTGGGGCAGGAACCAAATAATAGGAAGATTTATAACCTCTCCAAGGTTTATTAGCTTTGTTACTAAGGGAAACTAGTGAATCCCTGATGCCTGACTTCCTGGAATGTCCTGAGAAAACCTCAGTCAGTGGCACAGAAACAATACTTCAAAATATCCCGTAACCATGTTTCCTGAACTGAGTTTGCTCAAAAATGAGCAGGAACGGGACGGCAGGGTTTCTTGTCAAATGCATTCATTGCTCGGGTAAAAATGCAAATGGTGTCGATCGAGTATCAGTTCCCGCTGTGATCAAGACTAGGAGAAAATTACCAGCAGGAGAACGCATCAGGCATAAAAGTATACAGTAGAATTCTATTTTGCTTCATAATCAAATTTGATCAAAGTCAGTATAGTCATTCCTAAAATTTGTTTAAGTGAAATGGTCATATTTAACATTTATTGGAGGTTGGCGTGCTGTGTAAGACTTACTCATATTGACTCATATAAATGTGTTAAACTGATAAGAGGTTTTACTTAGTAAGGGTTTCTATGTGCTAGAGGTCAAGCAAAGAGACTACAATTTTATTTCTAAATGACTTCACGGTTCATTTAATACGCAGAAGACGTAACTTATTTCAGTGAGCAGTAAGCTTCTTTCAGCTGTGGCAATTAAGTTTTAAAATAAAGTCATCTTTAAATCATTAAATCCAATTAGATGTAGTTGTAGTAATTCTTAGAAAACTGGTTAAAACTCACCTGTCTCGATGGCATCCGTCTGCAGTGTCAGTAAACACAGAAGAAAAAAGCATGTAAACTGAAGTTTGGCCATGAGGAGTCACAAATCTGGGGTGTTTTCCCCAACCCTAAAGCTTCTCTATAAATCTGTCAGGGTCATTTTAAAAGATTAAAAAGTTAAATCCCCATGATGCGCAATCCAGGTCATATGACTGTTATAAGCGCCTCGTATTGCCCCAGGAGCAGATCCTGCTTCATCCTCACCACTTTTGATGCCTCGATGTCCGCGCCTTTGCCATGGCAACAGGGCACCCCCCCCTGCCAAAAGACCACGCACTCACGAGGGTTGGGGGTGGGTGGGGGGGGGGCGTCTCTGTGCATTTACCACCACCACCACCACCACCATAGTCAATGTGGTAACTGTGTGTCACACTCACATCCGTATACACACACACACACACACACATATATCCAAAAATCATGGGTCTTTAAAGCCACTGTACAAGTTGTTGAATGTTGAATAATAAATTGCTTGATAAATGTCAGATTTATTTTTTTAAATGCACTGGCACAGAAGTACGTTTTCTCTCAATGCATTATGTCCATCTAGGAACTGCCGTGGTCCAACTTGGGACCGTGGAGGCCAGTGTATTTATTCCCATTATTGTGACCTCCAGTTAACATTCACACACGTCGGGCAATTTGGGAACGCCAATTAGCCTACTCTGTATGTCTTTGGACTTTAGGAGGAAACCCACCAAGCATGGGGAGAATGTGTAACTTCACGGACACACAGACCCCGAGGCGGGAATCGAACCCGGATCCTGGAGGTGCAAGGCAACAATGCCAACCATTACGCAACCCTTTTCCATTGAGAGATGGAGTGTGGCATGGTTTGCATTTCCTTACTAAAACACATTTGTCTCTTATAGTTCATGTAAGGAATAAAGCACAACATGACAATCCTGAAGTGGATTGTTTTCCTATAACAGCACATCCCACTCACTCATCGTCTATACCGCTTTATCCTGTATTCAGGGTCGCGGGGGCCTGGAGCCTATCCCAGGGCACAAGGAGGGGTACACCCTGGACAGGGTGCCAATGCAGCACAGTGAACACCCACACACTATGGGCAATTTGGGAATGTCAATTAACCTAACCTACATGTCTTTGGAATGTGGGAGGAAACCCGGAGGAAACCCACCAAGCACAGGGACAACATGCAAACTCCATGCACACAGAGACAGGAATCGAGCCTGGCCAGGAATCAAACCTGGACCCTGGAGGTGCAAGGCGAAAGTGCTAACCACTACACCACATCCCAGGATGTTTTATTCCTATTTATATTATATTACTTTTACTATATGTTTTATTGAGCCAAATTCCCCCATCCTCACAAATTCTACAGAGGGACAATACATAGGGAGCCTTCTGACCAGCTGTCTCACCATGTGGCATGGGAACTGGACTGTCTCCGACAGAACTGGACTGTCTCCAGCTCGATAGCAGATTGTGAGAACAGTTGAATAGATCACCTGGGTCTAACCCAGCTCAGCGACTCTTTACCCTCCTCCAGTCTGGCAGAAGGTACCAGAGCATCTGTGCCGCCAGATTGCGCAATAGTTTCTCGTTTCTTCCCTCACGTGGTCGAATTCCTCAACATGCTGCACTTTACGAACCTGCCTCAGACACTTTTTATTCAATCAACCTATCAACAATTTACATTACTCGTACAGTTAGTAGAAAAAGGTACACATTTTTGTTTAAATCTATGAGTAAAAGAGAATAAACCTGTGATTACAAGCAGATTCATGAGGTGTTTCCCATCTAAAATCTTTACTGTCAGCTGTATTTCTTTATTAAACATTCCTGGCTTTACTCTCTAACCCTATAAAACTGAATGCTTAGTGCAGATAAAGGCCTACTTGTTTGTACTGAAGCGTGACCCAGTGGTGACACCCAGACTCTTTTGGAAGAGTAAACCTCATAACCCAGGTTTTAAGGTGGGTTCAAGTCAGGAGCACGGTAAAGAAAAGTCTTAAATGAAACTCACTTGGAAATAAGCCAAACTGTGCTATAACAATTTTGTGGTGAGTGACTGGATGAGAAGGTATAAGACGTACTGTATGTTACAGCATTTATTTACAGATATTAAAAAGAACATGAGCAAATCATATAAACAAGATGGACACCAAAACCGAGACACAGGCAAACCTAATCTCACCTAGGAGAGAGAACATGGATGGTGCCAAAGGAATGAACAAAAAAGAAATTCAGTTGAACTACAACTACACTGTTCCAAGTACTGTAGTTAACCTTACTTGCACCTCCAGGGTCCGGGTTCGATTCCCACCTCTGTCTGCATGTTCTCCCTGTGCTTGGAGTGTTTCCTTCGGGTACTCTGGTTTCCTCCCACAGTGTCCAAAGACGTGCAGATTAGGCTAATTGGTGTTCCCAAATTGCCCGTAGGGTGTGAATGAGTGTGTGTATGTATGTGCCCTGCAATGGATTGGCACCCTGTCCTACAATGAGTGAATGAGTGACGCGATGTCTACGTATGGCTTTGAAATTCATTGAATCCACATCACAAAAGGATTTCCTAATAATAACGGACTCAAAATCATGTCTCCAAGCATTAGAAAATATAAAAACTGAGCATCCAACAATCGTGGAAATCCTAATCAAGTTATCATTTTTAGAAGCCAATAATTTAAACATAATTTTATTGTGTTATGTAATTTTATTATAATAAATAAAGACCTGGTAATGAGAAAGCAGACAAAACTGTCATTTAAAAAAAAACAATTAAATACTCTACACCCTTCACAGGTTTAAAACCAATTTTAAATTTCAACAATAAATAGCAATCAGAATGGGACTAATGTCTAAATAACGAACTACATGAAATACAGTAAATCCTGATGTTGGATCAAAACATACATTTCCTTTTAATAATCATTGGGATCAAGTCACTTATACAAGATGCAGAATTGGACACTCAAAAGGTACGCACAAATCTTTACTATATAAAGAAAATCCAAGACAGTGTTCATCGTGCCCTTCTGTCAGCCCTTCTGTCCATCAAGCATATTTTATTTGATTATAATTTTTTTTACTTTTTTGAGGAACTTGTTTTATTCTGTTGACACTTAAAAAAAAAAAAGTTTTTAAACAAGTAAATCCAAATTTAGTTTTAAAGTTCTTAGAAAATTTTGATTTTAAACATCCTTTATATTTTCTTCTTTTTTATATCTTTAATATTGAGTAACAAAAACTGACTCTCGCCCTGAATTTAACTTTAGAAGCTGGCATGGCATTAAAAAAGAAAGAAAGAAAGAAAGAAAGAAAGTGACCCAATCAAAGCTCAAAGTTGATGATGCAGCCTACTCTTACTACAGCATGGAACATGACGCTGCTTACCGTTACATTCTGTGTGATTTTATTTACCATTTGCACACGTACTGACAGTAGGAGTACATTAGCAGGTTCTGTGCAGAAACTCTCTGAGTTAGTGATAAGAAAAGATAAATAAAGTATAATGAACATATAATACAGAATAATACAGGAATAAATATAAAAAGGACTTAAGCTAACAGACTATAACAACTATAACAATTATCTAGTACACCGTGCTACAGTATGTTTAAAACACGATCCCCAGATACTGAACTTTTGCACTTCAAATGTACAAAGTGATCTTTTGTCATGAGGTTTAATTGCACATTTGATGTCAGTTTTTTATATTTTATGTTGTTAATAAATAATTGATGGACAGTGAACTGAATAAAAGGTAAATGTATACTGGTTATAGCAGCGGGTCTCTATACGACAGAGATAAAAACTTGGTGAGGTGAGACAGACATGCTCTTTTGTTCCCTTGTTTCTTTTGCCATCAGCCTGGCTGTGGCTGGAAAGAATCTGTAAAAGAAACGTGCTCCGTGTGTGATTATACTGTCCGGTCTGTTGTGTCTGAGGTTATGTGTTGTGCGTATGTGCGTGAATAGAAAGTGAGCTGGATGGTGTGTGTCTCTGAGGATACTTTGTGGGCCTTTATCACTCCCTGAAGAGTCTTCAGTTCTGCCTGGGTGGTGTTTCCAAACTACATTATGGAAAAATAAAATTATAAATATTTAATCTATATAAATTAAATAAAAAAAAATCTATATAAAAATATATTATTTATATATACAGTATATAAATAATATATTTTTATATAGATTTTTTTAAATTATATGTTATATATATGTTATATATATGTTATATATATGTTACGTACATAGGAGGACCCGAAACCAGTCTGTGCAGCCAGATTTTTGTCACAGCCTAACCCAAAACTGGCTGGACAGAATTTAATTAAAGTCCTTAGCTATTTGCCCAAAGATCAAAAAATCTAAATGTTGAGTAGAAGTGATGTTATGAGCAGTTATGTGCCAGATTAGATCACAGGATCTAGTGCTTTTTTGGATGAGTATAGCACTCTTTCCCTTGTGGTGGGTGTAGCTGTACACGTCACTCAACAGAGGCAGTCAACACGTTAGTTTACCGCGCATACACAGATAATGTGGAAGATACAGATAGGACCGTAAAGCCGCCACAATCCTGTGAATTTTAACACATCGTAGTTGTTTTAAGACAAAACTCCATCTTTATCTGATCTATTTTCTCGATTCCTCATCTGTGATTCTCTCTCCGATTACCAAACAGGGAGTGTATTTGTCTGGCGATGAAAGAAGTACAATTTAGCGTAAACAAGGCGTAAGATACTCAACCTTACAAAATGTGATTTCTTAGTTAAACAGTTAGACAGAGAGTTCTACCATACAGAAAGACAGAAAGACATGTACGTGGGCTTCAACCTGAAATAATAATATCACTGATTACATTAAAGCTGATCAGCTTATTTTTAGCTTTAACCGTTTAACTATTTCTATAGTTTTCTATATTTATAGTTATCTCTTTTACGCTAAATATACAGTATATATATATAAAATAATACCTAGTAATTGGTAAAATTATTAATATAAATTAGCTATTTAATTCTCAGCACAGTTGTGACAATGAGGTATATAGAAACACCATTGATGTGATGAGACTGATCAACCAACCATCCTCACAATATTATCTAGCTAGTGTTGCTGTCATAGTGCTCACTTTGCACTGACCTATTTTGAATAGCAAATGATATGTTCATGTGAGTCATCATGTATGGCCTGAAGTTTTATTCTAAATACATTATATTGGGAAAAGTATTCGCTCACCTGCTTTCACATGCATATGAACTTAGGGTTTAATATGATGTTGGCCCCGCCCCCTTTGCTGCCTTAAGGCAAGGTAAGGCAAGTTTATTTGTGTAGCAAATTTCATACAAAATGCTAATTCAAAGTGCTTTACATAAAAGAGAGGAAAATATCCATAAAATTAAATAAAAAATAATAGCAATACATTTTTTAAAATTATTTAAAAATTTATTTAAAATAAAAATAACAGTTTGGAATGAAGATTTTAAAACTATTTAAAATTTGATTTAGAAACAAAATAAAACAGTTAAAAATATAAGATAAGCAGTTTGGACGTAGCACAGTGCTCATTCAATAAATGCACAGCTAAACAGATGAGTTTTAAGTCTAGATTTAAATGTGACTAAT
>JAQMYG010000016.1:20891139-20905633 GCA_030014215.1 Clariallabes teugelsi
TATATAGATAATATTTTATTTTATTTTTTTATTTTTTTATTAGCGATGAACAAGGTTTCTGGATCGGGAAGGCGTCTCTGAGGCAGTGGAGGCAGCTGGCTATGGAGCAGCTGGAGGAAGAGGAAGAGGAGACCAGACACAGCGACTGCAAAACAAACGGGGAAAATTCCACAGGTGCTAAAGGTAGCGTATAAATCTGACGGCTTAACCTGGAACTCGGTATCACAGCAAGGTAAACTAGTCATGGCTAATACGTTAAATAGAAAAGTAATTGGTGTGTGCAAACGTGTAAATCTGGTTTTGCAACTAGATTCTTTGCATGTCTTCTGCATGTGCGAGTCTGCATCATGACCAACAAGGAAGTGAAAAAGAAAGTGGTTTTGTAAAGAAAGTGTGTTCTAAAGTGTTCTACATTTTAGAAGATTCAATAAATAAATGATATTCAAAGGCAGAGTGGTGCGGGGCGTGAACTCTTCTTTATACCATCTGAGAGCGAAAAAATCAAACTTGTTTTAACCCAATAAGATGATGTCATGGCAAACTTGTCAGCTCTTTATTTATCATGCAGATGTAGAAGGTAAATGCTCTTCATAAACGACAAACATCGATGTCGTTAACGGTTAGCGTTGTAGTGTGAAACTCATATGATTGTCTATTGTCTTCTCTTCTCTGTAAAACAGATGGTGTGAAGGAAAACGACAGAGAAGACGATGAGATGAAGAGTTTTAACGAAGACATTCTCTGCTGTCACAGTTAGTCGTTTTTGTATCGCCATGTTTGAACAAGATGCCAACTTACTCATAGACATACTAGCTTAAGCATACGAGAAGCACTGAGTCTATAAGGTGTCAAGAACCTGTGTGTGTGTGTGACCTTTTTGTTTTCTCTCCAGGTGGTCTGAGTATTCAGGAGAGTGAGAGGCGGCTGGTCACAGAAGAGGTATGGAGCAAGCTGAAGGTTTATTTCCCTAAAGCGCCAGAGTTCACACAGGAACAGGAGGCCTGCCAGCAGTGTATGGTAAACACACACACACACACACACACTCAAGTCATCACGCACAGTAAAAAGGCTTAGAATATCTAAAAAAAAAAAAATTCTGCTCTGCTAAAACTTGTCTAAATTTATATGATACACTTTTCACTTTTCTTAATGATCTTCTGGTGTTTTAACAGAGAAACGTATTTATTTTCAGGAACTGCGCACAAACTTTTGCGCTTCATTGGAATGAAAATTTCAACCTCAGCTGTGAACTGATGTAAATGTAAAAAAAAAAAAATCCTTCTTTATTTTTAGAGGTTGGAGAGGGAGGGTAAAGAGAACGAGGCTCTGAATCGAATGATGGCCAACGAGCAAAAGGGCGCCCTCCTTAATCTTTTCCACGAGAAGAATCGACCTTCACTACAGAAATGGCCGCAGGTACGAGCTTCCTGCCTTCACTTTTACATTCATGCTAAGAATTACTCCTTCCTAGTAAAGAAAGTATATGAAACATATTACTCTTGTAGGATTTTAGTCATGCGTGACAGCGGCATGTGTCTTCCCAGCACGTTTAATCTCAATCCTGTCCTTCTGTGTGTTTTGCAGGACACCGATATTCTGTACATTGTGCCGTTGTTCTTTGTGGATGAATGGAGGAAATTTATCAGGTGAATTGTTTATTGGAAAAGTTTTTGGTGTTCCCTGATTGCTCTAACGGATAAAGAATATATCGAGCTTTTCCATCATTTTCATTACCGCGCACGCATCATCACAGGAAGCCGGCCAAGTCGAATCCCGTGTCCAGCATAGGAAACAGCATCCTGCTGTGCCCCCACGGCGGCTTCATGTTTACCTACGACTCCTTGCTCCAGGGAGACGCCCAGCAGTGAGTAACTTCTAACAGAGCGTGTCTTGACTGTCTGGCTGTTTTTTTATTTTTTTATTTTAGAACTATAATCCTTGTGTGTGTCGTGTGTGTATGTGTATGTTTCTCATTGCACAGTGTAGCTCTGCTCTGGCCTGCTGAATGGGAGGTGATCGGCAGGCTGTTCTTGGTGGACCAGCCCATCTCCATATGCAGGATCCACGATACAGCGCAAGACAACGGAAACGTGCAGTACCACACCCAGCCTGGTAAACCCTGTTTAATCGCATAATGTGTGTAGTGTGTATTAGTCCAGGGTAAAGCGCTTCACAAAGTTCAGTGGCTCTCCATGATCGAGAAAGAGAATAAACACTATAATGAATGAGATGTCTGATTGTGCTGCTTTTTTTTTTTCCGTCAAGAGTTGTGTCGAGAATGTCGAGAGGGCTTCATATTCCAGCAGCAAAGAGACTTGCGGGAGTACGCTCAGGCCACCGTGTACGTGCGCAAAGTCATCGACAGCAAGAAGGTCAGCTTCCCCGTTCTATCAGTATGTCTATAATTTTACTTCTTCAGCCTCCATGTTCTGTGTCGTTACGTGGCGCACTGTGATGTCCTGCAATTCTTTCTCTTTGTTTTTTAATTTATTTGTTTTACTTTTTGTGCACGTGTGTGTAGATGATCAAAGAGGCCCCTCCTGAGTTTAGTATGAGTGGATCTGAAGCAGAAGATGAGAGAGAGGAGCCCAAAATAGAAGGAGAAAAAGACCCAGACTTCAATCAGGTAACCCGACTGAACCAGTCAAAACATTAAAGCTTCAGTGTGTAACTTGTCGAGATTTAGCAACATGAAGGTATCTAATAGAAATCAGAAAAATGTCCAGTGTAACTTTTGTAAACTGACTCATCAATGGTGCACTTTTAAAATTTGAACACATTTTTAATTAGTTAAAGGCTTAAGAAAAAGTTTTAGTTAAATGCTAAGGTAGCAGCTTGTAAGCAGTGACAAGCGTGTGTTTACAACATGTGTCCATACCGCAGTCCGAGGACGGAGCAAAGCGGCAGAAGCTGAGTGAGACAAGCCCTGCCGTCGCCGTCTCTTCCTCCTCTTCTTCGTCTTCCTCCTCCTCCGCCGCCGCTGTAGGAAAATCAGGGATTCGGAGGAGCATGCGGCACAGGAAGCTGCGCGGCGAGAAAGCCCTCATCGTCTCCGCCAACCAGACCCTGAAGGAACTCAAGATCCAGGTACGTCCTGCTAAATCAGGTGTGATTTGTATCAACACGAGACAATTTTAACAGTTACTCAGTTTGCTTTCGTCTCCACAGATCATGCACGCTTTCTCTGTTGCACCGTTTGACCAAAACCTGTCCATAGATGGCCGATCTTTAACTGACGACTCAGCCACGCTAGGGAGCCTTGGAGTCTTTCCAGAAAGCATTATATGTCTAAAGGTAGTACTGTATTCTCGCTTTTGTATCCAGCGAATTGATGATACACTTTACTTACACGGGATGTTTCATGCTTTAGGCTGATGAGCCAATTGCAGATTACGCCGCTATGGATGATGCATACCAAGGTAAGTCTAAATATACACAGTCTGTAATGTGAAATGATATCCAGCACCGAATATCGTTTAATATTCCATACCTTATCGATCTAGTTGTCTTAAATATTCAATGTCTTCTTTTTCTGTCCCACCTCCAGTCTGTTTACCTGAGGAAGGATTTAAAGGTAGGAAACTCTTTGATATCTCTTTCAAAAACATAAGCTTCTGATTGTGTTGTAGAAATCAGCTGATGAATCCTAATAATACTCGTGTGTAAATCTGCAGGTACTGGACTACTAGGACACTGATGGAGGCTCCGGACGTGGATGAACACCGACAGCATCTGTGTGAAATAAATTGAAAAAGAAAAAAAGAAGAAGCTTGAATTAGTCCGTGTTGACTGAGTGAATAAACTCAGATTTGTTTAGAGTCTGGTATTTTTATTTTTATTATTATTATTATTATTATTATTATTATATATTTTTTGATTTCCTTATGACTTAAAGTTGCAAATCCTTTATAAGTTGTCTGTCTTTGCTTCGGAAAAACAAAAAAATCACATTTGTCGTCTTTTAATATTACAAGCTGTTGATGCATTCTGTAAAGTGCACACCAGGACTGTGAACAGATACGGGTCGAGACCTTATATATCAGCGTCTTTGTCCTTCGTGGTAGTGTCCTATTATCCAGAGACGACGGATTCACATTTAGGCGCCCTTGATGTTTTAGTTTCTGTAAGATTTATTTACGCTCAGCGGTCACATGGTCCCAAAATGGCAGTGTCTCTCAGATATTCACAAAGAATGCATGAGCAACTTCGATATTAAAATTGAGTCCATTGAGCTACATTTCCTTTTTCTTTCTTTTTTTTAAATTTTTTTTTAGTTATTTCTTTTCACCAAAAAATTAATAAATAAATGAAATTATTTAAGAAGAAAAATTAAATTACAGTGAAATGCCATGTGTGAAGCGACATGGAAGAATAATTTCCCAAATCAGGGGGCGGGGGGGTGGGGGGGATTATAATAAAAAAACAAAACCCTACACAATAATTAAGACAAATTCTGCTATTACTTGAATTATCATGCAGACGTGTATAATGTTTTTTTTTTTTTTTCTGTAAATCTTTCATATGGGCAATAAAGTTCTTTTTTGTTTTTTGTTTTTTCACATGTTCAGATATACTAGTGCTTTAAATGTGATTCAAAAGCATCTGCCTTTCTGAATGTTATAGGGATATTCCCTAGTAATATTCCTAATACGTTTTTTTTTTTTTTTTGTCCTTATTTACGCCCTTGTATCTCTTTCCAGATTCAGGATTCTCCCAGTTTGATTCTCTTTTGTAATCTAGGTTTCACAGTGAGCTTTCGCACTCTTGTAAATATTGTAGATTTCTGATTAGACTTAGTTATGACCGAAAGAAAAATAAATTCAGATGTATGAATAAATAATGATGTTTATAGTGTGTATGTACACCAATCAGCCATAACATTACGACCTCCTGACTAATCTTGAGTAGATCCCCTGTTTTGCCACCATAACAGTGATGTGATGTGTGTTCTGACACCTTTCTATCACAACCAGCTTTAAACTTTTCATCAAGAAGATCTACACTAGTGCTTCTATTGGATCAGACTACAAGGGCCAGCCTTCACTCCCCATGTGCATCAGTAAGCCTTGGTCGCCAAGTCACCAGTTTTCCTTCCATAGAACATTTTTGGTATGTCCCGACCACTGCAGTCCAGAAACATCTCACGAGCCGCACCGAGTTGCTCTGACCCAGTTCTTTAGCCGTCACACTTTGGCCCTTTCAAAGTCACTCAAATCCTTAAGCTTGCCCATTTATTCTGCTTCCAACACATCAGGAAAAAAGGTTCACTTGCTGCCCAAAATATCCCACCCACTATTGTAACAAGATCTAGCTACTTTGAGAAAATCGAAATTGTGATGTCTAGAGGACTGGGTCAGAGCAACTTCAAAACTGCAGCTCTTGTAGGATGTTCCTGGTCTGCAGTGGTCAGGACATACCGAAAGTGATTCAAGGACAGAAAACCGGTTCATGGGCGGCCAATACTTACTGATCCACATGGGGAGTGAAGGCTGGCCTGTGTAGTCCGAATAGAAGAGCTAGTGTAGATCAGATTGATGAAAATGTTAATGCTGGTTCTGAGAGAAAGGTCGGAACACACAGCGTGTTACTGTTTTGGTGGCAATCAAGGACCTACTCAATATTAGGCAGGTGGTCATAATGTTTGATAATGGCTGATTTGGTGTATATGTGTATATGTGATGGAGGTCATTTTTGACCTTTTTGTCAAAGTTTTTAAACCCACCACCCACTACCACCATCATCATCATCGTTCCTCAGAGACCAAGATGGATGAAGTCTTTTTCAGCCAGGGTTTTAAAGATGATTAGATCAGACAGAGGAAAAGACAGAGAGAGGGGAACTTAAAGAGAATTAAATTATGAGATGATGTCAGAAGGTTGTTATAATTGATTTATATAGGCATAAACTATATGTAGATCCAAATAAAGAAAAGAAGGAAACAGCACAGAAATACATGACAAAAAAGTGGGGGGAAATATTAATTATATTATATGAATATAATATACATCATAATATTTTTCTATTCCTGAAGTGTGTATACATTTTTTTTTTAGCTGATTTGATATACTGTATGTTCTACCGTCATTGCACTCGCGCATGCGCATTGTCGCGTCCACGCCGAGTCGCCATTTTTATTTCCAGGAGAAAATGTTGTCCTTCTCTGGAGTTTAAATAAAGACCTGGATGATTTGAATTACACTTAAAGGTAATGCGGAAGTGAATGTGAGTGTGTGTTCGTGTGTGTGTTCAGGGCTGTGTGCGAAAAAAAAGAAAGCGAAAAACAAACAAACAAAAAGTAATAAAGCAAATTGTACATTTGTTTGGCTTGGTTTAGCAAATGCTAACACTCAGTGCTGAATTGCTAAATGAGCTAGCATGGTTAGCAGTGAATAGTGAATGAGTTCTGGTGTTTGTGCTTCAGTTCCCCTTTCTAATGAAGTTTACATTCACACTATTCATTATTGATCCATGTCCTGACTATTAAATGATATTTCCAGAGCTGTTGTTTGCTTATTAATGAACCCTATTCAACAGGAATCTTTATTCTTGTATTATCTAGATGATTTAATGTTAATATATGTTTAGAATATTAAAAAAAGAAAAGAAAAGGACAGAATTATTTTCTGGTTTGTTTTAACTCTAAAGCTTAGAGCTAAAAAAATAAAAATAAAAAAAAAAAGTGATAAAATGTGGTACCACGTAAGACCAAATGGCTTGAAAGAGGTACAGCCAGTCATAATTTTGGTTCAGATTATGGATTACAGAAAGTCTTCTGGTTATTGTTGTACCCATATAGTAAAAGGGTCCGTCTGCGTGCCACCAGATACACCCCAGTCAGGAGTTACCTTACGGGTCGTTTTGCCACCTCGACACCCGCTTATATCTGAGCACATGGGGGTGACGGACCTTGGTCCAACAGTGGCATCTGGTGGCGCCAGGGCTCGAACCGGGGACCTCCTGATCAGCAGTCCAAGCCACCCCTGCTCAATATATTATAATGTCACTGGTAATAGTCCAATAAACCCATTTTTAATACCGTATACATTCCCAGTCTCACCATGTTGCCCTGTATCCAAACCCACAACATTTAATAACTGATGTACACACTGTTGTACCCACTCTCACTTTCTCACCTGTGCAGGTGCATGATGGAGCTCCCGAACTACAGTCGACAGCTCATGCAACAGCTTCAGACACTGCGAAAAGACTCCCAGTTCTGCGACTGCACCATCCTGGTCGGGGACGCGTCCTATCCGGCACACAAAGTGGTCCTGGCTGCTTCCAGCCTGCTCTTCAAGTCTCTCCTCGAGTCTTCGGACAGCATCTCCATTGACACGACTGTGGTCACGCCGCCGGAGTTCTCCTCCCTGCTGGATACGGCCTACCTGGGCAGACTGGTGCCGGGCAAACACGACCTGGCACGTGTCATCGCCGCTGCAGACAGCCTGCAGATGTTCGACGTGGCTGTGTGCTGCAAGAACATCCTGGACGAGCTTGTGAAGCGGTGTGAACCCGATGCTGAGGGTTTCAACGAGTTTCGTGAAAGAGGGCAACATGATTCTTTTGACAAAGTGACGAGTCCAGGAAAATGTGTGGAGTCACAAAATGGTGATTTAAAAAAAAAAAAGTATTTTAGGTTGTGCAGTGAAGTGTTGCTGGCTCACAGCTCCAGGATTCCAGGTTTGACTCTGAGCTCAGGTTGTTCTCCAGGTTCTGTAGTTTACTTCCTTCATCTAAAATGTGCTAGATGGATTGGTTATGCTAAAGTGAGAATAAGCATGTGAATGATGCCTTGACGTCCTGTCCAGTGTCTTTTTCCACCTCACTCTTTTAAGATCCAAGTGATCCTGGGATAGACATCAAACCCACCTGGACCCCGATGTAGATAAAGTTCTTACTAAAGATGCTATTCATTAAGCACAATTTATCTACTGTATTAATTATTATAAATAGCACTGATGATGCTTTGTTTAAAAGCTATCTTTTTTTTTTTTTTTTTTACAGAAATCTCAGGTGACTATCAGTAACTTGTGGTTTGTATCATGATTTGATCAGGAGATGGTGCTGTGGAGCTGCTTATTCACAAACGTGACGTTCTCATGAGGACCCTGCAGAACATCCAGCCTTGGATTAACATTCTTCGCACCTGGGGTACGCTGTCAAGCCAGCAACAACATGTGAGCACTGTGGACATGATCATGCTTCTCGGTCATCCTATATCTATTCCATATCCTGAAACAAGTGTCAGTAAAGACAGATTCATAATAACACACCTGGTTATTATCACTCCCAGCCTAAATAGTGATGAATTCCGTGATTTTTGTCATTCAATTCCACGTTTATATTGTTAGTGCAGTCCTTTGATCTTTAGCATTTCTTGTGCAGATGTTGCTGGAGTGTTTTGAAGGAGATCCAGGTGTGGATGCTGTTTACCAGCGCCTCTTGGACCAGGTGAAGAATGGACACAGCACGCTGTCAGTCCACACTGTTGTTATGATGCTGGAGCAGTTTAACAACTTAAAGCCTGATCCAGAGTCAGAGGAGATGGAAGAAAAGAAGGAGACAGGACCTGAACTCAAAGGTAAACTACTGATTAACTCATACCACACCACAGCATTGTCGAGGTCTCATTTCTGATTGGTCAGAAGGTGCTGATTGATTTTTTTTTTCAACAACAGCAGCTTTGACAGAAGTGTCTTATTTATTTATTTTTTTACAGTAGCTAAATTTGTTGGAAACTTTTCTCACCCTTTCAGTCACAGAGGGATCTGTTGCGGAGGTTGCCAGATCTTCTGGATATCAGCGTGACCTGGTTTCAGAGCTGAGTGTTTACCTCACAGGTGTGGAGAACATCTCTGAACTGCTCGCTCGGACAGCAGACAGATGCAAGAGCGAAGACGTGAAGCAGGTATGCAGCAGTTGGTTCAGTGTAAAACAATTCTGAAATCCCACAATCCGCTGCAGGGGGTTTGCATCCGTGCAATCAGTAGTGTCAGGGATGCTGAGTTCCCATAATGCACTTACAGTAGGTAGAATGCTATTTAGGACACAAGCTCTGCCAGTTTAAATTACTCTAATCACCTTCGTTTTTAATGCATTCACTACTTTATGTCCAGTTTTCTCAAAGTAAGAAATATCCAGGGGATCGATAATTCCTAATTCATTCTTATTAAAATGATTTATTATTGAGCTTTTACACTGTTTGGTACAGTGGCAGAGCAGTGCAAAATAAAATAACAAATTCAAAAAGAAAAAAAAAAACTAAAACAAAATGGCAAAACCGGAAACAAATTTACGAATTCAAAAACAAAATAACAAAACCAAAAACGAAATCTTACAATCCTGTATATTTTGAGTGACAGATGTCTCGTCCAATCAGCAATAAGAATTTTATTCGCAATTTGTATTCGGTTTTGTTATTTTGTGCTGAATTTATTTTATTTTCGGTTTTGTTGTTTTGTTTTTGTTTTTGTTATTTTGTTTCCGGTTTTGTTATTTTGTGTTTAAATTTGTTATTTTGTTTTCGGTTCTGTTATTTCGTTTTCTACTTCTTGGCCAACGTAGTTTGTCAATCCCACCTTGTCTGATTTCTCACCTGATTTGAATGGGTTTAATCCAAACCCTGTCCAAACCCACATGAGACTTCAGCAGTTCTTTAGTGCTAGATTATATACAGTTAATTTCTAAATATTTGGAAATAATTTCCTAATAAGATCATAATTCTCTGGATGAATTCAATCTGGATGTTTCAGGTTCTTCTGGAGTGCAGTAGAGAGCAGGATGATGGACCGGTGCTGAGGAAGCTGCTGAGCACGCTCACCGAGAGAGGAGTAAACGAAACATCTGTACTGCTGCTGCTAAAGGAGGCGGATATCTGTCCTACTCCAGGTGACCTATAAAGATCAAATAGTTTGGGAAATATTTTACACATACTGTATATAAAGACACACGAGCTGTTAGTATTTGATCCGTTTTTATTGTACGTGACTCTTGTCAGGTACGAGGAAGGATGAGCACGTTGACGTGTCGCTGTTGAGAACGTTACAGGACAGACTGTGCGCGCTGAACCTCGGGGCTCAGCTCATCCGGCGGAGTTTGGAGGAAGGGCCTGGCATCTCGTCTGAACAGAGAGAGGTAACACACACATCATACACTTATTACACAAGTTAAGATAAAATCGTTTTTACAGCAATCGCTTTCTTGAGCATTTCTAGCAGGTGCTGAATGTAATGTAGTCTATATTAGGTCTGCACCATTTGATGCTCCACGTATGATTTGTACGAAATAAGAGCAGCGTGCTGTGATCGGTCTGAGGGTGTACCTGGTGCCGAAACACCTCATGGAAAAACATAAACAGAAGCTTTTAGATATCTGCTGACATAATTTGGAGCGATACTCTAAGGAAGGTGAAAGTTTCTTAAAGAGAATCATTACTAGTGACGAGACACGGATTCATCACTACGAGTCTGAGAGTAAACGGCAGAGTATGGAACGGAAACATCCTCAATCATAGACCGAGAAAAAGTTCAAGAGTCAACCATCAGCTGGAAAATTCATCAACACTTACAGTTTTCTGGGATTCTCAAGGGCCAGAAGTATTGGAACATTATCAGGAAAAAAGGTTCAACAATCACCAGCGCTCGTTACTGTTACAGTGAGACAATTATTGAAGCGCTGAAGCCTGAACTTCGGATTAAATGCAGAGGACTGATATCCAAGGGCGTTGCACATCCGTACACTTCTGCACACACTTTCGACACTCTGCAAAAACTTGGTTAAAGCATCCTTCCTATAGTCCTGATCTCATTCCATCTGACTTTCATCTGGTTTTGGTGATTAATGTGGGAGCACCAAGTACCGCTTATCTTTCCCCTCCGAGAGAGCTCGGCCAATCAGCTCTCTCTAGACCTCCGGCTGCGAGAGGTTACAGCATCACCCGGGAATCGAACCAGCGATCCAGTCGAAAAATTATGTATTTGTCTTTTCTAAAAGTTAAAATAAATTCTACAACCAGAGTGCGGATAATTTTTTAATCACCCCCGGTACTGTTGTAGTCACTGACATAATTTTAGCGACAAAATGAAACACAGTTGATCGCTAACTATTTTAGTGAATTGTGTGTCTGTAGGTTCTGCAGATAGCGGCTGACGGGAAAATAGAGAAGCTGCTCAGAGCTGCTCTGGAAGGAGATGATCAGCTTCAGCCCCTGACGGTATGGAGGCTCCTGTTCTGGGCCGCGACTCACAACCCAGAGCTCCAACTCATCACGCAGGAAATCCGGTCGAAACCAGAAGCTCGGGAGCTCATACACATGGGTATATGGTTTAAGAATTAGTTCAAGTTAAACAGACTTACTATACATGTGTTTTAGTACTCAGTACTCTTACTTTGTCTAAATGTAACACATCGAAATCCCTTCTGAGCTCTCGTACCCCTGCCAGGAGTCTTTCTGCAGCTCTGCATTGTGTTTTCACTTTTTCTTTCCTTCTCTCTCTCTCTCTCTCTCTCTCTCTCTCTCTCCTCCTTTCTAGTTGCCCGAGCGGATGCCTTGTTCAAGCACAAAAAGCTCATTCTGGAAACAATCAATGAAATCCCTGACCTGGAAAGAGCTGCAGGCGATGTGGAGGCCGATAAAGACGTCACTGAGGTGAGCGCGTGTGAAATGCGCTACTAATCGAACAGATTAGTCTCTGGTTTTCTTTAGAAGTGTCTCGACAGCCAAGAATGTGAAGGCGAACAGGCACACAAGCACACACGCAAACAAACAAACAAACAAAACCCACTCCTGATACATTTATCACACTTTGCAAAGAGTTCTTTCCAAAAACTGCAACAGGACAGCATTTAAGGTCAAAAACTATTTTAAAAAAGCACAACGTTGGAGTAGTTTCTTTCCTGTATCAGTCTCACAGTGTTAGAGTCCAGGTTTATTATAGTAGCTAAAATGTATGGGAATTTACAGTATATGATAGCATATGATGATTATTTTTTTCGTAGCAGCACATCCTGAAGCATTTTATTTCTTTTATATTATAGCAGTTTGTCATTACCAACCTTTTTAAAAAAAAAAAAATATATATATATATATATATATATATATATCTGAGAAACATATCCGAGGGATGATGTCATACATGACATCATGCATGACATCACACAAATTGGACACTTGCTATACTCTGATCTGATACAATTACATTGTGTGTTGAAATCAATTGTGTCAGTTCCTGCATAGCTGCCGTGGTGCTGACGGACAAGCGGAGTCCATGGAGCAGGTTATGGACCGAGTACTGAGCAGAGAGACACGGTACATCCGGCCGCTTTGTCTCCTCTTATGCACGAGCCAGGAGAGCTTCCCTGACCTATCCGTCCTCATCAAGGAGCTCAGCCATGTTGGTAAGTCTTTATAATGTCGGCTGCGACGTTATTTAAAAGATAACTTATTTGGAATAAGTTTTTTTTGTAATATACGTCCAACCCAATCAGTGCAAAGAGACGTCTATACTTCTGAAAGACATTCGAAATGTCCAGCCTTAAGTTGAGTGTGTTTGGAGGCATGGTTCAAATAACCTTTTTTTTTTTTAATCATTGAAATGATTGTACCTTTTATATAGAAGTGGATCCCGATGAAGAGGCTGCAGTGTCAGAGAAAGAAGAAGTAGAAGAAGAAGAGGAGAAGGATGAAGAACACACACACAGGAGGAGGAAGGGCGTCGTCGTGTCCTACAGCTGCCCGTGGTGCAACAAGTCTTTCGACTTCAAGTGTCGTCTGCTGAAGCACAAGAAGCAGTGCGCGTTCTGTCCGGAGAGAGCGCAGTGCTGCGGCGAGTGCTCCGCCGTTTTCCCGTCGGTCACCACCCTGCAACGGCACCGAGCTGAGGCTCACGACGGCCCTCCGGCTAAGAGAAAGAAAGTCGAGCCGGTGACGTGTGAGCTCTGTGGAAAGGTTTTTAAACACCCTTCTGGTGAGAATACACACACTCGAGGAGGAAAGAAAGTGCACTGGCTACTGTATATTTCACAGTTTTGCATTTATTAAGCGTGTGTGACATTTTACTGATTTGACTGTTAAAGCAACTCCACTCACATTTTTACGCATCAGAACAACCTGGTGTTTTGGTTATATTATAAGAGCACTGATCTCGAATCAGCAGATGCGCTTTCTGGTTGTATTTTAAAGTTAGCTGTTGTGTTGCAGGTCTGTTGTACCACAGGCGCACAGAGCATTTGGAGGAAAGGCCCTACGCGTGTGAGGAATGTGGCTCCAAGTTCGCCGCCAACTCGTCTCTGAAGAACCACATGCGGCTGCATACGGGGGAGAAACCGTACCGCTGCAAACACTGTGACATGAGCTTCGCCGTGGCCGCCGCGTTGTCCTACCACACCAAGAAGAAACACTCAGAGGGTGAGACACGGCTTATACACGCCAAATACTCAAACTGCTGCGCTGCAAATATAACAAAACCGCCATGTCTTACCTGTCTTCTCCCATGTCTCATCTACCTGTCTTTACCTGTCTCCTCCCATGTCTCATCTACCTGTCTTTACCTGTCTTCTCCTATGTATGTTCTACGTGTCTTTACCTGTCTCCTCCCATGTCTCATCTACCTGTCTTTACCTGTCTTCTCCTATGTATGTTCTACTTGTCTTTACCTGTCTCCTCCCATGTCTCATCTACATGTCTTTACCTGTCTCCTCCCATGTCTCATCTATCTGTCTTTACCTGTCTTCTCCCATGTCTCATCTACCTGTCTTTACCTGTCTCCTCCTATGTATGTTCTACTTGTCTTTACCTGTCTTCTCCAATGTCTCATCTATGTGTCTTTACCTGTCTCCTCCCATGTCTGTTCTACTTGTCTTTACCTGTCTCCTCCCATGTCTCATCTACCTGTCTTTACCTGTCTCCTCCCATGTCTCATCTATCTGTCTTTACCTGTCTTCTCCCATGTCTCATCTACCTGTCTTTACCTGTCTTCTCCTATGTATGTTCTACTTGTCTTTACCTGTCTTCTCCAATGTCTCATCTATGTGTCTTTACCTGTTTCCTCCCATGTCTCATCTACCTGTCTTTACCTGTCTTCTCCCATGTCTCATCTACTTGTCTTTACCTGTCTTCTCCCATGTCTCATCTACCTGTCTTTACCTGTCTTGTCCCATATCTCATCTACCTGTCTTTACCTGTCTTCTCCCATGTCTCATCTACCTGTCTTTATCTGTCTCTTCCCTTGTCTCTTCTACCTGCCTTTATTTGTCTCCTCCCATGTCTGTTCTACCTGTCTTTACCTGTCCTCTCCCATGTCTCATCTACCTGTCTTTACCTGTCTCCTCTACTGTCTTTACGTGTCTTCTCCCATGTCTCATCTACCTGTCTTTACCTGACTTCTCCCATGTCTCATCTACCTGTCTTTACCTGTCTCGTCCCATTTATGTTCTACCTGTCTTTATCTGTCTCCTCCCATGTCTCATCTTCTCCCATGTCTCATCTACCTGTCTT
>JAQMYG010000016.1:20905733-20918970 GCA_030014215.1 Clariallabes teugelsi
TACCTGTCTCGTCCCATTTATGTTCTACCTGTCTTTACCTGTCTCCTCCCATGTCTCATCTACCTGTCTTTACCTGTCTCGTCCCATTTATGTTCTACCTGTCTTTACCTGTCTCCTCCCATGTCTCATCTACCTGTCTTTACCTGTGGATATTCTACTTGTCTTTACCTGTCTCTTCTAACTGTTTTTATTTGTCTCCTCCCATGTCTTCTCTACCTGCCTTTATCCGTCTCCTCCTATGCCTCTTTTACCTGTCTTTAATCTTTTTTCCCAAGTCTGTTCTACTTTTTTTTTATCTGTCTCTTCCCTTGTCTCTTCTACCTGCCTTTATTTGTCTCCTCCCATGTCTGTTCTACCTGTCTTTACCTGTCTTTTTTAATGTCTTCTCAACCTGTCTTTACCTGTCTCTTCCCATGTTTCTTCTACCGGTCTTTACCCGAGTCTTTCCATGTCTCCTCGACCTATCTTTACCTGTCTCCTCTCAGGTCTCTATCATCTGTCTCTTCTTATGTCTCCAATACCCGCATTTACCTGTCTCCTTCAGTGTTTCTTCCACCTGTCTTAACCTGTCTCCTCCCATGTTTCTTCTACCTTGCCTCTTCCACTCTTACTTGCCTCTACCCCGTCTCCTTTACTCATCTTTACCTTGTCTCATTGTATATACCTGGCTTATGCCTTGACCAGCGTTTTTTCATGTGTCTCCCTGTCTCAGGTAAGATGTACTCGTGTCAGTACTGCTCGGCAACGTTTGCACAGTCCATCGAGCTGACGCGGCACGTGCGCACACACACGGGAGACAAACCGTACGTGTGTAGGGAGTGTGGGAAAGGCTTCAAACAGGCCAACGGGCTCTCAATGCACCTGCAGACCTTTCACAGTGAGCGCACACACACACACACAGACACACTACTACTGTACAGCAATGATTTTAGGCTAAACACACCACTGAACCTGATCTAAAACCCCTTAGATATCTCGGACCCGCACGACTGTCAGAAGTGTCGCGTGAGCTTCAGTTGCCTGGAGAAGCTCCGGGAGCACATTCAGGAGGTCCACCCTAAAGAGCTGCACCAGTGTCCCGAGTGCAACAAGATCCTGAACACCGCGGCTCAGCTGGAGAAACACATGAGCGTCCATGACGGCACCAAACCCTACAGCTGCCAGAGCTGCCGAAAATCCTACCAGGTGAGAAAATCGGATCGAATCTGCACACTCGGAGAGCGCTAGCAAAGCATGACATTAAGATCACTTCGTCAAGACATTTGCACTGGTTAGGCTGTAATGAATATAGCACATTGAGGTGTTTGTGTGCATCTTCGCACTGTGCGTATCAGACTCTCTCAGGGTTGTGGTATCACAATCGCACCACACACCCGGACGCGGCGACGACGGAGGGCGGCCGCGCGGTTTCACACCTCCTGCGCTGTAAGATCTGCAACAAGACCTTCTGCAACAGGAGCAGCTTGTCTAAACACAACATCACCAAACACCCAGGTGAGACTGGACCAATTCAGTTTCATGCATACCAGTTTGAACCAGTTTTTTTTTAATTATGATGATTATTATTTTAAAGAAACCCGTGCTGTGACTGATGAAGATGAAAAGGACGCACAGGCAGGTAAATATTATACAGATACCAGAAGATGGCCTTTTTTAATATATATATATATTTTTAATGTGAATCGTGTTACCCGTGATGCTATTGTCCCTGACGAAGCTATTCGAGCTTCTCGTTAAAATGTTTACTCCTCCCAGATGCCCCTGTGTGGAGGTGTGTGTACTGTCCTCGTGCTCTGGGTAGCGAGCAGAAGCTGCAGCAGCACATGTCGAGCGAGCACGTCAACCAGCAGGGCTCCGTGTTCGCCTGCGCCGTCTGCTCGCTGTCCTTCCTCTCGGATGCAGAATTCCAGCAGCACTTCCTCAGCAACCACGTGCAGCTTCTCCAGGAGGAGGGGCTACAGGGGCATGTCTCCACCCCTCAAATGGTGACTCCTCCCACCAGCACAGGACAGGTTTATGATGGTGTACAATCATACAAAGTTTTTAATTGCTGAAATATTAATAGAAAAAAATAAATCACACTTTGAACAGCTTAACTTTGATAACAGATGCAGGGTTTTATAAAAAGCTTAAAAATTGTGAGCTTAAGCTACTATAATAATAATAATTATATTAAGGGAGAACATTTCGATATATACGGGACATTTTGCTTAAGGAGACAAAATTGTCAGGAAATATGATTAGAAATCTTGCACCAGAGACAAGCAGATACTGAATGTCATGAACATTTTAACCTTATTCCATTCAATTCAGCTTTATTTATAATTTTTTTTAACAACGGTCAGCTTTACAGAATCAAAAGACAATATTATTTTATGAAAAATAAATTTTTATTACATTTTTATTATACCATTTCCTCTGTCGGTCAGGTGATCCAGACAGAAGATGGCTCAGCTGAAGGGGCAGCACAGATCGTCAGACTTGACCAATCACAGCTGGCCGGCTCCCAACAGGTGTTCGTCGCCCTGGGCGACAGCGGCGAGACAGCAGACGACTCGGGGATCGTCGCCGTTAACGTGGAGGACTTGCTGGCGGGCCGCGTCACACTGATCTGTGAGGAGAACCAATAGAGTTATGTTTCCACAGGAAAGGAAACGTGTTGGCAAAACACACACACACACCTTTCTGTCTCAGCTTTAAAATGTATAATATATATAAAATCACATATTATAGACATAATAACCTGCTAAGGATAAACATACAGCTCATGGTGCAGATTCAGATGTTTAGCTCTTCATGATATGAGACATTTCAGTGTGTGTCTCTGTGTGTGTGTGTGTGTGTGTGTGTGTGTGTTTGCACCATGTGTGAGAGGAAGGAGAGCCAGATGGCAGACGGAAAGACGACAGCACGGTTCAGGCTGCTGCTGACGAGCAGATTAAATCAACCGATAAATCATTTTCATACCGTTATACTTTAATGTTTTAATCCCTTACCCATGCGACGGGAAACGTTTGTGTGACTGCAAACACCACGCCCGGTAATTTATTTCTAATTTCGATCATCTTACTGTCTCTCGTATATGTACAGGAAAAGGAGGTGTTATTGATATAAAAAAAAAAAAAACAATGTTGTTGTAATGATTGCACTGTGTGTTTGGGTGTGTGTATGTGGGTTTGTGCTCACACATTCTGTCTTGTCTGTCTCTCTGGACCTCTGCAGGGATGTCTTGTCCATTTACTTGCTCCATTCTGTATGACCCAGAGACTCAAAAACAATTCACTTTGAAACTTAAATTCATTTCAGGGAGCTTCGAAAGCTCCGCCTTCAGCCACGAGGTGTACGTTTATTTTAGCAAAAAAGTTCAAATGTATTCATGTCGCTCTCGGGTTCAGAGGATGAAATACAGAGACACTGGACTGATTGAGAGACGTGTCTATAAATAGAGGCTTAACACCTTTAGTGTCTTTTCCTCATGACATTTACATGCAGAACAAAGAGACTAGTGTGTCAGAGGGAAACGTTTTTTTTTTTTTTGGACATCCTGCCCACATGTCCACAGCCGATGTTGTGTTAATGTATTGTCGTAAACCTTTATCTAACGATCCTTAGTGTTTGAGATGTTTTTTTTCTCCCATTTCTCAATTCCCAATAAAAATTTTCCCATTTAAGTGTTTATATACAGATAGAATACCATAATGACATCAACTGCACTGTACTTAAAAAAAAAAGCAAAACAAATGCATGTTATATTTTGAAACAATTTTATTGCTGCTGTACATTTACACAAACTGTCACTGCAGTTTTATCCTTTAACTCTTTAAATCTTTTTAATAGGTGCATATTGTACTGTAAATTTTCTCATTGCGATGTATTTTGCGCAAATTCTGATCCAAAAGAGTAACTCAGATCTTAACTCATCCTCCAAGGGCTCATGGAACACCAGCACCACCACGGGTATAACGTATTAAATCCATCCCTTAAAGAGATCAGAAGGTTATGGATTAATGTTTAACATTATGTAAAGTGTTTTCGTCTCTGATTCACAGAACAGAAGTTGTAAATGTAGGATAAAGATAATGTAGGATAAACACACACTTGAGCAAACACAAAGTTAAACCTCGGTTAACAAATATTAAACGCGAGATCAAGTGGGTTCTTTAATTCTCCAGCAAGCTCAGTAAAAGCTAACAGCTGTTTTACTTACTGTGTTCTGTGCAAAAGTCTTGGGCACATACAATATGCAAATATGGCATAAGCAAAAGATGCTTTTGAAAACATTTCTGCATAAAATAAACTTCTATAAAGAGTGATAAAATAAACAGATATTGGGAGTGAAAACTCATTGTTTAAAATCAGGAGTTTTAGACACAGATTTGAGCAGTTTTATACGAAAACAGCTGTTAGGTTTTACTGACAGGTTAGGTTTTCCTTGCTGGAGAATACGAGTTCTTCTGGTAACTTTGTCACACTCGCTCCTTTCTATTATTATGCAAATCCCAGGAGCGTACATTAGGTTTTTTGTTTCCATCTGAAAACTGGTCTGTCTTGTACTATATTGTTTTTCTTTACAGCCATGAATATATTCTCCTATAATGTTATTTATTTATAAATTTTTAAGTTATATATGGAAATACTGAATGATTTTGTACATAATTATGCAGACATGATAAAGATATATAACAAAATTGGTACAGCATATAATATGGTGCCTAAGACTTTTGCACAGTACTGTGTGTGTGTGTGTGTGTGTGTGTGTGTGTGTGAATTACTCCTGGCCATGAGTGTACACAAACTGTTCGTGGAAGAAAAAACATGTAATCACATAAGACACAAGAAGTCATTGTTACCGAAAAAGCACCAGGAATATGAACGGAAAATGTTTGTGTTTGCACAGATCATAATTCCTACACATACACATACCCACCCATTAATTATAAATATTCAGTAAGATCAAAGAGCTCAATCAGTCTTTCACATTCTCAAATAAGGCAGGGTCGGGTTCGTCTGCGTTTAAATGCACCTTCCATATTTGATTTACATCACGTTTCGTAAACGTTTCAACGGTCTGCACATTGTACTGATCACCAACAAGTCAGTAATTAAAGGTGTGTGCATATACTGTATGATCATGAGTAAATATATACAGTACTATGCAGAGGTTTCAAAAAGGCCTATGCAAATAAATACTATAGAACAAGAATGCCTTAAAAAAAACTATAAAGCTCAATAAACAGTAATTAATGAAACAAAGTCAGTATGTGGTGTGACGATGCTTTGAGGACTGTTTAGTCTCAGGGACAATTTGTTCAGTTTTTTTTATAAGGAAATTAAGTTTTACTGAGCATCCTGCAGAACCACACACAGTTCTTGTGAGGTTTTTCGACAGACACACACACCTGCTCCATTTTGGCATGCAAAAGCAGAAGTGGTCGCTTATGTAAGATGATGCTTTCGTTTCTGGCAAAACTTTTAATTTTGTGGTTTAATACACGTTTGAACTCAATAATAAAGTCTTACAATAAATACCATAGGAAGGTTTGTATAAAATTTTTTTTTTTTTTTAAAAAACACACAGGGCGCCTAAGTCTTTTGCACAAATAAAAGCGCATCCTAAAAGACGAGCAGGAACGTCCCGACAATCGGCTCTGCAGTATACCATGACCATGTCATTTTTTTTTTACATCCTTGTTTCTGATTGGTTGACAGGTGTAGGATATTTTATTCTATGTTATTCGGTTAAGTCACTAGATAAAGAAGGTAACCATGACAACAAGGCTGCTATTTATGCATTGTTATTGCTATCACACCGTTCAAGTCAGAATGTAACAGACCGGCATGGTGATTAGCAATGTGACGCACGTCAAGGGTTGGATTCCCGCTGGGTATTCTGGTTTCCCTGTTCAGGACATACCCTTGGGATGAATGAGTTCTTTAAATTTTTTCTCCCTTACAAAAAAAACCACACATTTTCACTGGATGTGCTTCGAAATATTGCTAACTGGCCCACCACTTTAAACCAACACACAAAGGCAGCTTGGATTACCAATACAGTTAGATATTGACTCAAGTGTTTTACAGGGACCGTGTAAAATCCGTGACCAGAAACTATTAACAATGTCAAAAAGATCAACTTTTGCCTGATGATACAAATGCAGCAGCACAAATATTGAGGATAAGATAATCCTGGTCATTATGTAAAAGTAAAGCAAAGGTGACATACTGAATTTAGTGTAACTTAGAGCGAAAACTCTTTCCTTTACTATAACGTTATGGGAAAAAAAAAAAACATTGATATCGACAGATGTTCGTACGAAGTGGAAGCACGAAAGAGCTGTTAAAGTACAGACTTACAAACCTTCCGTCTACAAACGTACCAAAAGTATCGTTTCTTTAAGGAAACACACGAAAGTATATAATAACACCTTAAAAATGTGCAATGATTTTTCACAGGAGCTACGTCACGCTAGTGTAACGGGTTTTGTCTTACAATAAAACATGAGGTGTGTTTAAGACGTGTAGTTAGTTATCTTGCACCTGGTTGTTAAACGTTTTAATACCCACAACAGAAAGTCTTAGTGATAATAAAAATAAGAGAGAGAATTATATTATTCTGGAATATAACTAAATTCTTCAGAACCTCAACGTTGCATTGCACAACTTGTGAACTCGAGTCGTTAAACCTTCGGTTAGAGTCGTCCGTTTTGGATCTCTTAAATAAAAGATAAAAGTCCAACTTAAAAACCATCTTTTTTCTATAGTGTCAGTTTGATGGTTCACGTCGTTAGCTTCTTCTTAGGCAGGAAGGTGTTCGTGATTTGGTTCATCACCACCAGGGCCGGGAAGGGAGGCAGGAGTAGGAAGGCGTACCAAATCGGCCCCTTGATGGTGCCCTCGAACCAGTCGCTGAATAACGCGGCAGTGACGGTGACGGTGGCGAGCAGGTAGGCCACCAGGCCGCAGGTGGCGTGGTAGAGCCGCAGCCGGGGCATGGAAACCGTCTGGATGAGCTTAGGGAAGAGCAGGCACACGCCACAGGCCGCCTGCAGCACCGTTGCCACCAGCGTCCCGATGCCCAGAAGGCTGTGCCATGTCTGAAGGTGCGGGTGTCCCATCCTCTTCTTACTGGCTACCATGAAGCCGAGGCCGACGGCTGCGAAAACCAGCACCAGCACCTGTAGGAGCCAGTGCATGCGGATCTTCCCCTTACGGGATTTGAAGCAGCATGGAGAACCCTCGGCCGAGAAGAGCAGGATCCCCTGCGTCATGCACACACAGAACTGAGAGGGGAAACAAAAGAGAGGATGAGTTTAATCACATCCGTACCTTTTCTGTCAGCATCCGTAAAGCTAGCACTAAATCGAGGGCGAGTCAAAAATGATCCGCACTTGGCCGTTATATTAAAACTCCTGTCGGCCGCACTTGGCCATCTTATTAGCGCCCTACTGTCTCCCCAGTCACCGCTGTGCAGGTGTGAACGTGTTACATCAGTTAATTTGTAACTGCGGTGCGAGATGAAAACAGATGCCCCACATGCGATTTGCATGAAAGCGGAGCAGCGTGCAGTGATTAGTTTTTGTGGTCTGAGGGTGTACAGTACCTAATGCCGTTATTTATGCGCAGTATGGAGAAAGTGTTCGGATATCTGCAAACAAAATGTGGAGCGATACTCTAAGGAAGAAGAAAGGTTCTTAAAAGAGAATCATTACTGGTGAAGAGACACGGATTCATCACTACGAGCCTGAGAGTAAACAGCAGTGTGTGGAACGGAAACATCTTCAATCTTCTGATCCCACTCCATCAGACTTTCACCTGTTTGCTTCCCTGAAAGCAGCCCTACGAGGACGAAGATTCACTTCTGATGAAGAAGTGAAGACAGCAGTGCATTCGTAGCTCGCAGCTCAGAATAAAACATTTTAAAGGAGAAAATACGGAAGCTTGTTGACAGACGGACAAAGTGTATTGAAAAACAAGGAGAACCCACACCAGTTCCAACATGACTGCGCACAACGGAATATCTATCTATCTATCTATCTATCTATCTATATAGATAGATAGATAGATAGATAGAAACACTAAGTCTAATCAGCAAGTCAAATTAACCTCAACTGGAAAAAGGCATAAATTAAACATCAATGCCTGATTGCGTCAGGAAGGGAAACTGGAAGTCACACCATCACTGAGATTTTATTATTGGCACCCGTTCCGCCTCACAGTACAATAGGAGACTGTGTACAGACGAGGAGCAGGAAGGTCACGCCACGCCGCTCAGTGCGTCACCGCGACAGAAAACGTGCTCTGCGTCCTGGGTCAGTCGTAACTATAGACTCTCTGCTGGCATGCAAAGGGGAGAGGTGCGAGCTTAATTATCTCACTGTTCCACCGTGTACTATTCATAATTCAGGAACCTGATGCATTATTCATTCGATGGCCTCGAGGCCGTGCGCCAGCTAGACATCCATCATTCTCGAACGAGAAAAAAGAAACAGCAAAAGGGAAAAGAAAACAAAAGGAAACAAAAGGAAAATGGCGCGTTTCTTCAGATGCAAAGGACTGCATGTCATGATGATGTGTGGCGTTTAGTTTGGGTTGTGTATCGGGAACTTACCCCGAGTGACATGCAGAGCGGGTGCCAAGAGAAGAGACCTGCAAATAAACAAATGAACACCTGGAGGTTAGAGCAAAAAAAGCAGATGATTGTGATTTGCATTTTCCTTTTTTTTTCTTTTTTTTGGCTTCTTGAACTTATAGGTTACAGCAGGATGTATTTTACACCTACGACCCCTGACATTTCACTAGACGATAACTGATCCGGCTGATCCGGCTCTCTGGTGTTCACAATAAGGTGATCTGAAATAATAGACTAATTGTTGGGCAGGATGTCGTGCAGTGTCGGGTGGTGTGTGAATGAGAGTGTGTTTGTTGATGTCACGCCTGTTCATTAGACATCGTAGGTTTCAGACTCGTTGTTTGGGACTGAACGAGTGTTGATTTGTTTTGGTCTCATATTTTTAACATGTTGTAGTGTGTCCTAGGTACGAGCGATCTCTTAGGAGATGTTCCAGTCCTCTGATAGATCAAGTCCTCTTGATTTGAAATATCAAACACTTAACTCCTGTAGTGAGAATGCTGTTGGGTCGAGCCTATTTTACCCTCAGCTTTCACATAATGTTATTTTTCTTATTCGATCTCCTGTAAAAAAAAAACTAAAAACCAACATGTATCTGACTGTCCTGAACTCAACAACAGGCTTTAAGGAGTTAAATTTAGGTCATTCTGAAAAGCAGGTTTGACGAGGCATGAAGAATTCTTAAGGCAAGCTTCAGCAGGATTTTTTATTTTTTTATTTTTTTTTAAATAATACACTATAATGCCTTGCGGAAATATTGAACCTATTTTTATTTTTCCTCATTATGTAATAAGGTTACAACCTGGAACTAAACTGGATTACCTGAATTTCTATGTTATAACACAACTGAATGAAAGTCTTTTGTAAGGACATTCCCAGCATTTCTGTGTGTGTGTGTGTGTGTGCACATGTTTTAATGAATTCCTGGTAAAATAAAATAAAAAAAACTACAAATAAAACAATAAAACCCTGACTCATACCTCATACAGCAGGGCGGAAGGCGAGAGAACCAACACACCTCATTAAGCTGAATGACTGATGGGTTGGGTTAATACCCGATGACTTAAGATTTATAATATACAGTAAGTCTCCTCGATATAGTTCTGAGTCCATTTATTAAACACTAATCCTGGGAAATGCAAAATGTTTTTCTGGTGACTTTATTTGGTAAAACTCTGTTAATCAGATTATGAACATTTTTTCAGATTGCTTTTAATATAGCTGTAGTTTCTTTACTGTATTAATGTATTTGTCTATTTATTAAGTGATACTTAAATTTTTTATTTATGCTTTTATTTAATACTTTTTAATCTGAAAAACATTTATTTTTTAGTAGTGATTGATAGTATTATTAAATAATACTAGTACTGCATGGAAGTCTTTGTAGGTTTAAAGTAATGATTAGAAGCAAAGATCTTTCCAAAATGAATGCATTTTTTTGCATTAAAAAACAAACAAACTGTAAAGTATACAGTAAACAAATATGATGTGCTTCGTACTGACTTATCAAACATGAGGGTGCTTAGCACACGACTGTATAGTTTTCATTATTTGTAATATCTTTAAATTGGGAGAGTGATTTACTTGTGATTTATATACTTCTTATATATCTTTTGTTTTTGTTTTTTTGTTCTTAGCATTGCATTATTGACTTCTGGTGAGTTCTCACATTACCCTGAGTGTCCAATCACATGTGACACTGTGTTACTGTCTCTACTGCTACTGGATATCTGGAATTTTCCTTCAGGATCAATAATCAATCAATCAATCAATCTATCTATCTACAAAGTTGGAATCATAGCATTGTCCAAGATGTCTTGGTCTGCTATAGCATTAAAATCACTCTTCACTGGGTAAAAGGGGTCCTGACTGATTAAAACCCCTGGATTCAATAATTAACAGGTTTAGATAAATACATTTGTCTATATAGTCTATTAATATTCATGTTGTTGTTGTTGTTATTATTATTTCACTAAAAGTACATGAACAGAAGCGTTATGATCAGCAGCCCTGGTCTGGCCTGGTGTTAGGAGTAAAAGCGGTAAACACACTGAAACACACTGACTTGTTCCCGGGCGGGACAGGAATCCGATCAGCGCGGTGAAGCCCAAAGCGACACAATGCGCGGCCACGAGAGCGATTTTGCGCATGCACGCGTACAGCCAGTACTCCCGCATCTCGAGCCCCTCACCGACCGGACTGTACTCCACTTCCGGCCCCATGCGCGCGCTCTGTCTCTCCGTGTGTCTCAGGTCGGCGCCGATCCCTCCAGCCACAGCCGATCTGATCCCCGATCTGTGCGCGCGCTGATCATGTTAGCACGAGCTCCCTCCTCCTCCTCCTCTTTCTCTTCCTGCTCTTCTTCTTCTCCTTATTATTATTATTATTATTATTGTTTTGATGATGATGATGAATGAGCCGCCGAGCCGCCGGGAAAACACGGACCGGATCAGAGCCGCCTCCGGATGCGGTTGGTGCGCGCGCGCGCGCGCGGCGGGGATGAGGATGATGATGGTGGCGCGTGTTCTTTCGAACACATAAAAGTTTAAACACCGAGTGACGCAACTCGTTCCTGGAAAGAGGACGTTTTTAAACCCTTCCCTTATGGACGATACCATCATCAAGTGAACAAAAAACAACAGGGGGGAAGAAAAGGCGTGGCTCAGGTTGTTTAAGCCAACAATTACTAATATTAATATTACAAATAATAATTATTATTTTTTGTACTACTAAGACATATTTAATATATAATAAATCAATTATACTACGTCTACTGATAATATTAATATTACCTATAATAATTTTTGTATTACTATTAAAGTTATAGTTTTTATATATAATAAATAAATAAATTATACTACTCCTACTAATAATATTAATATTACCTATTATAATAATTTTGTACTACTACTAAGATAAAAAAAAAAAGTAAATAAAAAATAAATTATGCTACTCCTACTAATAATATTACCTATAATAATAATAATAATAATAATAATAATACTTTTGTACTACTACTAACATTACTTAAAAAAATTAAAATAAATGATACTACTATTTTACTAGATTAAATATTTATTATTAATATTACATATGTTATTTGTATTTTTTGTACTACTAATAAAATTATTTTTTTAAATATATATAATAAACAAATTATACTATTACTAATAATAGTACTATAGTACTACTACTATTTCTACTACTACTGTAGTAAAATTCCATCCATCTAGGAACCTCTGTAGTGCAAATAGAGACCGTGGAGGCCAATGATGACCATCGTATTTATGGGTATCATTGATCATTCATCTCCGGTCAACATTCACACACCATGGGCGATTTTGGAACAATAAATTAGCCTAACCTGCATGTTTTTTGGACTGTGGGAGGAAACTGGGGAACCTGGAGGAAACCCACCAAGCATTAGTGAAAACTGTACTAATAAGTTTTCATTTTTATCATAAGTGTTGTAGTGGTTAGCATTGTGGCCCTCAACACCATCAGGATCAAGGGTTCGATTCTCGCCTTAATCTGTGTGCTTGGAGTTTGTATCCAGATCCAGTTTTACGGTGTGTGTGTGCACGTGTGTGCCCTGTGATGGATAGGCTCCTGGCTTCCTGTGACCCTGTACAGGATGAACACTATAGAAGATAAATGAATGAATAAATACTAACTAATATTAATTAAGCAATATTACAAGAGTGAGTGCTATTGTTCTGGTTATCAGCACAGCTGTAATGCAGTTGTAGGCGTGAGAGCGACAAGACCTTCCATGACTGGATCTGAATGTGGGTTTTGGCAGGCAGCTGCTCTTCCCTCAATACTGCGGACAATACAGACCCACTTTCCACCATGCTGTGACCAACAGTTAGTGAGATGTACAGTTACATGTGCCAGTGATGTTACCGTCCAGTATCACCAGTCACGGAAGGCCTCTCGTCCAATCACATTACTTAGTCGGAACTAACTGTTGTATAACAGATTTATTGACTACTACAACTACCACGACCGCTAATAATAATAATAATAAAAACAACTACTACAAAATGATAATTCTAATACTAATTTGCTATTAATAGTACTAATAGTACAAGTACTACTAATTATATTACTACTGCTACTAAGAATAAGAAAAGTAATAATGAATTAGAAAATCATAGTACAATATCATAAATAATGCTAGTGCTAGTAATTATATTACTACAACTAATAATAATAAATAATAACTCATATTACTAACATTACAACTACGAAATATTTTACTACCAATGCTAATGCAAAATGATAAATGACATTAGAAAATGATAAACAATAATAATCACGAGTGCCGTTTCAAGTATAAAGAATATTTTAATCCATTTTTATAAATCAACATTTATATAGCAGCATGTCCAGTAGATTGTGAGGTATTTCTGAATTCACGGAGAAATTCACTCCTCCATCATCTGCCATTCACTCGCACTCACATTCATATATTGGCTTTTTAAAAGGACCATCATTCTAATGATCCACACTGGTCTAACACTTCCAGACTCTCACACACACACACACACACACACACACACACACACACACACACACACACACACACACACACACACACACACA
>JAQMYG010000016.1:20921262-20934057 GCA_030014215.1 Clariallabes teugelsi
CACACACACACACACACACACACACACACACACACACACACACACACACACACACACACACACACACACACACGCAGGTTCGTTTCTCAGGCGTCTATCCCCGGGGCGACCCAGACAGATGGTCAATACGTTTTATTAAATTCTAGACTTGGCACATCTGATTTAACTTACGCGCCGCTCGGCCGAGCCAGGTGTGCCGGAGCTGGAATTTAAACACTGGACGGGAGCTCAAATAGTCAGACGCTCTGACAGACGTTTAATCAGTTTTGTTTCAACAAGGATACAAATCTCAAAGAAGGCGGGTGAGCTGAGGACAGCGGGAGAGAGAGCCAGGAAACCATCTGCATCTGACCAACAATAGTTAAAGGCCGTTTCCTTAAAGGACAGAAAGAACGTTTGCTCAGCGTCTGGGAGCGACGGCAAAATCTCGGCTTCGGGACGCCTCAAGAAACGCTGGATGGATGAGAACGGATTACAAAAATTGAGAGGAGAATTAAAAGTGTGTGGATCTGTGTGAGTAGTTCTGTCACATGGACACGGGATCACCAACTAAATCTGATCAGAACCAGTGGAAAGATGGAGGCTGATGAGCCTAAAACTATCAACGTGATAAAACCAAGACGTCCAAAAATAACAAATTTTTTTTTTTAAAGATAAAACTCGGTCTGTTCAGTACCGCGAGCGGTTTGGGATGCCAGGGGCTGGAGTGCCAGTCGGCAGGTTCGTCGGCTCCTTCTGCCTCGCTCTCGTCACTGGAGATCCGTCCCTGAGTGAGAGGGGAGGATGGCCGAGCCACACACTCCTCCCGGACTGCCCTCTCCTCCTCGAGGGCGTTCTCCGATACTGTTCGCGTCCTGCTAGAGAGAGAGAGAGAGAGAGAGAGAGAGAGAGAGACACACACACACACGCAATTATAAGAAAAAACAGTATAATATAAAACATGAACAAAATACACCGCCGACAGATGTACTTTCTTCTTGCTTAAACAATCATAAACTGAAAGTAATTAATATCAAATTTATCACAATCCCGAAAGAGTGCTTTCTAGTGACCTGCTCTGACTAAGTGTGAGATTTAAAGTTCCCGTAGCGCGTCAACACACGAGGCTGATCATGACAGGTGACTTGTGCTCTGACCTGAAGGCAGGACAGTTGTTCAGGGGTCTCCTGCAGTGCGGCGAGGCGCTCGGCTCTCTCGGAGTCTCTGGGTTCGGGGACTGAGTGCTCGGTTCCTCGTGGCTCGGAGTGTTCCGCTCTCGATTTTTCGAGACCATCTTCAGCTCCGCCACCAGCTGGTCAAAGTTCTTACTGCGACCTACGACCTTCCTCCGCTGGTGAATGGAGTGGATCTGAAGGAGGGGAAAGAGAAGAGAGTCACGATCACTCGTATTGTAATTGACTAAACCAATGAGTTATATCATTTTACACACATCAGCATGAAGACTCTCTGTGTAACAGCAGTTTCGTATGAAAAGGTCTGAACCAGATCGATAACGAAACTTGAAGAAAAATGTTTATTGTAAACATCAACGACTTCTGGCCGAGTAAACGAGTGCACGTCTGACAGCTGCTGATTATTGCGCACTTTATTTTTCTTTATTAATGAAAAGCTTAATAATACCTGGCTTCATTTTTAGTCCTGCCTATTTTTTTTTCCAACTTAGGGGGGAAAAAAAGAAAAAAAAGAAAAGTTGACCAAGTTGGACAAAGGTCAGAGGTTCATTTCCTGTAATTCCTTCCTCATTTCCTGTAAGTCGTGTCCGTGTAACTTCCTGTCAGCGTACAGACGTAGACATTCTTCTCAGAAATATCTGTTCAACCTTACAAAACACAGCACACCACAGGAAAACAAAAACACACTCGCAAATGTTTTACAACTGACTGTCTGAGGCGAGCGTTCGGTCTCTTAAAATTTCATTTCAGCAGCTTTTCTGGTTATTACCGGACCGGCATTACGATCACCATGTGCTACAGTCAGGAAGCGCCGTGATCATGGTCGTGTGTTAACAGAATTAGGGTTCTGTGATCAGGAAGACGGAGAAGGGTCTCACATTGCAGGTTAACAGCCGTGTGCAAACTTTCTTCCTCTCCGGATCCAGCACTCCGCAGTGCTTGTCCAGGTCACACTCCTTTTCTGGATCGAGCGGAAACAGGAGACGTTAGTGTTTTCGTTTTTATGGTAACCATAATGACAGTTATCAAGTTCTCATGTGATGTCACCGAGTGCTTACTTGATGCCTTGTATGGCCGGTTGCTGCGGGCGTGTGGTGCCGCGGCGTTGGCGGACGCAGACTCCGATCTCTGGGCCGGGGACTTCTCGGTCGAGCCCGGTGACGGTCGGCTGGGCGACGGGCCTCCGTAGGGCCACGGCGGGTCTCTGACACTCGGGGGAGGGGAGCTACGCGGGGGCTCCAGCGGCGGAGGCTGCTTGAAGACGGCGGACTCCGAATGACTGGAACTGGACGTCTTTTCCAGAGGCGAGAGCCTGCGTGAGGAGATGAGGAGACACCATGTACAGAGACAAAAGGCTTCGGCAAAGAGACATGTGATTGTCAGACCTGTCTACGCTAACCTAATTAAGGCGGCGGTCGGGTTTAATCTGTGTCTAGCTCTAAGGCAGAAAACAAGAACTTACCGGACACCGTCCTTGGGCGTCTTGGTGTGTTTAAACTGAGGTGGCGTGGCAGGTGATTGGGGCGACGGTCGTGCCGCTCCTCCTCCACCACCGCCGCCACTCTGGCTCTTCCCGCTCCAGTTGCCTGTACCATGGCTGGCGGTGGACTGGGCGTGTCCATGACGGGCGTGCGAGCGCTGCTGACCGGTTGGCGGTGTGGAACGCAGGTGTGCATAGAGCTTCCCGACCGAGCCGTGCCTCCTCTCACAGTGCTTCTCGAACGCCTGCGGCTTCACCACCTGACTGCAGTGGCTGCACACCACCAGGTAAAAATCATCGTGTCCAGGGTAGTGCCCGAAGATCGACATATCTGTGAAGATCATTCCTCAGCTTGAATTTTTTTTTCTTTTGTTACAAAAAAAAAAAGAAATTCAATATTTAGACACTATGTTGTTGGTCTTTCGGCGGCTCCCGTCGAGGGGTCGCCACAGCGGACAATCCGATCCGCACAACAACTTGGCACTGACTCAACCCTCCCATTTTTATCTTGGCCTGGGAGCGGCACTGCATCCAGTAGCTGGGGTTTGAGCATCGGGTGGGAATCGAACCCGGTCTTTTCCGCATGGCAGGTGAGAAACCCGCCACTGAGCCACCAATGCCCCCAATATTTAGACACTATATGGCGGTAGAAACTTCCGCACTGCACTATACATAAAGCAGCCATGTTGATTAAAGATCATTAAAAACCTTAGAGAACGACATAAAAGAGCAGAAAATGATAAAGCCCATACCCTCTTTCCTCAGCGTCATGGTTTCCGTCGTTTTTTTGCCATTCTTGCTGTAATCGTCCCCATCGGACGCTGAAACAGAAAAAGCTCAGGGTTAGTCTCGCGGTGTGATCTGTGTGATCATAGTGTACGCTCTCTTCACGACCTGATAAAGGTAACGCTTTTCTCCCAAGACTCCATGGAAAGATTTATTACACTGAATTAGAAATCGCAAAAGAAAAAAGAAAAAAAAAAAAAGAGGCAGGATTGGAGGTCTACAGTAAACGTTGTATGTTTTACTGTTATACACACGCATGCTTAGGCAAATTCGACCCGATATACAAACTGAACTGAAATGCTCAGTTTGTTCATTTCCCATCCTGAGATGATGGTTTCATCTTTGCTAAGCGTGCTCTCTTTCCGGCGCTTCCTTTCCACCACGACAGAGTCATGTTTTCCAGGATGCTGGCTTCATTCCACGACAGGAAGTGGAGTAAAAATTCCCTGTGTGTCTTTCACACGCGAATCATGGAAAAGCCCGCATTATTCTTTTTTTAAAAGGGTTTTTATTAATTAATCCATCACTCACTTAAGTACGCGTCGTTGACGGGAAAAGAGTTTGTAGAAAGAGTTAAAAAGTTAAAGCTAAAAATAATCTGCTGATCTTTAATGTAATCAGTGATATTATTATTATTATTTCAGGTTGAAGCCCACGTACATGTCTGTCTGTACGGCAGAACTCTCTGTCTAACTTATTAATACAAAGAAATCACATTCTGTAAGATTTGAGTATCTTACGCCTGTCAAATTTCAATGCCAGACAAAGACACTCCCTGTTCGGTAATCGAAGAGTGAATCACAGATGAGAAATGGAAAAAGTTGATCGGATGAAAGATGAGGTTTTTTTCTTTAAAACTCCTCCGATTCACTTCAGGGTGAAAATATTAACTAATGCTCGAACGTTTCTCTAAATTCTGTCCAGCGGTCGATTTAAGACGCGGCCTCAGCACACACATATAATAACTTTCATTCATTCAACTTCCCTTTTACTCAGCATTTTGACTGAATTTATGGCCCAGGTTTATCTTCAGGCAAAGTTTTAGTAAATTCTGTCCAGCCAGTTTTGTGTGTGACACTGTGACAAAAATCTGTCTTGACAGACAGACCAAAAATGTTTGGAGACTGGTTTCTGGTTCTCCAGTGTATGGAACGTAAAATATATAATTGAAAGAGTGATGTACAGACAAAACCTTTATTTTATTCACATAGATTTGTTAGATTCAGACAGATTGTGGTGTGGTCACACATCAGGTCTGGTCTTATGATAAAAATCTCCAGACGCTTGATTAGTCCTGAGCACCATTCCCAAAGGGGGTTTTTGTGACGTCATCATTGTCAGTGGAAATAAAGGTGGTGTAAGTGTGATCAGATTTTTGGGGGATGTGTGTGAGGAGGGAGAGACACAGGGTGTGGTGTAACCTGTAGCTCCAGGTGCGTGTGAACAGATGCTCTGTAGGTACACACTACACTACACCACACCACACAGGGTCGGGTACCTGAAAAGGTGTTTCTCCGACCTGACTTTACAGCAAGAGCGGGAGACATTTGCTATTCAGCGCCTGAGGAGCTTTTTAAAGGCATCTGGAGAACTGCCAGACAATACGACTTCTATTAGCTAGCATCAGGCTAATCGGTTTTTTTTATTCTTATTAAGAACGCTGTCTTATTAGTATCCTAATAATAAAAGCTACCCAAATAACGGAAATATATTAACAAGATTGATGTGGAGACATCCTGCTACAGCAATTAATTAAAAACAGGATTGCATTTTTCACCCGTATTAGCATTGTAAGGTTATTGCTAGCATTAAAAAAACAAAAAAAACTCCTCACATTATTTTTTCTTTTCTCACCCGTATTACGACATGATCCCGCCTCCCTTCGCTACGATTGGCTAGCACGCAGCGTCCCGCTCGTATCCAGCCAGTTATAGTGCAGAAGGCGGGACGCGATCAACCAATCAGAACACGTTTATGATTGAATAGCGGTAGGGGGAAAAGAAATAACGTATCACCGGCGTCTTGTCTAGTACAGAAAGAGAGCTAGGAGCGAAGATGTACCATGATGGGTTGCCAGATTGCTGTGATATCTTTTAAGCAATTAACAGCCTATAATCCTCGCATATAACCCCAAACCGTGAATGGATTTAGGTAATACTTATAGTATATAAAAAGATTATAGTCAGTTATTTATTCCCCAGTCTACAGGAATAAGAACTTTGTTTTTTATGCATGATCTGGCAACCCTGGTTACAGTTAGCTCAGTGGCTAAGCTAAGCGGCTAAGCTAAAAGTTGTTCGACCAAATGTATGCACACAAAAAACAATAAGAAGAAGACTACGCGATTTGATTTTATTTATTTTAACACTTTTTTTTCCCCTCACGTGTGTTTATGGTTTAAAACAGCAACACCATTTTAAAACTAAATCATAAAGTGAGCCCTCGCAGCCCACTCCACAGAGCAAGCAAGAGGACCTGAGTGAAACCACGGAAGCCGGCCAGCGCTAGGACCGCGCAGGTTCTTTGTTTGGGTAACATTGGTTAGGGATGCCGTGCCTTTCCGCGAAAATAAACCACATCCGAGCGACTTTTTTCAACGAAATATGACGAAAAACTGACGGAAACGTAATCACGTACCGTCCGATGCTGTCAGGTTAATCCTCTCTGCCCAAACGCTCCAGCTTTGACCCACGAAATCATCGAGACAAGGCACCCGCCGTTCCAGAGCAGCCATTACTTTAACTGCGCGTTCACGCACCGCCATCATCACGGCGCGGCGAGTCACTTACGTCATACTGCGCGCTCCCGCGAGCGAAGGCAGCAACCCTGGATGCGCGGCCCTTCCTGTGTGTGCGCGCGCGTGTGCGCGTATATGTACTTGAATTGAAGTAATGTTTATACGTGATATTAAAAAATAAATAAATAGTAAAATAAAATAAAAGTAATGATTTACTTCAGTAAGAAAATGAGATAAAAACCATTTTCAGAGTCATTTTGGCATTTTTTTTGTCTGCCAGCACACATGGATGACTAGAACAAAATATTTTTTGTCTTCAAAAGTTTTTACATTTTTTTGGCCTTTTTTCTAAAAGCTGCCAAAATGGATATATCTCATTTTGCTGTCAAACTGTTCATTTGTACACGGCACCAGGAACCCGCTTGTAACTTCAGCAGTTATGAATGTAAGAGTTGATGAGTTTTAACTCCAGAACTGAAAGTCCTCTCAAGATTTTAAAGGCTTTTTGATTTGGGTCCAAGCAGGTAGTGGTGCAAGACCAAACCCAGCCAGTCGGTGGCACTATAAGGCAATAGTTCACGTTTTCAAACATTTCATAAAGTTCTGCCAAACCAAAAAAAACACCAATAGCCTTTTATCTCAACCCAATTAAAAATTGAGCTTCTTCTTCTTTATTGTTTAACGGCGGTTGGAATCCAGTAGGTTACATTTCCGCCAGCTGTAGGTCTCATTCTCCCTCATGTTCCCGACCGATTTTCAGTCTAATGGTCTTTTCCCTGTCTAGTCTTGTTCTGTCTTGCTCTGTGTCTTGAACTCTTCGTCTGTTTCATCCGGTACTTCCACACGCTCTTTCTTCTCGACACGTTTCCTGTCAGCCCCGCTCAGCATCTAGTTGGAGTTCTGTAAGTTGCATCACCACCACCTACAGTATAGCTCTCTCTCTCTCTCCGTCTCTCTCCTCATCTTTCCAGTCCAGTCTTCCTCATAAACAACATTAAATGCTTCCTTTCCTTGATCAGTGACTCCACGTTCTAAGAGACTCATAACATTGCTTTATTTCTTGGAGGCGTGCCATCATGTCTAGCCTTTCCTGAGAGATGAGAGCAACAATTTGAGCTAATTTGCACAACATAGAAAAACAACTTTTGCGAACGATCCTGTACATCTTTGGCACGTGAGTCTGGAATAAGATGAGTCTGAACCGTACCACGGCTACACCATGCTGAACAGAGCACGTCTGCTTTTTAGGATTGCGTTAATATATTCAAGTACAGCTTACAGCACTGGGATCATTAAGACAATCACCACACACACAAACACCAGCATTATGATTGGTTAGACCATCACATGTGAGACAGTTCTTGCCTGGGAATCTGAAAGTCATAATAAAATTGCATAGCATAAATGAATTAGTGCCCGCAGTTCAAAGCCTGATACCGCAATCTGTCTGATTTTGCTACTAATGCATTAGTGGAAAGTAGCACTACTCAATATGGCTGAGGAAGGACAATCTAGCGTAAGTAAAATCTCTATGGTCTGAACCATAACAGTTATCAAGATAAAAGACAAGGCAGCCACAGGCCAATCAGTTATAGAGGAGCAGAATTGGGTTTACTCGAACAACTTCATCTCAATATCAGGCAAAGGGATTTGCATAAAACGTGAAGGGGACATTCAGGACAAGACTCTGTAGATAACTGATCCGGGGGTGAGGTTACTCCGACATTTGGCGGAGTTATGTTCGGATAACTTTTTTCATGAACTTTAAGTACAATCGAACATGGCCACCATCGTCCAATCAGCTTTCAGGAGGCATTTGAGTAACATTAAGTAACATTGAGCTCTTGTGACAGAATGATAATTGTACAGCAAAATGAGATAAACACCATTTTCAGACTCATTTTGGCAAATTTTTGCCTGCCAGCACACATGGATGTCTATTATAAAATATTTTTTGTCTTCAAAAGTTTTTCTATTTTTTGGGCCTTTTTTTTTCTAAAAACTGCCAAAACGGATATATCTCATTTTGCTGTAAAACTATTAATTTGTAACTTGTAACTTCTGCAACCTCAACTAAATTAAAGTCTATATTCTTAACTAGATAAAGGAGACAATTTATAATAAAATATAAAAGGATATAAAAGATGATTGATTTTTTAAATTGATACTCGGGTAAAATTTATATAAATGGGTATAGCCTGTACTGAAATGGGATCAATTAGCATTTTGTTTTGGGAGACCTAAAGACCATTCAGTGGCTCGTATCCATCTCTTCTTCCATCAAATCTTCTATTTCCTCCATCGCCACCATTTCCCTCCATCATCTTCTACATCATCATGGCCAAACGACCTTTCTTCCTCAACCTTCATGAAGTCAGCGTTTCCTTGTTGTGGCCAGCCTGAGAAGCCCATCATATTTTCTTTTTTTTTTTTTTGTCTCTACAGCTGAAGTCCAACTCTTTCCCAATCAATCACATTGTTTTTGTTCAGAACCAAATTGTCTGCTGTTCCAGATTGGCATCTGGAGCACCTTTACCAGGGGATGGTGGAAATAATTCCACCATGTCTGGTACCTAAGAAAGGAGAAGGACGTTCTTCATAGTTTTATATTGCATTCTGGGGCCAGAAGTCCACAGTATAAATAAAGTAAGCAAATTTGGAAATTTCATCTGGACATCTTGGAGAAGCTGGATCCATGGCCTCTTTAAAGTTTGTAAATCAACACTGTGATATTTTCCAGTATATTATATTACTGTATGAAGAGTTTCCTGGAGGCAACTTGGCAACTCCATCAGCAGTGCCGTATGGTCACATTCTTCATAAGCAGGAATCGAGAAACTTTGAAAACATTTATTTATAAGGAAAACTAGAGGTTCAGCAGCCCATATGCAGGTCCTGAGATATATATATATATATATATCACACACTGTATATATACACCTGGAAATAATCTGAGAATTAAAAACCCTAGCTGGAGTGTATGGTTACACCTCTGTAGAAAACAATTCGATCAGCTTTTAAATCAGCTTGTCTCTACCACCACCTAGTGGTTGAAAAAAAAAATCACGCACACAAGAAGTGATGAAGCTCTCTTCATTTAATACTCAAGTGCCAAAAAGGGAAAAAAAAACTGCAAAATCTTCAACCAAATTGATTTTTTTTCCTGATACAAAATACAGTGTAAGAACAGCATACGTCACCCATCTGTATTTAAAAAAAAAAAAAAAAAAAAAACAGGCAGTGTGCTTCCCTTGAATACTGCTGAGACAGAAATGTCCTCCGTCTCCGCTTGGGTTCAGGTCATTAGGTTAATTAACATTAACAACAAAACTCAATTTGGAATATACACACACTGTGAATCACTATATTAATATTAATTTTTTAAAAGCTATAATTAGTTTAAGGCACAGTGTATTTAAGGCTTTCGTGTAACATGAGCAGAAGGTAGAAATGAACAGCCCAAAGCCAAATTATTGATTTTTAAATAAGAAAAATGTATAATAATAATAAAAAAAAGAATAATAAAAAAGACTGAAGTGAAGCAGAAATGACAGAGAAGTGTATTTGTGTTATTCCCTGTTAATGAGATCATAACACTCACGAGACTGTAAATTAACTATAAATGATGCAACGATTACTCTCAAATAATCACGTGGCAATAAATCAGTAATGTGATAAACAATCATAACATAAAAATAATAATAATCATAATCATCACCAGATCTGTGATTTGTTCAGAAGTCTTCTTAGGGTCCAAACAAATTCTGTTTGTGTATAATGCAACTCAAAACTTAGAAAACGGATAAAATAAATTAATTGCCAGGACGTGCCTACTCTCGAGTAACACGATGCTTAATGCAAGCGAAATTTTTTCTTTGTTTGAGAAATTAAGTCTGATTGAAACGATTTTACAGGTTTTCATACAAGCTTTACTTCATAGAAATTGTACAAAAAAACAAAACAAAGATTCGCATTGGAAAGGAAAAAAAAGTCAGTTTCTGATCTGAATAAACAGGAACAAATATAAAAGGAAACTAGTGTTTAATGGTTCCTCCTTCAACAGAATTAGAAAAATCACGTATACAAAGTGTTGTTTAAAACCGAGAGACGAGGGATGTCAGGAATTCGAGGCACAACAGGGAGCGCACGTGTGAACGAATGGCGTGTGTGTTTTTCTAAATCATAAAGCCTGCAGTGTGTATAAAGAGGGGAAAAAAAAAACGCAAATTGATCAAATGTGAAAAAAAAAAAAGCGAAATAGATTTTATATAAGAAATCCAATAGTGGCGTAGAAGTGTGTGTGTGTATAAACTACACACATGGCGTGCACAGATGCATTGTCTAACTATAAGTGCATATACAGTCGAGTGCAAAAGTTTGAAGAACGATGAAGACGCTCAAATCATCAGAAATCTCGCACGTTCTCGACTTAATCTGAGAATTCAAACTGATTTTTGGAAGAAAAAAAAAAAACTAGCAAAAATAGATCTGTCTGAATTTAAACAGATTCAAAAGGCACTCAAAAACTATTAATTATTAAAAAACATAAATTAAAAAAAAACCTAGTGTATGATGGTGGCTTCAAGTTGAACATGGCACTAATCAGACTGACATGACGCGAGAGTCACTCCTAACAAAAGGTGTAAAATGTTTTCGTGTGCGTCTCCTGTAATCGTTGTAACACCTGATCAAAACAAAAATGTAAAAGGTAAATGCTGTGTGTAAATATTGGCACCTTAGGAAAAAGAGCTGCTCTATAATAAACTATGTTAAAGACTTTTGTACGTTAAAGGACGAAGACACTAAACGTATGAGAGAGAATATTAGTATTCATGATCACATTCAGAAAGGGAGATATTAACTTTTTTCTCTTTTTTTTTTTTAACCTGTGTAGATGAATAACAAAATTTTTTTTTTTGCACTCAACTTTAGTGAACGACAAACGATTAATATGGATGATGAACAATTTATGGGCCGTAGATAACAACACCTGCACCAGGCAACACAACCCGAGACGGACGCTCTCCTGCTTTAAACCCGAAGCCGAACAGCCAGAGTGAGTGAAAACAGCAGCCGGGCCGGATCGGATCGGACCGGACCGGACGTGAGCTGAGACCCGTTCTTATCAAACTTTACTTTAGGTCGAGTCCTCTAATTTCTGATTGGCTTGACGGGAGTGGGAGGAGGAGTCTGCGCGGTCCGATTAGGAGCTGCCTCCCTGCTCCATGCCGGAGGAAGGCTGAGTCGGCTTGTGGAACGGAGTCTCCTTAAAGATGAACCAGCAGTTCCCCGCCCACAGGATGAGGTTGAGGAAGCCGAAGACCTGCAGAAAGGTACAGGAGTTTGTATGTATGGCTTGTACACACACACACGTCTATATACACACACACCGAGCTTATTTATTTAACAGGGATGTCTGTCTCACCACAGAGGAGTTAAGGCGTCCCATGGAGGGCCAGAGCGTGGGCTCACACGGTGGAGTGCAGTGGGTGCGGAGCACGTCGGGGTTGGTGGCGTATTTCACGTCGGTCAGTCCTTTTCCCCAGGCGGAGGACGAGACCAGCCAGAGGAAGGCGAAGATCGCAGTCACGACCAGATCCTGGAGGATGTTATATGTAAATAAATGTTAGTTCCCGCACCTTTCATACCTGTATACAGATATAAATCACCAGTGGGTGTGGCCTAAACTGGGAATTTTAATGGGGTTTTCACAGGTGTATTTGGCCGAGCTTGAGGTAACTTAGGCTTTGTTTCAGTTTTGACCCATGGGAAGAGAAGATATGCTAATTCTTTTAAATGTAAAAAGCCCTTATATCATTAAAAAAATTCTACCTTGAAAAAAAATCATTAGTTCATCCCAAACAACAACAGATGACGCTGTAGATTTTTTAAATTCCGCACACTTTACGGTAACGTAAATTTTTTTTAGTTTGTTTAAAAAATTCAACACATTTTTTTATTACGCGCTTAAGAGTGCACAATTAAATTCCACACGAACGATCTAGTAAATAAATATAAACTCTCTCACTACGTCTCTGGAAAAACAATTAGAAATAGAACCACTTTTTTTTTAAGAATCCCACTTAAACTGCTTTACTCTGAAACAAACCAGTAGTTTAATTTAAGCAGCATGTAAAATTTTTCCTCGATTTTGTTACAATTTGAGACCTTTAAAAAACTTCAACAATTAATTAAATATTGCATGTTCCTTGTAGCAAACTCTTGTTTAAAGTTTAACATTTAACTTCAAATTAAATTAAGCAGAAAAAAAAAAAGTCTTATTTTTACTGAGCTGTGCTGCCATAATTATTAAATGACCAATCAAACTGAAAACCACTCAGTTCTGGTCACTGGCCGATCGACCGGTTCATGTCTATTATAATTGTAAAAATGTTTTTTTTTACAATTAAAAAAAAAATTTAAAAAGCGATTTTGGGGTCAGTGTGGTGATACGTAAATTAGTAACTAACCACTAGTTTCAACTAGATGCCCTAAGAGAGAGAGAGAGAGAGAGAGAGAGAGAGAGAGAAAGAGAGAGAGAGCACTAAAAAAAGTGGATGTTCATATTCACATCTGTTTTATTATTAAATATCCGTTTTATGATAAAAGTGAAGTTAAAC
>JAQMYG010000016.1:20943703-20959450 GCA_030014215.1 Clariallabes teugelsi
AACGCCCTCCCTATAGGGTCAGGGGCCCTTGTAGGCAGAGGATCAAAGAATGTAGGCCCTCTAAAATAGACAAACGACAATACATTGTTGATAAGCGTTGCAAATTGTTTTGGGCTAGAGGCCCCACGGGCCCCCTGCACCCCAAGGGCTCCTGGGCAGCGGCCCCGCTGGCCCGGTCCGTAATCCGTCCCTGCTTACACTCCTTAACACTGTGTCTTCTTGGATTTGTGCACAGGGGCAGTGTCAGGTTCAAGCCTGTTAGAGATCCAGTAACTACTAGGGACTTTTAAAATGATTAAGTAAATGTAGCCCCTCCCATATGTCATTAGTTTTCTCACTTAAAAAACAAGTCCAGCATTTAAACTATACAAACTAACTTTAAATACAAGAGTTTAACTTTTAACTGAGCAGAACGTATCGCTATCCTCCGCTATAATAATTCTTTTTAAACAAATTTAGCAAATCATTCACTCATACTACACAGGTTGAAACTGTGTAAATAGTTCAAGATTCAAGATTCAAAGAACTTTATTAATCCCAGAGGGAAATTGCTCAATTTCCCTCTGGTGTGCGCCAAAGTGTGCGCCACCTGTAGGATTATAAGTAAATGGTGACGTTTTACCGCCTCAAATTCCTCCAAAATCTTAAAACTCAATTTGACAGTAAAGCGTTCGGGTTGAGTGGCTGCGTGGCGCATGTGACTCCTAACGCACGTGAATTTTTAACTAATTATAGCTCGCAGTATTTTGAGACAGGTGTAAGAGTGTGTAATGAGTGTAGAAAAAGGCAAGTCAGGGGCTTTTAACGCAAGTGATCTTTGATAATGTAACGCCATAAAAATGCATTTCTGTTGCGCCATTTGGAAGCTTCTGCGCTCGGTACAGAATTGTTTATATCTGATTCTGATCGGCCGATCACCGGTCAAGGCCAATCAAACTGAAAACCAGCCAATTCTGCTCACTGGCCAACCATCCGGTTCATCTCTATTATAAATGTAAAAATAGTTTTTACAAATTTCTTTTGGAGTCAATGTGGGGATATATGAATCATCACACAAAAGAATCGTGATTCATAACTGAATCGACCCTGCCCCCCATCTCTAGTACAATCAGAGCTGCTCCCAGTGAACTAGCTTTCATATTTCACACTGTTGTATACTGTTATATAATCTTACAATGTATACATTTTACAATAGTTACAATATTTTAAATATAATAATAATCTTTCCATACAGTTATAATATCTTAAATTTGTGTGCAATAGCAACGGTGCAATAACACCATTTTAAATTGTGGAATATTACCCTTGTGCAATTTGTTGGACCTAGTGCAATTTGTTTGAAAGTATTGTATTGTTTTTCTTTTTCTTTTGTATTTATACACTGTAATGTACCAATTTTCTATTTGCACAATTTTTTCTTTGCTGCTGTAACAAATATATTTCCCCACTATGGAACAAATAAAGATATATATTATTTCTTATCTAAGTAACTACAGTGCACAAAGACATTAAATACTGTACAGTGGTGTTACAGTAGAAGCAACAGTTCACAATTAATTGCATTGTAACTTATGTATGGAATAAAACACTTTGCTATTGGAAAAAAAATCCATCATGTCCTTTAAGTTCGTTCCCCTGATATCACAAAAATTTATTAATAATTAAAAATGTAACATGTAATGGTCAGCACAGTCACCTCGATTGGGGGTTCAGGTCTTACCTCCTGTGTGCAGGAAGTTCCCACAAACCAAAGTCACTCGTAGACTATGGGCCATAGTGTATGATGTGCAGTATGTGTGTGTGTGTTGTTGTGCGATGGGTTTTTGGCACCCAATCGAGTGCGTCCCTGAACTCCCTGGGAAAACCTCCATATCTGCTGACCCTGAACAGGATAAGTGGTACGGAAGAATGATTCATCAAACAAAATTTTATATTACACAAAGATAACCCAGAGTAATTTGCTATCTAGATTGTCAAGCATGAGCGGCCTGTTTAAGAATCTCAATCGGATTTAAGGCAGGACTTTGACTAGGCCAATCCAATGTTTTCTTTGTTTTTTTTTAGCCATTCAGTATGTATATACACACCTGTATATACAGTGTGTATACTTTATATTCAGGGTGTGTACTGTATATACAGTATACACACATACAGCTCTGGGAATAAAAATAAGAGACCACTGCAATTTACTCCAGAACACTTCTGGAATGTCATGAAGATGAAGATTAATGGTCACAAAACATCAAGCAAAGCTGAACTGTTTGCTTTTTTGCTAAAAGAGTGGTATAAAGTTACCCAACATCAATGTGAAAAACTAGTGGAGAGCATGTCAAAATGCATGAAAGCTGTAATTTAAAATCGGGGTTATTATTCCACCAAATACTGATTTCTTAATGTTATGTGGCCAAAGCATTAACACAATTTGTTTACAAATTATTTGCATTTTGTTTTATTCGAGTTATTAAAACTCTGCAAATAATGCATGATCTTGGGTTGTTTTGATGTGTTGTGATGTTGTCATTTCCTTTAAATATACACTCTAAATAACAATAGTTATATTTTGAGGAGAAATATCATCAGCAATTCACAAAAAATTAAACAAAACGCTTCATCTCACTAATACATGCATATGTAAGAAAAAAAAAGTAAGAAACTAATAATGCTGCAGTGGTCTCTTTTTCCAGAGCTGTATATATAGTATTGAATATTGATTCTAGAAATGTAAAAATGTAAAATGGTAAAAGTTACTCTGATCTGAAAAAAGAAATAATGTTGAATTATATTTCATATGGTGTATACAACATTATGTTTGAAGAATACACTGTTAATTAATAATTCAATATTTAAAATTCTGTTACTTACAATTAAAGGTTTACAAATAGCTTTTTTTCAGATAAGAATTTTTTTTTTTTTTTTTTTTTTTTTTGCTCCAACAGTGTAATAGAAACAGGATTCTGTATTTAAAAAAAATGAAAAACTTAAATGTTTAGGTAGGAACTAATGTTTTGGGTGCGACGGTTTCTTCCGGACTGTTAAACAGACGCACTTCCGGCACTGCTGAAACAAGCAAACTCACTCTGCTGTAAGAGGAGGTAAGGCTGTGTGTTTAGCGGTTACTAATTAAAACCTGCGCAAAGTAACAAACGCGTCTTAGTTAACAATGTGATGCGCGAGATTAAAGTTATCCGAACATTTACAAAACGCTTTATTATAGTGATAAAACAAGTTTCAGTGGATAATAGTACCGGCGCGCGCTGTGGCTAACTTGAGTTGGGACCTCGGTTTATTTGTTTCCCACTCGTTTCCTGGCAGTCAGGTCTTATCGCGCGGGAGGATGGAGTTGTCTCAATACGGGTGTGAAATGTTGTTCGGGCAGCTAGCTGGGTAACAGTGGTGCGCCTGCATTTAGCTAATATCTGTCAGGTTGTTTAAACGTTAAACACTGGTATTATGATATTTCTTCTATTTAATCGCTAAATTATTAAAGTAATACTTATAGCAAATTGTAATTAGCTATGAATGAAATTGTAATGCTTTTTGGCTAGCGCGAGCTTGAATGGGAAGCTGGTGTAAGATTGACGAAGCGCTCAGCCAATCGCGTTGAAGGAATTCTCGTGCTCCCGCCTTCGCGTTGGAGGCTCAACCAATCAGCTGTGAGAGAGAGGTTTTGAGGCCTTCCCACAGACAGACTAGCAGCATTTCTCTTCATGAGCACTTCAGAATCAGAGTGTTTTATGACCTTTTGTTTTATTTTCTCTTTTAGACGATACAGGATGTTCCTGACAAGATCAGAATATGACAGGTAAGGAGACGGGTTTAATGTCCTTGATTGTAACGGTGCTGAAGCAGCTTTCACTTTCAGTTCAGCCTGGTTGAGTCATGAGCTGCAGCACAGTGTAGGAGATCTTGTCACAGCTCTACTACAACACACACACAGCATTGTCCTGATTATATGTTACATATCCTGTTATAAATTATTCTAAAAATTTCTACAATATTTATACGAAGGCGAGTCCACTCTCTGGCTGTAGAATTGATTTTAATTTTAATTTTTTTATTTTTAGAAAAGACAAATACATAATTTTCCATTATCATCTACTTTGTTTTTCAATACATTTTGTCCATCTATCACCATGTTTTCGTATTCTATCATTAAATACATTTTTTTTTATTCTGAGTTGCGAGCCCCGAAGACACCGCTGTCTTCACTTCTTTATCAGAAGTGAATCTTCGTCCCTGTAGGGCAGCTTTCAGGGGACCAAAACCAGGGGAAAATGTGATGGAGCGAGATCAGGACTATAGATTAAAACTTCCAAAAAAGTTAGCAGAAGTGTGCAGGCGCGCATCGTCATGCGAGATCACTACGCCCTTGGATAGCCGTCCTAATCTAGTCTTCAGCTCTTCAATAATCATTTCACTGTAACGAGCACTTTAAGTTGTTGAACCTTTTTCCTGATAGTGTTCCAATACTTCTGGCCTTTAGAATCCCAGGAAACTGTAAGCATTTATGAATTTTCCAGCTGCTGGTTAACTTTTTAACTTTTTCTCGGTCACCGATTGAGAATGTTTCTGTACCAGACTCTGCTGTTTACTCTCAGTCTCGTAGTGATGAATCCGTGTCTCGTCACCAGTAATGATTCTCTTTAAGATACTTTCACCTTCCTTAGAGGATCAGTTCGAATTTTATTTTCGGATATTCAAACACTTTTGTTTATGCTCTTCTATGAGTTGTTTCGGCAGCAGGTACACCCTCAAAGCACAAAAAAAGAAAAAAAAATTAATCACTGCACTCTGCTCTTCTTTCGTGCAAATTAAAATTGTTGCTTGCACCGCAGTTACATATGAACTGGTGTAACACGTTCACACCTGAAAACCGGTGACTGGGGAGACAGGAGTCTTGAACGGAAAGCGCTGATAAGACAGAAGTTTTAACATACTGGAGTGCGGATGATTTTTGACCCACCTTCGTACATACACATAATATATTGTATATAACATACAAACTGAGACATGTTTGAAACGGATACATTTACAACTAGGAGGTGTAACATTTTCTTTTTAAATTTTTTTATTATCTTTTTTTTTTTTTTTTTTTTAAGAAAAACCCTGAACTAAATGCTTCCTTACAGCTCCTAAATAAATCCATATATGTGTGTGTATATATGGAATATTTATATATAGCGTGCACCTACTCCATACAGCTCTTGTTAAAGACTTGTCCTCTCTATTTTTAAGATATGAGTATTGATAAAAATGCTGATTCAGCACTTTGTATTTGTACTTCGCACAATGACAAATGCCAGGAATGTTTGTGAAACTTTGATTGCTGTTCTGTTTGTTTATTTATTTATTTATTTATGATAATTTCATCCACCCCAAGACACAAAGCACATTATTGGACTTAAATCCAGGTGTCTTAATGAGACATTTCTCTTTTTCAGAGGCGTGAACACTTTCTCTCCAGAAGGAAGACTTTTTCAAGTGGAATATGCCATCGAAGCTATCAAGGTATTTTATGCATCCTGAGCACTTGGCGTGTAGTTTGGGGGAAATAATGAAAATAAAATACGGCATTAATCAAAAATGAGTGGAAAATTGGCACTAAAAGCTATCTTTTGTAAACTTATGTAACTGTCTTTGTTAGTGACAGATTAGCATAATCTGAATAATAAATGTAAAAGTGTTCTAGCATTTATTGTTCTATTTCCTGTTCGCGTTTTGCAGTTGGGCTCGACAGCCATCGGCATTCAGACGTCAGAAGGTGTGTGTCTCGCCGTGGAGAAGAGAATCACCTCCCCGCTGATGGAGCCCAGCAGCATCGAGAAGATCGTAGAGATTGACGCTCACATTGGTAAAATTGCCTCTGAGTCTGAGATGAGTTTAAAGCGATGATTAATAATAACAAAGAATTAAATCACACGACTATCAGCGTAAAGAAAATATTTCTTCCGAGTTGGGAGAGTTATACGCATGTACACCTGTTTTTTTTTTTCTCGATCCACAGGTTGCGCTATGAGCGGCTTGATCGCCGACGCTAAAACGCTCATCGACAAAGCGAGAGTGGAAACACAGGTCAGTGCAGGCCTTTGACTTTTCACTCAACTCAGACAAATAATAAGTCTAAAGGACGACAGTGTAAAGTGCTTAAAGGAAGCTCTGAAACAGGAAAAACTAAAATAGTTATTCATTTTAAATATCAGTATGCGGGTGGATTCCCCCCCCCCTTTAATCCTGGTTTAATCTTCACTCCAGAATCACTGGTTTACCTACAACGAGACGATGACGGTAGAGAGCGTGACGCAGGCCGTGTCGAACCTGGCGCTGCAGTTCGGAGAGGAGGATGCAGACCCCGGCGCCATGGTAAAGCACTTCAGAGACTGTCAGAGTGACGTCAGGTTCACACACACATACACGAGGCCCTCAATATCCAACACAGCATGAATTATTGGATCAGATCTGCTTTAATAAGCAATTTATATTGTGTGTAGTAATAATTTACATGTTATCAAGGGGAAACAAAAAGCGCTGAAACACGCCTCGAGTTTTCGATGTTGCAAGTGACCGTATTAGATTTTCTGCACAATATCATATGAATCAGTAGACAAAGTTTCAGCACATCAGTCTGGTTACATTAAAAATAAAATTAATATAACACTGCCTGATCAAAAAGAAACAGTCGCCATTTCAGAAGGGTGAAATTATTAGGCTGCTTTAAGCAAATAAAATAACTAAAGAGATTTGAAATGACTGGAACTGGGTTAAGAAATAAGCCTCTGGAGACAGTGTTATGATCTGTGGTTGCTTCAGTCGCTCAGGTCTAGACTTGGCAACGTTATGTGGCAATAAAATGTAACCTGCATTATATTTATTTGTTTCCTTCATAATCACAAAAGCATTTTTTACGTCTCTTATTTTCTGAACATGTAAAAAACATTCAGTAACAGAAGCTGAATAGAGATCTATAGGCTGTGTTTTCAGTTTGAAGATAATGTCAGCAAGCAGACAAAACCACCAAAGAAAAAACAATCTAAAAAAAAAAAAAACAATCAAATGCTCTATATCTTTTGATTTGAAACCAATTTAAATGTATGCAACAAAGATAGATTGAGTCATTTATACAAGACACTGAATAGGACACTCAAAAGTTAAACACAAATTTTTATTATCAAGAGAAAATTCACCACATCATATAAAACCCTTCTGTCCATCAAACATATTTTATCTGATGTCTGTAATTCTCTTACTCCAGTGAGTGTGTTTTATTCTGTTGAGACTTTTGAAAAAGTTTTTAAACAAGTAAGTCCAAATTAAATTTTAGTTATTAGAAAATATTAATCGTATCTAGTTTTAATGTTGAATAAAAACTGACTCTCGCCATGAATAGAACCGTAGAAACAGAAAAAGAAAAAGATGGAGCGTGTCCGTTTTATAAAGTTGTTTGGAAATCACTCAAACTTGTATAACTTTCCAGTTATACAAGTTTGAATCTACAAGTTTGAGTTTTATTTAAATCTTTTATATTTCTGTTTTGTTCTGCGTTCTCAGAGCCGTCCCTTCGGCGTTGCCTTGCTCTTTGGCGGCGTAGATGAAAAGGGTCCTCAGCTGTAAGCATCTCCACATGAACTTCACACACACATTCACAACATTTCTCGTTATTAATAATTAACGAATCTCAGTAAATGACATCATGAAGCTCCTCCTTTAACCCGTTCAGAGTAATGTTGAGTTTTGTCTCCGTTTCCTTTTTGCAGGTACCACATGGACCCGTCGGGGACGTTCGTGCAGTGCGACGCCAGGGCGATCGGGTCGGCATCCGAGGGTGCGCAGAGCTCTCTGCAGGAAGTCTACCACAAGGTAGGTACACGATACACTGCGAAAATAAGTCCAGTTTGAATGAAGCTCATTACACAGAGTGGTTTACTGCGAAAGAACACAACTACAGAAAAAAACCCCGCTGATTTCTGGCATTTTATTTAAATGGAAAAATCCTCAGGAGGACGAAACCGGTACTTCAAGAAAATAAAAGAAAGCACCTGAAAATAAAAACTAGTGCTTCTTCGCCCTCGTGTAGTTGTAACGACGTTGTGGAACCGCTAGTACGCTGCAGTCTGAAACGCTTCGTTGCAACAGCGCGTTATTTTAGGACCGGAATTTACCCCAGTCTGTGTGGAAGGTGGGCTTAGCTCCAAATAATTCTCTCTTTAATAACCCTACACGCCACACCCTGCCGAGTCTCTTGCTCACTCACCGGTTTTTCATAACTCCCTCCTGTCATCACCAGCTTGACCGCTCATGTGACCCCTGCAGTATGATAAACTCTCACATGGAGTTCAGATCCTTTAACTAGATACAGTAATGTGCAAATGTCTGTGTTTTTTTTTTTGTTTATTTATGTACATTTATATATATTTTTTTCATTTAGTTTTTTTTATGTAGACTTAAGAAATATTTCTCCAGGCTTCCTAAAAGTTTTTTATTTTTATTTTTTACCCAACTTAATTTCAGTCCAGTCCCAGTATCTGAGCAGATTTAGAGGAATTTAAATTTACTAACTTAAGCCACAAACCAGTGACAAACAGGTGCAGATGATCAGTGATTAAGTTTACATGAAACAGACGAGAGGGGCAGTGAGGAAAATGCTGATTGTTGGATAAATTTTTGCAGCCTGTCAGAGTAAAATGTTTTTCTGTTTATACATGTTTTAATTTAATTTTATATGAAGAAATTTGGGGGGCGTCAACTTTTCCACAGTACTGTATTTTCACTCATACTTGTTTTTCCTGTCGATATTTACAGTAGTTTGTGATAAATAAGGCAGAGTAAAAAGAAAAAAAACAAACAAAAGGCAAACATTGCTAAACATGATGAGTCGGGTATATGTGAACTTTTTATTTAAAAAAAATTGATTTGATGTTTTTGATTGATTAATTTTTTTTTATGCCAGTCCATGACGTTAAGAGAAGCCATTAAGTCTTCCCTCACCATCCTGAAGCAGGTTATGGAGGAGAAGCTGAACGCTACTAACATCGAGGTAAACATTAACTCACATCATAATCAAACCCATTTAGCACTTTATGATCTTTAAACTGCAGATCTGTTTTGTGTTTAAACTTGTCGAACTGCACCTCTTTCATTAGGGCTGCTGCACACCATAGGACCGCGTTAATGCAGTCCTTCTATAGGTTATAGTTTTTATAGTAACAGTTCATTAGTTCATCTAAGACTAAAGACGTTTCACATTAGGGATCGTTTCAGAGAACAGTCGACCCCAAAGTCTGGTTCGTTTTGATCCGTGTGAACACAATCGTTCCACTCTCGGGAATCGTGCCCGAGTCTGCTTAAAGAGGTGCTCTCGGGCGTAGAGTAGTGCGTACTCGGAGGACACCCTCAGCAGAACCTCAAATCAGCTAGGTTGTTGGAAATTGGACAAATCTGAGTGTTCCAACAGAACAGTGACCTGAAACACACACCAAAGCTGGTTGTGGAATGGATTCACTTTAATCTTTTGGATGCTATAAAAAAAAAAAAAAAAAAAATGTAAATCATGCTTAAAAAGTCAGGTCTGTACAAGCAAACAAACAACCTGAACTAGTTTTGACAAGAAGAGGGTCAAATATACAACCAGCATTTCCTTGAAGACGCTTGCTGATGGCTACGACAAGCATCTGCTACAAGTGAAACCTGCGAAGGGACCGTTAATTAAATATTAAGCGTACTGTATGTATAGTTTTTATAATGTAGTGTTACCGGAGAAGTGCAAATTAAATTAAACCTTGGTCTTTAGGTTCTTGGGGTTTGTTGCATTAAAGATGAATTCTGTACAATGACCCCGTGTTGCCATGACATTGAGGTTTAGGATTAACTATTGTTCATGGTCGTTCCACAGCATTTAAATGCAACTGTAACCCAAAAATAAATTACATCATGACATTATTTTATTAACATTAAAATTAAAAGTGCTTGATAATATCAGACTTCACTCCATCACACCATCCTGTTGTCGAGTATTTTAATCCTCACATTTTTATTTAAAAAAAAAAAAAAAAAACTTTCAAGATCACTAGCCAGGCTACTTTTTCCTGCTGCAGTTAAAATTCTATATAAAATTCTGTGCAGTTATGACGCATGTTCGAAAAAGACCCTGACACTGATGATCATCGTGTTTGTTTTTTGTTTTTTTTCTTTCCCTTTGTCTTTTCCTCCGCAGCTGGCTACAGTAGAGCCCAACAAGACGTTCCACATGTACACAAAAGAAGAACTCGAGGAAGTCATTAAGGACATCTAGAGCAGGTCTGCGCAGCCCCAATGTTCCCTGTGCAGACGGATAACAGCGAACGTAACAGCAGCCTGGCTGCTTTTTTTTCAGCCACAGTTCACTCTTTATACTGTTTTTGTTTTGTTTTTGTTCTTTTCCTCTGTCAATTCAGGATACTCAATAATTTCTACAGTTCTGTACATGCCACAGAATATCAATACTCGCAGTGGAGTGAAATACAGAATGGGGCGGGGAGGGTATGTTTTTTTGTTACAAATCAATGCGCTAATAAACTTGTAGTCAAGAAGAGTTGCGTGTTGTGTGATCTGTCTTGCTCTTGAGTATTTTACTTGCACAGTATATAATAGATATATCTATATATAGATATATATTATTATATAATAATAGAAGCTTAAGAAATTTTTATTTTAAAAAATATATATATAATTTAAATCAAACACCGGCGGTGACACAACCACTTATGTTTTATGGTGTTGCCAATATCTGAAGTAAAATTTTGGTCTGTTCTAAAATGTGCAGGGGTATGCGACTTGAGGTAGGTTATAGTAACCTATATAGGTAATAAATAAATAAATTACTTTAATGATTCAATTTCATTTATCATTTAAATTTCTTTTTTTATTTTTTAATAAATGTTTAATTGTTCAACTTGGCCTGTATTTCTGCCAAAGGAGAATAGTTTCTTTTAAAAAATTTAGATGTACAGGAAAAATTACCTGTGGTACCTTTTATAGTATTTATTCTAAAAGATTAAAACCACTTTGCAGTCTGAAAACCTAATTATAAGGCTAAATAAAATTTCAGATACACTTTGAAGTAACACCACAGACTTCATATTGCATAAAAAGTTTAAACAATTAAAAGTTCATTGAGCAAAATACAGTACCACCGCAGACAAATTAGCCGAAATCCAGGCTTTTCTAAAATTGAGGCTGCCATCATCATGATTTCAACATCGGTGTGACATTTTGGAAATATTAATCAGTATATATTTACATTTTTATAAACATATGTCAGATATGCAATTTATCAACTTAACACCACAGACACTAATAGTGTGACACATGAAATTGTCTGAAATTTAGCTAATTTTAAGAAAATTAATAAGAAAGAATGAACTCACCGTGCACCCCTCAATCAACCAGGACCTGCAATGACCTTTACACACATGAAGTAGTGCAAATAGATTTCCCCCTTTTCTTAAATGAGCGAAATGGAGAATGACAAATGAGCAAGCAATCACTAGACACGATCAGCATGATCTGAACTCATGCAGAAAGTGTTTACATTTCATAATTGACACTGTAGGGACACACTGTAGGCCTATGGTGTCATCATATGCTGCTGTTGGCATTTTAATTGAGCCTCGTAACGGTGCTCACACACGCTAGAAACGATGTACATTTCTTACGCTGCCATTCAGTGTTACCATCGGTCATCTTTGGTCTTACTGCTTAATCCAGAAATCATGGATTAATATGATTTTAACTGATGAGTTGCATAACAATTCTCCCCCTGAACACTTTGTGTCATGAATAGAAAAGTTTTAAGGAGAGTTCCCAAACTGTTAAGTTTTAAGATGAGTTAAAAGAAGACGAATTATTGTTTGTTGTGTCTGCCGGAGTTCGATACACTTACCAGCCAGTGTTCAGACCAGGAGAAACTGGCAAACACACACACATGCATGCATAATGTCAGAAGATCTCTGTTTATTGTCAGTAAATAGAGAATATTTTAGCTTTTTGCCAGGTGCCCTGTGTCAGGTACATCAAAAGAACCAGTCATTAATATCCAAGTCATAGTAGCCCCTTTTACCCACAAACTGAACCAGGTGCTAGTTCATGCCTGGTGTTAGTGCTGGTAAAATGGCGAACCTCATAAGGACTTTGTTTATCCATGGGCTAGAGAGTCATGTCAATGCGTCACTGTATACGTCTGGGTACGTTTCTACTTTACCAGCAATGTTAGCGGTAATGATAGTGGCAATGCTAGCTCTAGTGACAAAAGAAAAATGATAACGCCAAAAACAACAATAATTTCAACAAACAACAATATGGCTGTATTGCGAGCAGTTCACCTCGCTTTATCATTACTAGAAAGCATTTAAGCTGCACATTGCATATTGAGACCATTTTTTAAAAGATGGCGGTCACAAACTTTTGAGTTGGTCCTGATAATCCCGCCCCAAGCCCCTGAATTAAGCGGTTCTTTGTTCTAGACCAGCAAAGTGTTGGTGCCACCATGGAACCAGTGTTTCTTTGTGAAAGGAAAAAAACTGGTTTGGACTTGGGCTTCGGCTCCGAACTAGCTCTGGAACCACCTTGGTGGAAAAGGGGTATGAGAGACCCAGAGTCTCCCAGTTGTCTCCGCTGCACCTTGATACACTTACTGGTCAGGCTTGACCGCCTGGAGAGTCTCCCAAGAAGATGTCTGTGTATTATCAGCAAAAAGAGCATATTTTAGCATTTTGTCAGGTGATCTGGGTCATGCACATCCGATACATCAAAGGAACCAGTCATTAACATGTAAGTCAGAGAGAGACCTGGAGACAGACAGAGGATAGGAAATACGTTTTCATTTTCCGGTTAAACAAAAGGGTTCCAGCAGACACCATCTGTTTAGACGTAAAAATTTCGTCAGGTTATAGGAAGTGTTATCACATAAGAAGTCAATAATACCTTACGTCCAGGGGTTTCTAGAGGACATTAGCTATTTAGATGTACATTCTTTAGAACACGGGGCTAGAAGAAGTGTTGTAAGGAATATAAACCATGAAAGGAATCATGAAGCACAATCAGGGGGTTGTTGTATGGGCATAGAGACAATGGAAAGGTTCACAAAATATTACAAAACCTTAGAGAAACCTAGTTATGGAGACCAAAACTGTTGTAAACTTGGGCATTTTTACATGGAGGTCTGTGAGGATTGCTCACTTTTTAGAACAAGAATGTCCCTAGTGGACATTCAAGGAACTGCACAGTTTAGTCAGACGTTACCCCTTGATGAAGAATCAAAATCTTACGATTTTATTGCTGTTGTTTTATTTTGGGAATCAATAATAAAAACATTCTGTATATTAATTTGTAGAACTTCAGTGGTTTAGTGAGCTGTTTAACAGTGTTATAACACTTGGATTATATAGAACGCGAGGCCGGTGCCGTGGCAACCAATCAGCGCTAACGTATACGTCAACAGGGGCGTGGCGAACCTATATATTTTTTAATCACTTAGATTTTCTTCGTCTCGGGCGAGCGGATTCATACATGACAAGAGCGATGTCCAATTAAATTCGAGTAATGATTTTAGGCGACCAATCGGATGAGTGAAGGTGCGCGAGTAGGCGGGATGAACGGACCAATCACGCGCTCAGACCCCGCCTTCACTAATTCGAGATGAGCTCGCGCATCAGTAGCGCACGAAGACCGCTCCGGCGCGCGCCACGGTCAGCGGTGTGCGCGCGAAGTGATGAGTTTTTATAACTTTATGCAGCTTTTAAACGTTTATACCTGAAATAAACACTCGAGTTATTTTTTTCGTTGATGCTGTACGGAGTAAACATGAGAGCCGTGTGCTGGCCGGTGTTACTGGTTTCAGCGGCGCTGCTGTGTTTGGACTTTGCGCACGCGCTGGGTCGCAGAGAGAGCACGGCGTTGCTAAGGAGACAGAGACGGAGCGGCACTTCCGGTTTGGGGGACTTCTCTGAGAGGAAGGTGAAGAGGAGTGAGGGGTCTGTGGGAGACTCCCCGTGTCTCTCCCTGCAGGACCACGGAGCCAAGCTGCAGCAGGACACACACACGGTGAGGAGGACTGAGGGGGAGGGGGTGAGGGGGAGGGACGATACGTCAGGAACAAGATACCGCGATACCTGCTCTCACGATACCCCCCCCCCCCTCTGTACTTCTGTGTTACTGTCTCTTTGTGTCCCTCTCTGTTTCCGTCTCTGTCTCTCTCTCTCTTTGTGTCCCTCTCTGTTTCCGTCTCTGTCTCTCTCTCTCTCTCTTTGTGTCCCTCTCTGTTTCCGTCTCTGTCTCTCTCTCTCTTTTTGTGTCCCTCTCTGTTTCCGTCTCTGTCTCTCTCTCTCTTTTTGTGTCCCCCCATGTCTCTCTCTTTTTGTGTCCCCCCATGTCTCTCTCTTTTTGTGTCCATCTCTCTCTCTCTCTCTCTCTCTCTCTCTCTCTCTGTGTCCATCTCTCTCTCTCTATCTGTCACTTTGTGTAACTGTGTGTGACAGTCTCTGTGTCACTCTTGTGTGTCTTTCTGGGTAACTGTCTCTCTGTCTCCCTGTGTATTTCTGTGTGTAACTGTCTCTCTGTCTCTCTTTTTCTATGTGTTACTTTGTAAACTGTGTGTTTCCTTCTCTCTCTTTGTGTGTCTCTGTCTGTCTCTCTGTGTGTAACTGTGTGTAACCATCTCTGTTTCTCTCTGTGCATTTCTCTGTCCCTGTCTGTACCCATGTGTAACTGCCTGTCTCTTTTCTCTCTGTCACTTTGTGTGTCTGTCTCTCGCTCTGTTACACGGTCTTTACTCACATTACAGTTTTATGTTTGCTGAAACCCAAATGAACGTGAGGAAACCAAAGTTCACCATCATGTGTTGAGGACAGGGACACCGTTAGCTCAAGTTACGGCACTTTAAATAAAGTACACGTAAAGATAAAGGAGAAATCATCTCTGGGGATCATTTGGATTCGATTCTGTTTCTGTGTCTCGTATCGTATGTTGTTTCTTTGCTGTGAAGATGAGTGATGTGATAACCTGGTGATTCAGTACATTCAGGTCGTCAGCTGACTTCATTTTATTGCCCCATAACGCTGCTGAGTTTAGACCTGAGCGACTGAAGCAACCCCAGATCATAACACTGTCTTCAGAGACTTGTACAGTGGACACTATGCATGATGGCTGCATCTCTTCATGCTCTTCCCTTCTTACCCTGATGCTTTGTATAGTTGAGGGTTCAGCACTGTCCTTCCAGGGTTTAATAATATTGGACAGTTCTTAAACCAGTCCCAGTCATTTGAGATCTGTCTCCTTAGTTGTTTTCTTTGCATGATGTAGATCGATAGTGTGACTCTTCTGAAACACAGAAAATCTTTTAAACAGACATGGGACACGTCTTCCACATGACAGTAACAAAAATGAGGAGCTTCTCACAGTTGGAGTTAAAAGAATAATTTCAGCTGAAGATTTTAATTAGTGCAGAAATTATACAACTAAACCGTCTTTACAACAAAAATGAATTTATTCCCCCAGGTCATGTTTGTATCTCTTTGTCTCGCAGTGTGTGTGTGTGTGTGTGTGTCCCTCTCTATCTTGCGGTCAGTATGTTTGTTCCTCTTTGTATGTTTGTGTCTCTCCATCTCGCAGTGTGTGTCTCTCTGTCTTGTCCCTGTGCGCGTCTCTCTCTCTGTCTTGTCCCTGTGCGCGTCTCTCTCTCTCTGTCTTGTCCCTGTGCGCGTCTCTCTCTCTCTGTCT
>JAQMYG010000016.1:21011219-21023021 GCA_030014215.1 Clariallabes teugelsi
CTACTTTATATAATATTTAGGTGGTCTAATCTACTCTATACATGGTATTAGTGGTCTGATCTACTTTATATAATATTAGGTGGTCTAATCTACTCTATATAAGGTATTAGTGGTCTGATCTACTTTATATAGTATTTAGGTGGTCTATTCTACTCTATATAGGGTATTAGTGGTCTAATCTACTCTATATAAGGTATTAGTGGTCTGATTTACTCTATATAAGGTATTAGTGGTCTGATTTACTCTATATAAGGTATTAGTGGTCTGATCTACTGATCTACTTTTATAAGATATCTGTGGTCTGATCTACTCTAAGTTTACTAATGTTTAAATCTCTGTCGTGCATATTACACGTTTCAAAACCTCAGTCACTCAGTTCAGTTCTCCCATTTCACACAGATCTTGGCTCGCCCCGTCACTGTCTCTGCTTCTGGACAGTGACAATAATGACCCTGATTCCTGAGTTCCTTCCATACAGAACGCCGAGACACAATGATGACTGTTTGAATGTGGCTATTGTTTAAAACCCCCAAACTGTCAGGAATCTGAACTTGTGAGATCTGACAACTGCTTGTACAACCTGAAGCTCTAATTCCTATAATATTGGACTATAGACCAACATAGCCTACTCTTATTTTGGTTTTTACTGAAACGCTCACTTAATCAGAGCACATTAACAATAAAAGCGTTGACCACGATGAGGTCTGCTGGATGTTGCTCTTGTACTAAAGATGTTAAAATGGGGCTAGCTAATGTTTGGTTGCATTGTTAACATAACGATCCATGTTGATCCGTATGCATGTCTGACTTAACAGCAAATACGTTCAGATTTTTTATCTGAAATCATTCGATAATGCATTTTAATCTATAATCACTTTGCTAGATTTCTTTATAGGTCATGCAGTTTACTACAATTTTAAGTGTATATGTGTGTATGTGTGTTTTTCATGTTTAATCAGGTAGCATGTGGTCCTGCTGCTATTGCAGCTTTTCCAGTGCTGGTTTTCTTTTATATAACTGTACACATCAGCATCAGGGTCACGATTCGCGTGCTAGCCCTTCCTGTCTGCACGCTCACTATCAAGTTGAGTTTTGAGACTTTGGAGGCGTTTGAGGGGGTAAAATATTATAGGTTCTTTATAATCCTACAGGTGGCGCTCTCTGAACTATTTACACATTTTTATGCGGAGTGAATTATTTTCAAAGTTTTTAAAAAAAATAATAATTATGGCGAATGACAGAGATACATTTAGAGAAATGTTAAACTCTTGTATTTGAAATTAGTTTGTATTGTCTAAATGCTGTGCTCAGTTTTTAAGTGAGAAAACTCTCACTTAAATCTCATTAGGAACGGGGTAACATTTTATTATTAAACTTTTTAAAGGTTTAAAATTATAAGAAAATATTGAATCATGATAATTATAGAATTGCAATATTAATCGAATCGGCACAGAGGTATTGTGATAATATCGTATGGGGAGGTATACAGCATTACGTGATGTACTGTTGTTATAGATCTATTCTATGTATAAATAGCATTCAGCTAACCAAGAACATTAATAGCTTGTCGTTCATCATACATTTTTTTTTATAGTATTGATCACACATTTGTTTATAGATTGTTCACAGAGATGTATCCATAGATAACTTATGATCTGTATATGGGATCTGTTCACTATCATTGAAGATGTAAGGAAAAGCCAAATTGTGAATGTTATGTCCGATGAACTTTATTCATTTCAAATGCTGGCGGGATAAAACAATACAAGCCGTCTCCACGTTTTAAATTTGTTTTTAATGATACGCACTTAAACAAGCTCAAACTGTCCTAAGGGAAGTGTTTTTTAGTTTTAAGAGTTTTCTAAAAGGACACAGCTGTAAAGGTGAGAGGAAGAAGGGATGAATAGATCCATGAAATTCAGACTTTATAGCATGTTATTATCACGTTATAGCTCTGTTTGCACTAACAAAAAAATCAGCACCAATACATAATGGGCCATTTTAGTTACTCGGTTGTTATCGAGGATGAAATGCAGCAGACATTTATAAGGCCATTACTTATGCTTTTTGCACTATAGTGTGATAAGTAGGCCTTTCTGTATCTCCTGGACTTTGACAGACACATTATCCAGCAGTGGAGCTCGCCAGCCAAGGCTGTTAAATCTTTTTTTTTTTTTTCCCCGAAACAAAGACACGTTGTGTAACGCACGCCCCGTGACAGAGTGAAGGGTATTTTATTCAGCATGGAGACAGGAGATCTTAGAGCCAAGTGAAGAAATAAAAATGAACAGAAATCAAAACAAAAAGACAGCTTTTGAAATCGAATAAATACAGTTCCAAATAAATATCATTTCACACCATATCGTAAACCCGACGAGAAACTACTCACATCACAAATAACCGAACGTTAAAATATGTCCTCAAACAATATTAATAACACCACCTAATATACTGCGTACACTAATACAGAGTCTTTAGTATAGTGCGGAAAATCAGCAAACGACTCAACAAACACTGGTACCAAAATACAAGCCTAAGTGTTAAACCGATAGCAAAATAGACGCGTATAAAGAAGAGGTTGTGTCAGTTTTAGCTGTGTCGCACTTTAAGGCAAATGAATAAAGACGTGTTGTTACGGACCGTGCTGAAAGTTCTCATTTTGAATAAACCATAGATGAAGACGAGATAATTCTATTCCATTATTGTGACACATGTTTAAGAACGCTTTTTGAATTCTCTGTAAAAAGAACAACCCTGAGTATCTGAGGTTGACTTCACACAGCCAGTGTGTATCAGATTTTATTTTCACGTATCTGATTCAATCTAATTCGAGTCACTGGATCGTTTTTTTTTACTTCTGGATCAGAAATTTGGTAATATCTAATAAAAGCTTTTAAAAATAGTCATCAGTGATCGGTGAGGTCCATCATTAGAAGTGAAGTCAGTGGACATAAACAACCCGGCAGTAAAGTGTGTGTTTTGTGTGCATCACGCATTATCACATGCTATTCGCATGACCAAGTGGATCCAAAAGAGATTTCAACTGTACATCTATTATTTAAAATAGCAAAAATTCGGAGGGGAATTTTCAAATTTTCTGCAGTTTTTCGCTTTGGATCTGTTTTGACTGTTATAAATTCAGGTGATTGATTTGAATCTGATTTCAGTCATCCGTACTTTGATCTTGCTTTCTTTAAACGTTCCAGGTTCAGATCCATTTTTAGCATTTTAAAAAGCAGATTTGAATCCAATTACATGCCAATTTGAAAGTTCTAGATTTGGATATGATTTAAATGTTCCAACTTTGGATCATATCAATCATTTGAATGTTTCAGATTTGGATCAGATTTTAAACATTCCAGATTTTGATCCATATTGAATGTCTTAGATTTTGGATCCAATTTGAGTGTTCCAGGTTTGGAGCTGATTTGAACGTTCCAGATTTGGATCCAAATAAAACATTCCAGATTTTAATCCAAATTGAAAGTACCAGAATTGGATGCCATCTAGCAGCAGCCTAGGTGAGTTCCTCAGGGATCTGTCCTGGTATCCTGAACCCAGTTTGGTCCAGTGTATTCCTGGGAGTCGCAGTGTTGTAACTGCTGCGCGTGGCTTCCATCGAGCTGCTGCGCTTCAGAAAATGCAGGAAGTCTTCGTGTGCCGAGGCATCGTGCCCGGATGCTGGAGGCCTTGCGGGTCGGCTGGGGGAGCGGCAGCAGCAGCACATTGTCTTGCACACCTCTTCTCGAATCTGGCGGTTCAGCAGGCCGTAGAAAAATGGGTTTGCGGCGAAAGAAGAGTACGCCAACCATGTGACAGGGCCTTCTGCCTCATCAGCTGAGCTGTGGGCGACGTCCAGGGACAAATGCAGATGGAAGGCAAAGTATGGCAACCAACAGAGGACAAACTGTCCCACTATGACAGCCAGCGTGAGTGCTGCTTTACCCCCTACCACTGTCCGGCGTGGCCTGCGAGGGGCATGAGTCCCGGTCCCTCTCCTGGCACTTGAGTTGTTGGTAATGATGGTGGTTTGGCTGTTAACGGAGTCAGAGCGGTGTTTCGGGCGAGGTGTTGCAGGAACCCAGCTAGGTAGAGGTCCCCTGTGGCGGGCGGCCGTATGAGCCACCTTGTAGACGTTAGCGTATACGGCCAGGATGATGGCGGCGGGGACACAAAAGCAAAGCACGCAGAAGATGATAGAGAAAACACGCCGGTGCCCGCTGTGGCTCCAGTGAAGTGAGCAATGGGCGGCAGCAATGGCGCTATGGTGGCGATAACTGGGCCAACCAAACACAGTGGCCAACCCAAGGACAGCAGACGCCAACCAGACTAGCGCCATGACCGCGGCAGCAATACGGGGTGTCATTTTGGCCTCGTAGCGCATCGGGTGCACGATGTAGTAGTAGCGCTCGATGCTGATCGCTGTCACCGTAAAGATGGAGGCAGAGATCAGAAAAGCATTGAGGAAGACATACAGGCGACATTCAAGTGGCGTAAAGATGACCCCGGCGAAGATTGGCGAGCCACACACAATGGCAAGGGGCATGAGGAGGGACGCACAAAGCACATCCACGCCGCAAAGGTGCCACACAAAGCTGTACTTCCTCAAGTGTGACGCCTTGAGCACCACGATCAGCACGGCCAGGTTCGCCAACAGAGCCACGGCGTTTAGTGTCACCATGGCCGCCAGACCCATAGCGTCACGAAGACGGGTCTGCGGGTTGGACATCGTACCCAGCTGCATGCTGGGAGTAGGGTGCACGGTCGCCCCATGTTCCAGTGAGTGGTTGGCTTGAGTTCCGTTGAGGTTTGGGGTCTGAGGGAATCCAGATGCTGCCATCTTTGGAGAACAGTTCTACACAGTGCAGGTCACAGTCACAGATTCCTCCATGGTCCAACACAGGGGGCGCCAACCACAGACCAGACCTGTTGATGAAATAACAGGTTAGTTGGTTGCTGGATGGTTTTTCACATGGCTGATTCCAATTATATAGCTTGAAATATCTCGAAATATTCTTAGCATAAAATCTACAAATCAAGACTGTTCAATTCAAGTATCATTTAGATAGATAGATAGATAGGTATACTTTCCAGCGGGAAATTACATGTCACATGCCCCGATCATATGTACATCATACATATCCTAGTCCTAGCTTCATAGATAGGACTGTACACAGGATGAAGCAGTATAGACGAGTGAGGATTAAAGAGGATTCCACACAAACATCCATCTCATCCATGACTCCTGACACCCCACTACTTCAGGAACTCGTTCATTTATTCGACCTTCCATCTTCTTATTACTTTATTCTTGGAACCGTGGGAATTTTGTCGGAATGACACCAGCGTGAAAGCCTCAGGGTTCATCAGTGAGCACAATTTTTTATTTTCTTACTCGTGCTGTAAGCGTGTCATATTGTGTTCTGCTTAATTCTAGACTCATAATCCTTTGGTTCAGTGTTTATTTTGCATGGATGAGTCGTTACAGAATTGAGAGAGTGGGAGTTTGATCACTGTGATTTATTCATGACACACACTGTACATCTCTTTTTTTATGCTCTCTCTCTCTCTCGCTTTTTCTTTCTCTCTCTGCAGTGTGTTTGTGTTTCTCTGTCTCACTCTCCATCTTTCCGTTTCTTGTCTCTCTCTCTCTTTGTCTCCCTTTCTGTCTCCCTCTTTCACCTCTCACTCTTCCTCAGTTTCACTCATTTGTCTCTCTCTCTCTCTCTCTGTCTCTCTGTCTCTCTCTCTGTCTCTCTCTCTCTCTCTCTCTCTGTCTCTCTCTCTTCTGCTCACCTTTTGATGGAGAGTATAATGAGGCATTTAGTTGGGTTGCAGCTGCGGGAGGCTTTTCTGCTCTAAGCGGCATTACCATTAGAGTGAGGTCACTGTCACCTGCACCTCACCACACACACACACACACACACACACACACGTACACACATCCCTTTCTCTCTCTCTCTACTGTTCTCTCTCTCTCTAAAACACACACGCGTACAAAGCCCCCACGCACACAGAAACATCCTCCCACACACTCATACAAAATGCTCTCATAATACAGCTCATCCAGGACACACACATACATACAAACACACAAACACACACATACACACAAAATCGACATCTCAAGCATGATTAAAAGCGTAGATTTACAATTCAATGTAAGGTGTAGTGATTATTCACATTACGACTAAGATCCAGAATCGAACCTGAAATCCCTCCAAAGCTCTCGATGGTGGACATGTTCGTCCGTTCATCATCTCAGAGTTGTTTTTGAGCCACAGTTGTGAAGTGAATACACTTTATAAAGCACTAATAGGTGTTATAAATGTGTGTGTGTGTGTTTGTGTGTGTATATTACATCATCACGGCTGCATGGTGTTTTTCAGCTTTATCACCGTGTGGATCTGGATGGATGTGATGGATAGGAACGAGGGCTTGCACACTCAGCTCCTACGCTCTCTCGTGTCGGACGAGGAAGCCAGAAGAGCTTTATCTCTGTACACACTCCTCGCTCGTCTGCCGAGAAACGCTGATAACGACGGCGAGTACAAAACATAAAATATTACCTCGTGTTTAACTCTCTCACCTACACACACACATGAACATCACGTGCGTTCTGTGCTCTTCTTAGAATCTTCCCAGAATGCTTCACTGCTCCAGTCTCATTAGTTCAGGCCATGTGGCACGTTTCTGATTTTATCCTCACTAATCTGTTCTAATGGACCGAGTTTGGTGCACGGTGTGTATTAACGAGGTACGTGAGGTCAGGACACGGAGCTGTTTCAGATTATGACGGTTATATAAGACGATTCAGATTTTTTTTTTAAGTCACACAGCGAAAATACGTTCACTAAACAGTGACGCACTAATAGCTGGACTTACTGTAAGTGTTTAAGAACTGATCATCACTATTATATTCTTTTAGCCAATGATGAGAGGAGGATTAACGCTAATAACTAACCAAGCTGCGTTTGGTGCGTATAGTGAGGAGTGTTGTTAGGGAATGACCCAGACGGGATACATACGAGTATCAGTAGATCAATGATCTCAGCCTCGGAGCTGATCAATTATCAGATTGGATATGAAATCCCAATCGTATATATCCCGTCTGGATTTTTTGGCGTATGAACCAAAAAATCCACAAAGCCTTAATCTTTTCATCTATATAAAAAAAAGATTAAGAAATAAATAGATGTCTGTCTGTCTATTTGCCTAAAGTTAAACCTGCGCCATAAATTCGATCACAGTGTTGAGTAGAACTGAAGTTATGAGCTGTTATGTGCCAGATTCCAAACTGCAAATTTCGACAGCGTCAAGTCAAACTGTGAAAAATTAAAAGCGATGTTCATAACATTTAATACTCTCATTTAAAATAAGCGACCAATGCACTACTTGCTCAGTGTAAAAAAAACACCTGCACCAATAGATATTAATTAGAAAAGCTAAACTGAATATTTTTACTGGGATTAGTTCATATTTTCACTTTGGCTGAAATAACAGCGCTGAAGTGGAGCGCATCTTTCCTTAAAAGATATTCTGTTCATATACAAAATGCATCCATCCATTATATTCTAGGTGTTACTGTACCAGTCAGACTAATCAGATTTAACCAGACTGATAAATATATCACAGGATTATATTCATGTGCTCATTCTACTACATTATTATGTACAGTCGAAAGATACTAACCAACATGCTCTTATTGCTGTGCTGAGCTTCTCCTCTTATGTTGTGCTGAGCGTGGGCCGACATAAGTCATGCATCAGACATCATACAGCTAATGAAAATCATACACATGAGGCTGGATTTTTTGAAGCATGTTACACATGACTAACAGACAAAACCTAAAGAGATCTCATTTTTACTTATTTGCTTCAACACATTGTTTTATCCTTATCTGATCCATGTCTGACCACTTCTGTCTAGTGCCTAGAAAAAAATCCAGTGATGGAAAAACCTGGTCATTCAATTTATATTCAGGTCGTCAGCTGACCTCATTTGTTGGACACGTGTGGGTCCTACTGTTTAAAAAAAAAAATTTTTTTACACTTGGATTTCACTAAGTGTTTAAGTGATCTCCGATCACCCTCATTCAGGATGTTTTTCTGAACACATTTCTCGTACTTAGCGCACTAACATTAGATTAGACAACTGATATTATACTTCTATTGGAATAACATTCGATTATACATCCATTACATTAGACAACTCATATTGTACCACCATTAGATTAACCTTTTGTTCGACTGACCTTCCATCAGATCAGACTATATTCTACCACTATGACATTAATCTTCCATTAGATTGGATCACTGATATTATACTATAATTACATTATACTTAAATTGTTATACCACTATTAGATTAGACTATTCATTCTTTATTACATTAGATTGTATTTAAACTATTACAGACAAATTAGATTAGATTACTGATATTATACCGCCATTAGATTAGATTAACCTTTTATTTGAATAACCTTCGAATAGATTAGACTACAGTTATTATACCACTATTACATTAATCTTCCATTAGATTAGACTTCCATTACATTGGTGACATAATACTCCCATTACATTATACTTAATTTTTATACTAACATTAGATTAGACTATTAAGTTTATGCTACATACTGTTATTACACCATCATTAGATTAAACACCATTAGATTAGATTCATATTTTATTAGATCAATCATCGTTTAGATTAGATTAGACTACAGATATTATTATGCCACTATTAAATTAACCTTCCATTAGATTAGACTTCCATTAGATTGGATTACTGATATTGTACTCCCATTATATTATAATTAAATGATTATACCACCATTAGATTAGACTATTAATTTTATACTACATTTGATTAGATTATTCTACCACAAGTAGTTTAAACACCATTAGATTAGATTAATATTTTATTAGATTATCCTTCCATTAGATTAGATTTCCATTAGATTGGATTATTGATGTTATACTTAAATGATTATACTAATATTAGATTAGACTATTAATTTTGTTCAATATTTAGTTAGATTACTAGTATTATACCACAATTAGATTAAACACGATATCACCTACATATAAACTTTTATTAGATTGACCTTTGATTAGATTAGACTACAGGTATTATACCACTATTAGATTAATCTTCCATTAGATTAGACTTCCATTAGGTGGGATTATTGATAATATACACCCAATAGATGAGATTACTGGTATTATACCATCATTATATTAAACTCTTAGCTAGATATATATTCTTATACTACCATTAAATAATATTTTCATTAGATTAGACTAGAAATATTATACCACCACTTATTTAAATTTATTTTGCCATCATTGTTATCCAGCATTTTTCTTTATAAACCTCATAAAGAACCCAAGATGGCTTTGTAATCTTACATTACAACAGAACCAGACCTTACACCACTCAACTTTTTTCTCTGGGATCATGTGAAGTCAGGAGTCTATCAGATTCGACCTGGAATAACCTGAAGGAGGATTTCAATAACACTTAAGGAGGATTTCAATAACACTTAAGGAGGATTTCATCTCTGTGTGGAAAAACATCAGTTCTGAAACATTAAGAAATGTACAGTGTTCTTGTATTCGGCGTAAACACAAGTGCCGTGAAGAAGTCAGAAGCCATCCGTATGAGCAGTTGCTCTAATTATACTACTTTTAAGTACATGTTTTGCCTGTGGATCCAGACTTCTGGACCAAACTGCATAAGGTTTATACATTATTATCATTATCATTATTAAGATGTTACACTTATTCTGCTACCATTTTAAAGTAGTTCGTGTTGAATACTGATTATTGTGTTGATTCAACATGGAGTCCCTGGCACTAGAACCGAGAGCTGGTTTAATCCGTACCCCAGGACCCGGCCCCTATTCCGTGAACGTAATCAGTTTCCAGAAAACTGATCTGTGCTGAATGATTAAGAGCGGCGAGAGGCGGCCGCCTGGGCCGAGGAAGTGCTGTTTACTCTTCATCCTCATTAAGGAGTGCGCTGGACACACAGGCTGCCTTCATTAACATCCATTAGCCTTACACAAGCCCAGGTGTGCCGGCAGGTCTCACGTGCATGCACACACACACACACACACACACACACACACACTTTTTGCAGTGACATATCTGCTGCGTACTCATGGCTCGACTTTCTCTCTTGTCTAAGTCATGAACTTATCCTAGAGTTTTATTGACCTGATTGTGGCTGTGGCTAAATTGTTAAAGTAATGACACTTAAACCAAGACCGTTAGTCTATAAAACTAACTTGATCTTGTGAACGTCACCATGGATTCAAGTGACATCATGACCAGATCATGAAGAATATCAGGTTAAAAAAAATAAGTTCATAAGTCTCACCTTGTGCTCACTGAAGGTCTATGAAATCCCTTTGAAAGACGAGCTTACAGCCAGATGTGCGCATGTATCCAGAGGTTACTATAAGGAACAGGAGATTCATCAGAAGCCACACCGTTATGTAGAGCGGGAGGCATTTAAGTGAAACTGGAGGGATGTGCGCGTCGCTAGAGTAAGTCCACTCTCTCTGTCCTCCCTCTCTCTCTTTCTCTCTCTCTCTCTCACACACACACACACACAAGCAGTGTTTATTGCTTAGCAGTAAACACCAGGTGGGCTTGAGGCAGCAGGTGAACAACTCCACTGATGCTCTAAGACAGAGTGACACACACACATACACACGGGGAGACAAAACAGCTGGCCAGTGTGTGTGTGTGTGTGTGCGTGTGAGTGATTGAGTGTGTGTGAGTGTGTGTGAGTGTGGTGGGCTGGGGGTGTAACCAGTAGCAACAGTTAATCACATATTCATGTGAAAGTGAGAACAAGAAAAGAGAAGATGGCCTCTAGACCTCCTCCTCTTTATTACTGTCTCCCACACACACGCACACACACACGCGCACACACACACACAGTGTATGGCAGTAACAGGCACATATTGTCCATTTTGAGTTGTTTTAAACAGCTCTTGTTTAACCGACCTGTAATGCTTCGAATTATTATTTTCATTGCTATCTTGTGTGTGTGTGTGTGTGTGTGTGTGTGTGTGTGTGTGTGTGTGTGTAATGGCATGTGATGTGAAAAAGTTGTACACAAAGTATTAATGTTTCAATCTGCAGTGATTTTAATTGTTATTGAGCATGTTGTTGTCTGTGGGTTCAGGTCTCTGGTTTTATTGTGTTCAGGGTACGAGGTGGGATAAAAAAGATCTCAGGTTTCGAGGTTTCGAGATCAGCTCTGTTTACAAGCTCAGATTTTTCGCCGTATGTCCTCCATCAGATGCCGTCGCACCTGGCAGTAGAAGTCGCTATTAACGTTCTGGCCCCTGGAGACGAATTCTCGATGCTCAATGCCACAAAGGCTGGAGATGATGATGAGCTGTGACTGTGTGTGCAGCCTAGTGCTGCCACCTGCTGGACTGTTACAAAACTAGTCTCTAATCTTTTTGACACCACCTCGTATATTTCCGCCTCACGCCCCAGTGTTCCTGGGACAGGCTCTGGACCCACCCAAGCAGGGTAAAGACTCGGACTGAGTGAGTTTATGAAAATAACTTGATGTGTCAATTTCTGAATGAACCAAAACATTTTTAAATGACTCTTTTTAATGAGCTGGCAGGAGTTTACAGTTAAAGAGTTTGTAGAAATAGTATAAAGGTTAAAGCTAATGATAATCTGCTGATCTTTAATGTAATCAGTGATATTATTATTATTATTATTATTATTATTATTATTATTATTTGAGGTTGAAGTCCACGTACATGTC
>JAQMYG010000016.1:21034161-21047407 GCA_030014215.1 Clariallabes teugelsi
ATGTGTTATTTTATAGTTTTGAAATTCCCAGTATTGTTGTAGAATGTAGAAAATAAATCACTAAACAAAAACAAAGAAATTTGCAAGTGACCTACAACTTTTGAACGGTAGTGTACATGACCTGTGATTGGTAACTAGACTGATAGTCTAGTTACCAATTAACTTTCCCATGCTTATAGTTTGTTAGAATTTGCATAGTAATATATAAAGATTGTGAGTGGTCTCAAACAATTAAGTCTTTACAAGCATATACCTTAAATTTACACTCCTGTTCACAAACTCACACCTGGAACTTGATTTGGAGTGCTATCAGTGTCGGGGAGAGCATGTTTTTACAATCATGCTTCCTGACAAAATATATTTGTATATATTATACATATAACAAAACCGAAAACAAAATAACAATTTTTAAAACAAAATAACAAAATGAAAACAAAACTGAAAACAAAATAACAAATTCAAAATCAAAATAAGAAAACTGAAAACAAAATAACAAAACCAAATACAATATAACAAATCAGAAAACACAACAACATATCCAGAAACAAAATACCAAATGAGAAAACACAACAATTCACTCAAACCCGGAAAAGGTAGGTATAGTTCACAAATTAAATTCTTATTGCTGATTGGATGAGACATCTGTCACTCAAGACATACAAGAAGTACTATCAAGTGAAGTCAGAATAATTTTTAAAGCACATTTAATGCAACTTAGTAGACCAAAGTGCTGTATAATCCTAAAATACTGAAATGAATCCGTAAATGAAAATACAGTACATCTAAATGTCCGTGTGGCTGCAGTACTTCATATATACGTGCTATATTTTGAGTGACAGATGTCTTGTCCAATCAGCGGTAAGAATCAACAAGCCAAAAATGGTAGGTGTGCTTTGCGAATGACATTCTTACCGCTGATTGGACGAGACATCTGCCACTAAAGATCAGCAATAAGAATTTCATTTGCAAACCACATACAGTGAAACCTCGGATTGCGAGTAACGCGGTTTGTGAGTGTTCCGCAAGACGAGCAAGGATTTTTAATCAATTTTGACTTGGAAAACGAACACGTCTTGGTTTATGAGTACTGAGTATCATGTATTACGCATCCGCTTCTTGTTTTCACAACTGAGCCAACGGTTTTTATCTCTCTTGCGTTGCGGAATTGTGAGTAATCATCTCCCCTGCTGGGTCTTAGTGCGCGTCTCTTTCTGGTACTGTATAAGCATCATCCGTGCATGCGTGTACCGTTTACTATAACACTTTGACCACGTGCACGTAAAACATATTTTATTTTGTGTCTGTATGCGTGTACAGCGCGTGTGTAAAGCAAAAGCAAGTTACATTAGAGAGGTTAAAAATCCATTTTCTCTCTCTGCTCAAGGCTTAGTCTGCTCTTTGCTCTGTGTGCGCGCGCGTACCACACACACCCACACAAACACACACAGACCCCTCCGCCCTCACACACACACACATACACACTCTTTCTCTCTGCTCTACACAGAAACACTGCTTTGTCTCGATTCTTTTCAAAGGTAAAGTGCAGGTTAATTTGTTTTATTTTTACTTTACAGCAGTAATTCCGTTAGTGTGTCACTCAATTGAGTGTCATTAGAAAGATTACTTGTTTATTTTTCTGATAAAACAGTGTTTCCGTTGTGTGTAAAAAGAGCGGAGGCAGGGTAACCATGTAAACGAGAAGGGGGAGAGGGGAGCTTACTTTAGATTACTTCTTTTTTTTTTTTTTTTAAGGTAAAGTGCAGGTTAATTTGTTTTATTTTTACTTAATATTTTGTGTTAATTATTTTTATGTATTTATTTTTTGGGGCTGTGGAACGAATAAATTGAGTTTCCATTATTTCTTATCGGAAAATTAGATTTGGTTTCCGAGTGTTTTGGAATACGAGCCCACTTCCGGAACGAATTATGCTCGTAATCCGAGGTTCCACTGTACTTTAGAGTGCGCCACCTGCAGGATCATAGAGGAACGGCAATATGTTACCGCCTCAAAATGCAAACATATCTAAATGAAAAAATTATTTTTAACATTTGATTTAGGAGTCAGTGTATTGACAAAAGAATCGCAATAAGTGACTGAATCTTCTTCTTTTTTTTTTTTTTCCTTCCCATTTCCACTCATAACTGAGTTCTGTTATTCTGCACAATCAAAAGTCTTGCTTTGACTCGAATGTTGCGTGTGTGTGTAATATATTCTGTATTGATTACTCTCTGTATCAGGGTTTGGCGTTCAGGAGAGGAACACACGACCTGTATAGCGCGTCTCACGATCGCTCAATCAAAGTCTGGAACGTGAACGAGAACGCTTATGTAGAAACTCTGTAAGTGCACACTCGCTTACACACACACACACACACACACACACACACACACACACATTGCAGGATGTTTTCCTGCTCCAGGTATGTTATAGTAAATCACTCCTGTCTGTGACATAAACTAGACTTTTTATTATATATTTATCATTTATTTAGCTTTTTATTATTATTATTATTATTATATATATATATTTTTTGAAACACCTGTCCTGTCCTCGTCAGGTTCGGGCATCAGGACGCCATCACGGCTTTGGACTGCCTTGGACGGGAGCGGTGTGTGACGGCGGGGGGACGCGACCGAACGGTCCGAGTGTGGAAGATCGCAGAGGAGACGCAGCTCGTCTTCTACGGTCACGAGTCAGTCTGAGCACGAACACACACAACACACAACACACACTGGCTGTTTTTTTTTTTGTTTTTTTCCTGCATCTGTAACACACTCCTCATCTCTGTGTGTCTCACTGAAGGAGCTCCATCGACTGCGTTCAGCTCATCAATGAGGAGCACATGGTTTCAGGAGGGGATGACGGGTGGGTCAATCACATTACAGCTGAATTATTATTGTTTTTTTTTTTTTTAATAATAATCCAGGTAGTAGAGCGTGGTGTAGTTCGGTTTGTTTATTTGTTTGTTTGTTTTGTTGGCCTTGAATATTATACATTTTAGAAAAGCAAATAATTTTATAAGCTTTGATTTGTTATTAATTAGCTGTGTGTGTGTGTGTGTGTGTGTGTGTGTGTGTGTGTGTGTGTGTGTGTGTGTGTGTGTCTGTCTGTCCAGTTGTTTGTCTATCTGGTCTGTGAGCAGGAAGAAACCAATGACCACGGTGAAGCAGGCTCACGGTCTCCATGGCAACGCCGGACTGGAGGGGCCGTGCTGGATATCATCAGTTGCAGCGTTGCACAACTCCGACACTATAGCTTCAGGTGCCTCAGGTGCACACACACACACACACACACACAAATACAATGTGCACACACACACATGCAAGCACTCAAGCCCCTGTGTTCATTCATTCATCTTCTATACCGCTTTATCCTGTATTCAGGGTCGCGGGGGCCTGGAGCCGATCCCAGGAAGCTTTGGGCACGAGGCAGGGTACACCCTGGACAGGGTGCCAATCAAGCCCCTGTGTATTATTTTTAATGATGAGCTTCTTCCTGTTAGCTGTATTTATTTATTTTTAATGTATTTTATTTTGGAGATTTATTTTTATTATCCCAATTGTTTTCTTTTTATTAACATTTTAAACCAGGCTGAAAGTCACAAGTGCTTTAATACGACCTCGATCGAACAGTTTCTCCGTGCGCGCACACACACACACACACTCGTAGACTCTCGAGTACACGAGCGATAACACACCTACACACTCTAATCTCTAATTTTCCTGTCTTCGCTTTTCTTTCACACTCCCACACACACACACACACACACACTCTTGCGCAAACTCACTGTCACCTTGATACCACCATAAACATCACCACTCTGCGTTCCAGCTGGTGGCGCTCTCGATTCCGATAACTTCATGTTCAAGAACAGAGAGAGAGAGTGAAAACAGGAAAGCAGGAGAGGGACAGGGAGAGACTGATGGTGAGAGACAGAAGGGACAGTAGGAGAGTGAGACACAGAGGTGGAAGGAAAGAGTAAAGAGGGCCTGGGGGAGGGAGAGAGAGATGGACAGCAAGAGACAGAAGGACAGTGGGGAGAGTGAGACTGAGAAATGTTTAGGGGAGAAATGGATGGAGAGATTAAAGAACAGATGGAGAGAAGGAGACTGACTCGCTCGCTCATTAACACTCCGCTCTGCTCTTCCTCAGGTTCCCATAATGCCTCTGTGCAGTTGTGGAAGTGCGGGCAGGGGTTTAGAGGCCTGGAGCCGCTCTTCTCCGTCCCGGTGGTGAGAAACGACACGGAGCATTTCACATCCGAACCTTTAATCCCGAGGAGACGCGTTCGTATGAGGAGGAACTCATGAAGACTGATTTCTCTTTCTTTTGTATTCTTCCAGAATGGTTTCGTGAACAGTTTGAAGTTCTCCAACTCGGGCAAGTTCCTGGTGGCCGGCGTGGGACAGGAGCACAGGTACACCGTCCACATGCATAATATAAACACATGGGCACTTAGTGTACCTGCATGGTGCAAGCACATGGTGGCGCTGTTGCTCCGTGCAGATGAACTCTGAGCACCGAGTGACGGCTGAACCGCAAGAATATCTGATTTTGAAAGAAATTTTTTTTATATATATTTGACATTTATTTAAAGGTTGCTCTGTTTGTGAAGAAGTGGGAACTGGAAAGAGCTTTAAAATAAATGAATTCTAACAGAACGCCAACTCGTAATTCCCACTCGGATATTCTAAATATATAGTAAGAGCCCTGGTTTTCTGTGAGCGATGTTTCGAGGGTTTTAAGCTTTTTTTTTTTTTTTTGAGGTCTTGCTAAATACAGGACAAGTTTTATGATTTATTTCTACTATACAGACTGATATAATCGACTATTTTTTAAATTTATTTATATTTCTAATAATCACACAGACAGAAATAATATCTTGAGCTTAATACAAGCGTCCATTTATTACAAAACTTACCCAGTTATTGTGGTGACATTTAATGTCTTAGTCTTAAATTGTAGTTTTTAATGCAGTCTCGGAGCCGTGAAGGTGTTTTCACCAGCGTGTGTGTGTGTGTGTTCTTTAGGCTGGGCCGATGGTGGAGGATAAAGGAGGCTAAGAACGGACTTTACATCATTCCCCTCAAAAGACAGAACAAAGAGACGCCGATTGAGCAATAACATGATCTCACACACACACACACACACACACACACACACACACACACTGAGGACTGGACTAGAGTTTTGTTGACTTGAGTTTTGTTCTGGATAAATTTTTTGTTCTCTTCATCACGTTATATTTCGCAGAAACCTTAAAATAAATTTCCGTTTAAGTTTGACTCGTCATTATTATGGACCTGTTGAATTCTGGATGCTGATTGGTCAGGAGATGGTGATTGTGTATCTGATATATCTGTGCATGTATAAAGGTTATATAGGTTTGTATCGATGTTCTCGGTCCAATACATTATGGTTCCTATAGCATCTGCTCATTCCATGAGTTCTAGGGAAACTGATCAGAGAAATAGTTTATTTCAAGTTGTCCAGCTCAGGTAAGTCTGTAGGACTGAAGAGTTTGTGACGATCAGCATTTTGTCTTGTTTACCTTCAGGAGAGAGTGATGAAGTCCGGCTTGTAAGGGGAACTTCTGACTTCACACAGGAGCTCCTGGGGTTTGACTCTCTGACCCGTCCTGGTTTATTTCATCTACAGTTTAGCACCAATCATTTAAAACGTCAGATTGTTTTGTATCATAATTATTTGCATTGATGTATGAAGCCATTTAACTTCCCATAAAAATATTCATTTAACTCTGTGTCCTGAACACATTTGGAATCGTTCACAAGTCGTGTGTTAATCAATATGAGAGAACTGCATGGTTCAGTTCTCCTGAAGATTATTACTAAGAAGAAAAGTAAATTCTTACATTCTTCTTTCCTTATTGTTATACAATTAACATTATTGAGTGACTCACCTACAGCGGTGTTACTCAAACTAGCCTTCGTAAAGTAGATCATTAAAAAGATACTGTATATATTTTAAGCAATTACTTTGAATATCCTTAAAGTCTTCATGACATTAGCATGGATGCTAATGTGCTTAAAAAAACTCAATCTTTTAACGTTAATTCAGAGTAAAATCAGAAGGACGTCTTAAATATGAGATATTAAGCAGCACAAATCTATCATTTTCATGGTTAAATGCACCTAAATGGGTTTTATTTATCAACTATTCTGTTTTTAAAGTTTTTGCAAAAATGCTTAGAATTAAGCAAAAATGTTTAGTTTGTGTTCAAGAAAGCATCAATTAAGTGGCTCGTGAAGGAAATTAGTTTAATATGATATAATGTGGAATTTACTGTATGTTACCTTGTTTTTCATATTTACTTTTGGTTTTTTGTTAACTCCAGTTATACTGTATAATACGACTGCGTTTCACATAAGAACTTGTTTCTAACTGAAATACTTACACTTTCTAATCTTGACAGCTTAATTCCTATAGAAAAGTGGCCTCAACACAAACCCCTGAGGTTTACACATTAGTTACAAGCGTTTCTCACATTTCACAAATTATGATCCCAGGCTCATAGATCATAGGAGATCCTTAGGAGATTGTCCACGGATTCACCAGTTCGGCCCTTAAAGCTGTGGCAAAACAGACAACTTCGTCATTTCAAAAAAAAGTTTATTTACATATTTTACAATGAATCGCAACAACAGGTTCACCAAAGTTCACATTTAAACACATTATTTTTTTGTTGTATCGTTATAGCTACTTTCAAATACTTTTATTCAAATCTCATACACTAAAGATTTAGTCAAGTTCAAAAGGAAATACTGACTCTAGGGATTTGTTCTTGCATCGCCACTAAGCTAGTGCATGGAAGGAAAACATGGGACGTTTCATTAACGGCACGTGAAAAGAACAACGCAAAGTCTAAGAGCTAATGAGCTACTGAAGTAAAACATGGCGGAAACTCTGGCGCTCGTCCGGCCAGAGCTCGGCTTCAAGTCAGGTTCACAAATGCAGTCATTCTCTGGAAAAGAGATCTAACACCTACCTGCATGTTTAAACCACAGACGGTGGTGTGAAAAAGTAAATACACCCCCTGAAAAGTTGTTTATTTACTTTATCGTTGCACGTACAGTACAACACCTGAACCTCAGTGCTGTCGATGAAATACACTGAACTAATCTAACAGCAAACACTGAGAATAATTTATATATATATAATTATATAATTATATATATATATATATATATATGTTTATAGGTCTATATAGTTTTGCAATAATTTGGCTAAGTTCTGTAGATCTATGAACATTATACAATTCTAAGAACAACTTTTCAGGGTTGTACCTACAGCAGTACGCTGGAACGCGTGTCTTGTTGCTATCGCTGACAAATACAGTAATACTGTTAATACCTGATAACCTTCGTTCAGTGAAGTTCAGATTTTATAAATAGGTAAAGTCAAATATCTACTGTTAAACTCCAAAGTGCACTGTAAAGCATTCATTTCTCTAACACGCTTCATACAACTTTATTTTTAAATGCTAATCTTAACACCTTGTCCTTGTTGACGTCCCCTCACCGGTTCAAACGTATCGTTATCTTAAGTCAAACTTGTTGAATGACCTTTTTTGGAGGACTGAAGGTTCATATGTATTTAGAGGTTATTGTGATCTGATATCATGAATCTTAATATCAATATCTTTAGAAATGAAAAGAAATTGTACCTGTGCTTAGCCAGCTATTAAATATGTACATGACAGAAGATGGAACTTTTGCTTTGACTCCCAAAATGTTGCAATTACAGTAACAACCCTATGCAAAATCACAACATTTATTTACATCAAGAGTTTATTTTTCGCCCAAATCTTGTACCGATGACGTGAGAGTCAAACCGTTCTGTACATTTTTCCCCAGCACATCATAAAGACTCTTAATAAAGGTTAAGGTCAGGATTCTGGTGTCCAGTTCATGTGTGAAAATGATTCCTCACGCTCCCAGAACCACGCTTTCCCAACCTGAGTACTATGAGATGATGTCATAACCTTGTGATTCAGTACATTCAGGTCGTCAGCTGACTTCATTTTATTGCCCCATAACGTTGCTGAGTCTAGACCTGAGCAACTGAACCAACCCCAGATCATAACACTGTCTCCAGAGGCTTGTACAGTGGACACTATGCATGATTGGTGCATCGCTTCATGCGCTTCCCTTCTTACCCTGACACGCCCATCACTCTGGACTCATCAGGTCACATGACCTTTTTCCATCGCTCCAAACAACATCAATGTTTATGCTTCTCACTAACAAGTGTTTTTTTTTTTATGGTTACACGGCTGCTCCTGGGTTAGGGGTAGCTGAGTGGTTAAGACATTGGGCTACTGATTGGAAGGTCCCAGGTTCAAAACCTCAGCACCACCAATTTGAGCAAAGCCCTTAACCCTCAACTGCTCAGATAAATAATGAGATAAAAATGTAAGTTTCTCTGGATAAGGGTGTCTGCTAAATGCCAAAATGTAAATGCTTAGTCCCAATCCTATGAGTTCTCATCACATTGTATGTGTATGGAAATGCTCTTACTTTCACCATTAAATATTGCTTTGATTTCTACTGGACATTTTCTTTTAAAATGTTACTACACCAAGCGTTTACGTGATGTCTGATCTCGCTCATTCCTGATTTTTTTTTTTCGGATCTTCATTTCTTTCTTGAGTTAAAAAATATTGCACAGTTTTTAATCTCCTTAGTTGTTTTCTTTGCTTGGTGTAGGTCTGAATCACGGGACACGGGACACGGCTGTTTAAGAAATGAGGAACACTTCATCAGTTAGAGTTTTTGCAGTATTAAAGTATATTAATCAGCGCCGTAATTATACAACTAAATTTAAAAAATGCTTATTTAAATGCCAACGGAGATATTTTCCAAAAAATATACACATAAGAAATTGGGCTAATTTTGCCGCTACTGACCGGTGAGGGCATGTCGACAAAGTCGTGTTAAACACACTTCCGAACTTTATGTTCTATATTTTTACAGTTCATGTCCATACTAAATCGATTCCCAGCTTCAAACGTTCACAGGTTAGTTGCCACTGAAGCTTTGTACCTTACAAATATAACATCATCTGGCAACAAAACTACTCGCTAGTTCATACTGGCACGTCGTTTCCAGTCACATAGTCACATTTACAGGATTTGTGTTATAATTATTGAACTCTCGTATAGTCAAGTATTTGTGTAATAGAATGTCAGTGCTTGAAATGGATGACTGAAGCACCCTTGGTGGAAGAGGCATCGATAAAAGATTTATTCATGACATCACTGGAGATGGTGTGGTCGTGTGTAGTCGTGTGTAGTCGTGCGCGGCCGCGAGCTTCGTCCGTTCCTTCACAACGACGACGTCGTAGAGTCGACTACCTCTCGTCCGTTGCACACGGTGGGAACTACCGTCGCGGCTGAGGCTGTGGACGAAACGTCGAATGTTTCATGGTCAGTTCTAGTGAGACACATTTCAACTTTTAACCTTTCGCGCACAGAAACATGATGCAATCTCGGTGTAACCGTGTTGATCGCTCAAGCATGTAAAGGTCTTTGGCACGGGGTTTTTTTTTTTTTTTTTTTTTTTCCAAAAGCCTGAATCCCACTCGGACATGATCCGCAGAAAGACATTTGACTTACTATACAGTACAGGGGGAATGTAGTATCTGTGCTGTTACAATATGGGGTTATTTTTTAAGCATGCAGTTCTATGATGTAGCCTGTTTTTTTTTTTCTAACCGTAAAAGGAATACACCAGCATCTTTAAACCTCATCGATGGCAAGATATTTGTAGAGTATATCGTTAAAACGTGCCAGAGTATTCCTTTAACCCTGTTAAGCACGAAGCAGGTGTTTGACTACCGTGTGAGTAGGTGGAGCTGGGTGCCGTAGCGGCCACGGCGAACCGGTTGTCCTTGGCCCTCAGCGTCGTCACGTTCTTCTGCGGCTGAAACAGGATGATGTGTATCTTGGGGGCGAAGAGGCAGCCGAGGACCACCGAGCCGCTCAGGCTCACCGAGATGCACATGGTGGTGGTCTGAACCTGCAGAGAGACACGGCTCGTCAAACATTCATACACACTGAAGATAGTGGTGACAGTCTTCTAGCACCTTGCTATAATTCAAAAGAATGATTTATTTCTGTTCCACCTTTGCCTGAAACTCTTTATTTTAGATTCCATTATTTAAAAAAAACATTAAAAAGCTAATTAACATTAGAAAATGCAAATAATTGTTCATTTGAATCTTTGTGCCTCGTTGCACTGAAGAATAAATATTTGCCTCCAGATGTTTAGATGACGCATCTCATTTTTTAAATCACCCTTTTTAATACATCTCTAACTCCCACATCGTGTGTTTAAACACCTTATTAGCTCCATAATGAACGTTTGTTCAATGACTCCTTGCAGCGATAAGAGTAAACACGCCTTTAGACACCAGGAGCGGAATTTTTCCTGTTCCGTCTCACCACCAGGTCTCTAGTCTCTCCTGAAATCAGAGCTTCTTAGCTCAAACGATTGTGCCTCCGGGTGAACTTTTTAGCAAGCATGCTCTCTCTGTAAGCCGATAGAACCTTGAAGGAAGCCCTAATGTTCTCCAAAAGCGTAGCATATCACTCAGAAGTCAAATTTACATTTCCTCCGCTGCTGTGCTTTCGTAGCATCGTCTGACATCTCCGCCGCGTCAGATTGTACAGTGATAATTATACAGTAGGATCCTTTGAAGATGGACCTGCAGTGTGACTGCAGGAAACAGCAATGTTCAGAAAACAGGTTCACATGGACACAAATGTGCTGCAAAGTTATCTCGAGGTAATAAGGGCTTTTATTTTCTGTTCATTAGCGCTATGTTTCACGCTATTCATTCATTAGCTCCATTTTTTTGGGGTCAGTGGTTAAGGCATTGGCCTACTTATCAAGTAGGTTCAAACCTGAGCCAAGCGCTCAACTGCTCCGATGCTAACATCTGGGAAATCCTGCAAATGTTTCAGCATCACCGCCAGAGTATTTGTAGCTAAGCCTTTAATTCCATTAGCCTTAACTCACAAGCGAAGAATGATTTTATGATGTGCGTTTTTTTCTTTTTCTTCAAAAGTTGTACAGATGTAAAGATGTACGTGTATTATCGCAGCAAATGTTTGGGGAAAAAGCATTGGGGTTGTCAGTCCTGCAGTAACACTTTCAGGTTAAATTCTCATCGATTTAAAACGTGTCCCAGAGCACCAGCTCAGAATTTTATTCGTGTTTTTTTTATTTTTATTTTTTAAAAATTCTTTGTCTGATAACTTTTGTTGTTACCGCAGCCTCCACTGACACCAGCGTGCGACAGAGAAGAGCTTGTTTGGGATCGCAACCCCCCGATCCCCCATTGCACTACTCCGCGGTAAGCCGGAAAAAGCTGGACAAAATACCAAAGTGAGCCTTGACAGGAGCCACGCCGCAGTGGGAAGGAGAAGCGAGAGTGAGGAAAATACGAATCTCTTTGTTGCACTGACAATCGGCGCACTTTGCTCCCGCCTGCGAGGCCGAGGGTGCCGTGCTGAATCCCATCGCCCCGAGCCTCTCTTTTATGCCAGAATACATTAAAACTAATTCTTCTCTAAACTGTTTTCATACTGAGACGAAGCTCCTCATTAGTTATGATTCTACATTTTAAACATGGCCAAAGGCTTTTATGAATACATTTTTAGACTGTTGTAAACATCTGCCTCGTCTTGATGCCACAGATTGGGTCTAGAACCTGGCACGGCCACCATCAAAGTTTAAAACTTTAGCATTAGTGGATTGATTTTTGTTGTTGTTGTTGTTTAAGACCTATTAAGTTAAAAGTCATAGTCAGTACAAAAGGCACAAGCAATGTTTTCTACTAATATTCACGTCTAGGAACAAACAGAGAGCAGGCTGCTTGCGGGATGCCAAGTGAACCCTGAAAACTTTTACTGATTAGCTAGAATTATTAGCGCTGCATGATAACCCGTGTAACACTGGATGCTAATGTAAACCCCCTTCACGTTGGAAAAAAAAAAAAGTTGATGCTTAACATGAGGTTTTTGCAGGATTGTTTTCGCATCACGGCTAGCTTTTATATGAAATAAATAAACATTAAACCTCACTTAACCTTAATTAATGATTCCCCTTTACACCGGCTCCCTTAAAAACCAAACTAAAAGTGGTTCCCTTTTTTTCTTGCTACCGTCCTTGGGACCTACAGTATGGTGCTATGTCTTCATAAAATCTTGCACAAAACACAAAAGAATCTATGTAAAAAATATGTAAACTTGCTTTGTCTGGCTTTCCACTGACGCGAACAATTTTTGAACGGGGGCTCCCGATTGTACGCACAACTTGGCTGGTGTTCGGTTTGGGTTTAGTTCGTTTGTTCGTTTTCTTGCAAAATGTCAGTTCCTAAGATGGAAATTCGTATGCCAAGGTACCACCGTATTTAGTTGCTTTTATTCTAACTTCTCGTCACGTGTAGTGTAGCTTAAACAGAATGCTAGTAGGGTTGTAGGTTGAAGCTAGATTGAAAAACAAATTTCGGAAACTTTCTGAAGATTGACAAGCAACGTACCTTTCCCAAAACAGCCAGCTGCTTCCTGTCCTAACAGTTAAAAACAACCAATACTTGTGCTGGAGCCAATATTTTTTAAATGCTTCTTTTGCGGGACTTTTATTCTGAAATGATGGCCTTCAGCTAGGTAGCATATATCATCCGTCACGTCAAATCTGGTATGAAGAGTTTTAGGCCTTGTTCACACAGGTGTTAAAATCGAGCGTTTTTCTGCCGTTCGTAGCGTCCGGTGAGCGCGGATCAAGCGCCGAGGGTTTTCTACACAGAGGAGTCAATGAGAGTGTTCGCACGGGCTTTGGTGACGTACGTTTGTCCGGCTGCGCGTTTATACGGCGTCAAAAAAATGTTGCATGCAGCTTTTTCTTGCCGTTCAAATCCCAACGAACACAGGGAAAACGCTTCTTGTTCGTTTTTTAGTGTTCATTTTACGCTTCGGAGGACCGGATATATCCCATGATCCTACATGCTACACATAGGGAAATGCGGGAAAAAAGCTAAATAAAATGTCGCCTGCAGCAGACAATCAAAAGTGGAAACTGACATCCGACAGTAATTGAAAAACTTGTGCGGAAATTTTCGCACTACTTCATAAACCACAAAAAACTTCCTTTAATCCGACGTTGTGCAGTCAGAGGGTGAACCCAGTATCGGCGGCGATTTTTTCTCTCCCTACGTCGCCGT
>JAQMYG010000016.1:21047483-21062479 GCA_030014215.1 Clariallabes teugelsi
GTAGAAGTCAATCGAGCGCCACTACAAAACGCAACATAAACGTCTAGGATGTTCAGAGCGCGTTCGTTTATCCAGAAGGCCTAACTGAGCTCCCTGTAAAACCACACGCAGTTCTTCTGGGGACTCTGACTGTCGCACCTGTTTCTTTTTGGCATTGAAAACCCAGCAGCTTTGTTTTTTGTTTCTTTCTAAAAAAGGTGGTCACTTATATAATGTGATTCTTTCTTTTCTGGTCTACAAATAGTTTTCTGTAACTTTTAATTAAAATTTTTGTTTACCCACTTAGTTCGATTAGCTGTTATTTTTCAGAAAGCATGACATCAGTTATTATTTTTGCTATGAAGCTTTTAGGAAAGTTTGGCTCATGATTATTTGTTTATTTGTTTGAACGTTTTTGTACATTAACAATTTATTAAGACATTCCATTTACCTTGCAATCTTTCTCAGCATCTAACACATCGTTCCTTCCTTTTATTGTCATCACCTCAACTGGAGCTACTACATGTACACTTTGCAATTCTTCTCTTGATCTTTACACCGATGAGGAAACGTTGGTTTTCCTGCTGGCACGGTGATCTTTTATGACGGCTGTTTCCGTCGGCAGACCCGGCACTGCGGCTCAGACAGCCTTCGGCCGTTCTCGATGGCTGTGTTTACCGTGAAGCTAACTGACTTCTGACATCTCGCACCACACAGCGAAACGAGTCCGCTAATAAAGTGCGACAGGCCGCCCACTGTCTCCCGGAGGGAATCGTAATACACCCAAATGTTACGTGCTCACGCCTCTATGAGACGTGTATTTGTGTTGGTTGATTAGCTAGCGTAACAAAAAGTAAATAGATAAATGAATCTGTCGCTTAATGCCCTGTTCATTGTGGCATTTCTGAGCAGTTTGTATAATAAACACAATATTCTAAATGGCTAAGGGCTAGTGCATAAAAAATTTAAAAGGCAAAAAAAAAGGAAAAAAATTTTAACAGAACAATGAATTACTGGCCATGTATTTAATGGTGGAGTAAATGATTTGTGAACTATTACAGGGTCCAGTGTTACCACTGCCTTACAGCTCCAGGGTCCTGGGTTCGATTAGAAACTGCTCTCTGTATGTTTTTCCTGTGACTGTGTGAGTTTTCCTCAAGTTCTCTGGCTTCCTCACAATAATATGGTAGTTGGTGAATTGGCTATGATTTATGAATTTTTTGCTCCTCGGTGTAATTGAGTGTGTGAGTGTGACCGTGTATGTGTGTGTACATGGTGCTCCGTGATGGACTACAAGCTCCCATTCAATGTGACTCTGACTAGGATAAAATTCTCTAATATGAATGAATATGAAGCTGACAAGCTTCCGACCATTACCTAAAGCCATTTTCATTTCATCAGCTCTAAGAAAAACTTTCTCAAAGACTCACTCAGCGAGACTCCAAGCTGTCGCTGGTTCTCGCTGTTAAACCTGTAAAACTGAGAATATTACCAAGAGCTCTAAAGCTCTCTGAAATGAAATGATTGTTCTGGAGTGATAAATATCTTGTCTAATATATTCTGTCTCTCTGTGAGAACATCAGTTTGAAAGAAAGTAAAAAGTGCAAAACCTTAAAAAAAAAAAGTAATTTATTGATAAGACATAATTCTCACTTACCCTGTAGTCACTTGCGGTGACATAGAAGATGGGCTGAAAGGCCAGCCAGATGATGCATGTGGTGTACATGGTGAACCCGATGAACTTGGCCTCGTTGAAGTTCTCAGGGCACTTCCTGGTCTTGAAGGCATAAAACGTGCACAGGACGATGAGGATGCAGTTGTAGGTCAGTGAAACCAGCATGCTGGAATCTAGACTGTTGCACTTCAGAGTCACCATGTCACGTCTCTCGGGACTCACTTCCTTCCTGACACCCGGTGCCTCCACCAGGAGCCACACCAATGCCACCAAGAGCTGGGCAGAGATCAGCGCAGCACAGATGGCTACTTGTGAGGTGGGGCTGATGAATCGAGGCCTCTGGGCGCCGTCTCGTACTCCACCAAAGATCCGCGCAATCCGATTGGTCTTGGTGAGCAGGGCAGAGTAGCAAACGGCGAATGAGGTGCCGAGGCCGAGACGTCGCAGGGCACAGACAACTGCAGACGGCTTGGCAATGTAGATGAAGGTCATGGCGTAGCACAAGAGAACCCCCAACAGGAGGATGTAGGACAGCTCACGGCCGCTAGCCTTCACCACTGGAGTGTCGTTGTTTCGTAGAAAAACTCCAGCCACAGCCAGGGTACACATCATCCCCAGACAGGCGATGGTCACGGGTCCTACAGCCCAGGCATCTGACCAGTGGATGTATTCTTCTGGAAGCTCGTAGCAGCCAGTCAGGTTGGCCAAAGGCCACTCCCCGAAGCCGCAGTCCTCACAGGTGAACTCGTCTAGAAGATACTGATGGGCTTGGCAGGGGATGCAGATCCAGCAGCAAACATCGCCAGGTTGCATGCTCTTGGCCTCGTTCGGGTGGCATGGGTCACTGCACTGGGAAGTGGGGACCGCTCCTCCAGTCCAGTGTAAAATACTGGTGTTAAGTACCAAACTTTGGGCCCAGTACCCCACCTTCCTGTAGGCATACCTTCCGTTTTCTTGTTGATAATGGAAAATGTTGTAGCGGCCCAAGCTGTCGCCCAAAGAGGTGAAGCGCACCACATTCTCTGTGTCAGCGGGTCTAAACGGAGCTAGTTAGAAATGGTAGAGAGGAAACAAAATAAATATGGGTGAAGTTTTGTGAAAAGATCAAATTAAAAAGAAAACAGTTTGACTTGGAGACCACATCATTCATTAGTATATTTACTAACCACAAAATGGTCTTTAGCAAAGATTTGAAAAATGCTAAGGTGGCAGAATGAACAAATTCAATATGCTGAATCGAAGTCTAGTAGCGATTAATAATGACAAGATTTTACATCAATTAAACGAACGGTGGATAGCATTGTTAGTCTCTTTCATTTCTTCCATAGCTTAGCTAGCTAGTCTACCATTAGCTGCTTAGCTGCTACCATTGCTATTCTGTATACTGCAAGTAGTCTATGCAATTAAACATGGGCATACAGAATAGAATACGGTTAAAGGATGTGCAAAACATTGTAATTATAGGCTTGTTTTAAAAAAAAACAACAACAACAACAACAACAGCATTATTGTTGTGAACCACAAAAAAAAAAAAAAAAACGTGCAAAAGTTCACAACCCTTAGTATGTTAGACCGCTTCTAATCTTACCTTAACAAGTGTGCACGTTTAAAGAATGCACAGCCCAGAGATAGTGTGGACAGGATACGTTGACTAGATTATCCTCAATCACTTTCATGTGCTAACAAACCTGCACTGCATAATGACCTGCCAATCATTTTCTCTAAACTTGGACTGGTGTCATTTTGTTTTGTCCTTCCCCATGGGGTGTGGATCAGCCGTGATTTGATGTGAGTATCAGCATGAGTATCAGCTTATGTTTAGATTAGAATATCAATGCACTTTTGTGTGATCGTGAGCTGAAAAGTACAGAGTCTTTGATTATTATGTAGTGAGTAAAAGTACTATTTTTTTCAGCAAAAAAAGTAGCGAGTAGAAGTAAAAAGTTTTGCATGAAGAAAATACTTAAATAAAGTACAGCATCACAATAAAAATACTTAAGTACTTTATTACTTGCAACCTTTGCCCATGGGCTTCACTGCCGACAGTGAGTAAGTAGACTGCCTATGATGTTTTGCTTGTTAAATGTAATTGACATTTGTAATGTAATACTGAGGAAAAATGGAAATACTAAAGTAAAGTACAGATCCCTCCATCCATTCATCTAGGAATATATGTAGTCCAGCATAGGGAGGCCGATAGTGACCATTGTACAGTATTTATTCCCATTTTCTGACTGTGGTAGTACCTCCGGTCAATATTCACATGCACAGTCACACAACTACAGGCAATCTGGGAACGCCAATGAGCCTAATCTGCATGTCTTTGGACTGTGGGAGGAAACCCGGAGTACCAGGAAGAAACCCACCAAGCACAAGGAGAACATGCAAACTCCATGCACACAGCTCCAAAGTGGGAATCAACCCCGGACCCTGGAGGTGCAAGGCGACAGTGCTAACTAGTAAGTCACTCTGACACCTAAAGTACAAATACATGAAAAAAATTCTTAAGTACAGAAACAGACAAGTACTGTACTGTAGTTGGACTTTATTGCTTGCCACCGCTCCCCATGTGCTTTAGTGCCGACGCAGAGTAGACTGCGTCTGATGTTTTGCCTTGTGTTCCTTAAGTGTGGCTTTTAGTGATTAAAAATGATGAAACACTAACTGTGGCTGAATGAACATTTTCTTCTTTTCAGCTCTACACAGATTTGAAGTCCTGTCTATGTCCTGTCTCTTTTTTAATCCTCGTTTCTCTCTGTGCAGCTCGGCTGACTAGAACCGCGGTAACCTAATCATTGCCGCTTTTAATTATATAGTTCAGTAACATCCTTTTCATCAGCAATAAAAACACCATTCAACACAGACCATTCATCTGAGTGATGCCTGAACATTCATTGAAGTAGCGCTCCTCTGTGTATAAAGGGAATACTTCACCGGTAAACACTGTCGATAATAAATGAAAGACAGTAGGTGGCAATTAGCATTATGCAAAGCCAATCATGCTAATTGCCCCCCCCCAGCTTTCAGCAATCACTTTTCATTTTCAAGTATTCTTTTGTAAACATTGTCATTGTCAGTCGTGTAACTCACCATCAAACTTGGTCTTGAGGATGAACTCACGGTAGAACCTTTTGCCGTTGCCAGGCTTCATGGCATCGCACACGCGTGTGGTGTTGGGGCAGACAGCCTGCCGCATGTTATGCAGTGCGTGTGCCATCGCGTAGACGGCGTTCACGACGAACATGATCTTCGACTCCTGCTGGAATGAACCATCCCTCAGGCTGTGTCTGGCGCAGCCTGGTTCATGCAGCTGACACCCAAACTTGTGCTCCCAGAATTCCCTGAACCAGGGGTTGCGTGTGTTGAGCTCTGGCGTGAGTTTGGTAAAGTAGTCCTCAAACTCGCGGATGGAGTAGGAGGAGAGCTCGATGGTGAAGGCGCCGTTTGCCGCTTTCTCACTGCCTTGCACCACACTCTCCTGTGCCCCCCAGCCATCACTTGCCACCCAGATAAAGGTAACGTTCATGCGTGCTGCTGCAACCAGAAGCTCTCTGGCATCCTCGCTGCGGGTGAACAGGATCACCACTTTGGCATTGGCCTTCTGCTGCAGTGAGCGAATCACGGTCTCGTAGTTGCCCCGGTTCATGGACCGGCTGACTTTCACCGAAGTGGCGATGCAGATCTGGCGCACGCGTGCTTCCTGCTGGAAAGCATCAATACCTGTCTCACCATAGTCGCCCTCTGAGGCCACTGTTGATACGTAGGTCCAGTTAAAGTAGCGCAGGATCTCAGCTATGGCTTTTGCCTGGTAGAAGTCTGGTGGGACAGTTCGAGCAAAGTAGTCATAGCGGGATTTGTCGCTCAGCTTCGCACTGGTGGAGGCATAGCTGATCTGCGGGATCTGGAAGAGTCGCAGCAGGTTGGCCACCTGGAGACATTTGGGGAGAAATGAAGACCTACTCATAACTGTAACACATTATTCATGTTAGAGTTTGGTGCAACTAACCAGTAAGAGAAGCTTACATTATTGAGTGAAGGAGAGATCTTTTATACAGACAATACAAGCTGGCAGAAATGATCCTATGACTTAAGGCTACCTGAAGAATAATGTTGGATATGGAGTATAACGTGTGATCCAACACACTTAGACCTTTCAGCTTGCAATTACAGTTTTTGTGCAATGAAAAGACATGTGTCAACTAACAACAAAGAGTGTGGACATGAGCAGGTCCCTGGACGACTCAGCAGATTTACAAACCCAGTGATAGACTCCTTCCAACGTATAGCGCCTCCACACAAATCAATTTAGATAGCCATGGGCTCTCTGCAAAGCTTGTTGACAAGCAATCAGCCACAATCCGTACCTGTCCATGTCCTCACAATCCATGAAAAGATTGCCTCTGGCTAAATATCTACTCGGCATGGAGAGGGATTTGGATCCTACATTGCCTCCATCATCGTTCATTATCTAACTCATCTGGGTCAATCATGTCTGCTTGTCTAACCATGGACAGAACTCGGCCAGGTTTCATTCTGATGGATCGAGATAACGGACGCAACCAAAAACTACAGATAAGAAATTTTGTTATATTTATCCCAAGGCATGATCGGGTTCTAACTCATAACTTATATGGTTCTCTATAATGGTTGCCAGCAGACGTGGAGGGAGGATAAAGTGCAAAAGTTCATAAAAAATGTTCATATGGATATTTCTAAGGAAAGGAAGAAAAAGTTATTCATTTACATCCGGTTGTGGGATTTCTTCCTCAACTTTTCTAAAGCCGAAGTTTGCTCATGAACTTTGAGGCGAGCATTCAGGTGGATATTACATCTACATTCTTATTTCCCAGAGCATCAGAGCAATCACTGGAGGAACCCGGGGAAGCCACTCGCTCTGCAAATTGAAGTGACAATTAGGCCCGTGGGGAGCGCTGGCTAATCACAGAAAGCCAGCGTCCAGGAGGATTCACATATAGCATAAGGCTGCTCACATTAAAAGACCATTAGTCAGAGGCTTCTTGGGCCAATTGTTCTGCTTTAGGAAAAAGATTTTCCTGTTGTATTTTAATGACTTACAATTACATGGACATCACGATGTGACCCTAGGTCACACCTCCCTCTGAGACACTCCGTATGTTGGGTTCACGAGCTCATGACGCTGGCAGGGCTCAGCAGACAAAATCTGATAACAATTCTCTTAAGGGGCTGCAGGCAATTTTCTCTCTCCCGACTTAAATTCCAATTTTGAGACCCACCTCGGGCAAAATCTATTCCAATTCAGTCCCCAGACACATACAGCTGTTGTTATTGTATCTGTCTCTGATTGCATGTGGCTAAGGGATGTGCATTGTCATGCTACTGCCTGGTTGGGCTCATGTTAAACAATGAGAACAATTTTATCCATTCGGATTGTTTAAAAAGGTTTACTCAAGGGTTCTTTGTCAAGAAGAAAAATTTCCTGCTATTTAGTTTCATAAAATGGGTCTGATCTGATGCAGCGTTCTAGAAAAATATGTTAAGAGTAAATTTTGGGTTCGTCGATTATCGAATGTAAGAAAAATAATCACTTTGGTCTAAAAAACTTTTTGCCAGATAATGCTACTCTACGAACAGAAATTATATAACTAAAAATAAATAAATAAATAAATAAATAAAGTCACCATTTCAGAAGGGTCCAAATTATTGGGCTGATTGAAGCTAAGAAAACAACTAATGATATTTGAAATGACTGGAACTGGGTTAAGAACGTTCAACATATTATCACACCCTGGAAGGATACCGAGCCTGAACCGTCAACTTTGTGGAAGAAATGCGGCCGGAATAAAACATCATGAATCATGGACATCACTTAAATGTTTGGTGAAGTTGCTTCATCAAAGCCAAAGGTGGCTGAAATAAATCTTCGAGTAAGTATAAGTAGCATGGAAGCTGACAGATGAGTCTCTAAAAGCAAAATGTAAATATTTCTAATTACAGAATGATGGTCACTGTGGCACTTTTAAATAACTTGTTTTATTTATTTTATCTCCTTGATTTCATGCTGTATGGTTTATGTCTCTAATTGTGTGAGTGTCTTATGCCTGCTGAAGCAGCTCTTCAAATCTCGTTGCCTTCTGCACAATACAATGACAATAAAGGCTAATCATTATTATTCATATTCTAGTCATTATTATGGGTTAGATGGGTTTCTGTCATTGTCAAGGATTCATATTAAGCGGAAAAGTAAAGGGTTCCCAAGTTTCTACACTTTTTAGACTTGGAAATATTTTTTGTATACGGCTTATTCTACAGTATGTATTTCATTCCAAAGTAGTTATCCTCCATTCCATTGATGTGTTTTATTTTCTCCATGACATCGTTCTAACCCTAACCCTAACCCTAGAACTTCTTTTGGCACTTTTTAAAGAGTGTATATGTGTATAGTAATGTATACAGATGAAATCTTGCAGAAGCCAAAGTTTCCATGTAGAACGGTACAATAAAGCCTTTTCTTTTGAGCAAAGGGTCCACACATACTGTAGGCACGGCTGCACAGCAGGAAACATCGAAGCCTCACAGCTTCACAGCTTCGATCCTGAACTCGGCTTACTCTCTATGTGAAGTTCTCAGCACTGTCTATAAACATGATGTGGACTGGAATGTATATGACCTGCGACTGGACTGTTTGTATTCCTGCCTTGTTCTCTCTGTGTTCCAGATCCGTCATGACCCTAACGAGGATAAAGGACCATAAGGGGTACACTTTTATTTAATGGTGCAGCCATATTTAAAAAAAATCTGTAGCCCCCAATAAAGCACATGACATGGGAACGATATCAGTTCAAGGTGATAGACGTAGGATGTGATGTGTTTGGTGTTTTTACTGCACGACAGACATGTTTAAGGAGGCTGGTGGGTTCAGGGTGACTGGATAGGAGATGAATCACTGACCTAAGGAGGAGAAACCGGAGGAAATGTAATTCGTTTGGACAAGAGCGAGTCTGGTCAGGACGAAAACACTGGCTCAATGTCAGTACTCCCTATCGAGGGAGACTTGTCTTGTTCTTTCACACATTAAGATTTTATTTGTGTCACTGCATTTGTTCCTTTCCCTTTCATTTGGCATTCCTCGATCTCAAGCGGAGTGTATGAGAGCGGCACCGGAGCATTTGACAGAGACCAGCCCAGCTGTTGTTAACAGTCCATCACCCAGCACACTTTTCATTTTCTCTCTGTCTCTGTCCCAGATATTCGATCTTTACACTCGGCCAGTATTGGAGCTGATTTGATTTATTTTTATGTTATACATGTAATACAGAAAATGTGTGGGCCAAAGAAGCTACTTCTGAAGTTTATGCAACATAAAAGTGACCGATCTTGCTTCCCGAAAAATTTCAAATTGGTAACTTCAGCCACTTTGGAGAGATGACTTTATACGCGCCCCAAAAATGGCCATTTTTCAACATTATACTGTCTCGGTTCGAACTAAAATCATTTAAAATGCAAATTCTTCAGATTTCTTTATAAGTATTGATAGTAAAATTGGTTCTAGAAGTGTCTAGAAACTTATGACCTGTAAAATTGCAGCATTCTGTGCAAAATTCAGGATTTCCCCCCCACAAAAATCTGTAGTGTCTGTAACCGTGTCAATTTTTGCATTTTAGAATAAAACACTTTTTCAGGTGAAATCTAAATCAGCTAAGTTTCATCTGAACAACAATTAAGATCATTGAAGTGTTAAGGACATCTCATAAAGCGAATGTGTTTTTTTAATCTGATAAAAAAAAAAAAATGTATATGCATATTTACAAAAAACGAAGCATGGATCGGGAGATAAGAAGCATCAAGTATTATGAGAAACGGTGTTATATGATCCTATCTGAAAATTCACCTAGGTGAGACACTTACCAATTACACGATACTATGTTTTGGCCGTAAGGCAAATAAATTCTAATTGACCATTAAATCAGGGATGGACACCATTTCTGCACCATTGAGCTCTTTTGTTTTTGGCCAAATTTAAGGATCACTTTTCAAGTATAGGTGATTCAGTTCATTATGGTCACATGATCCACAATCATTCACCATTTTGTCTGCCCTTAGATAAAACCGCCAATCCAAATAAATTCACCCCCATGGATTTCACATAAGGATTGTTAGTCATTGGAAGTTACAGATTTTTATCAAGATCCAGATGTTCTTCTGGGAGATTTACAATGTGGTGATATTTTTCCAGCTCTCTCATCAAGTAAGCTTTAATGTTAAATCAGTCATTTAGTAAAACTGACACATTGTGTAAGCCGTATATCAGCGTGGTTCACATTCTGTTATTAAACACATCAGTGTTTCTTCCTACCTTACCATCCACCTGTCACTCTGCCATCTGGGCTGTCTGACAAGTGACTGAGCTTGCGGTGTGTGTGTGCTCACTACAGTGTATTCACACCGTTTAGCGTGTAGGAAAAAGAAACCTATTTCGTGATAATGCTCCGTGAGATAAAATGTTCACTACACCTGTCTTTGCCCAGGATCAGATGAGCGTGTCTCCTTACTGGACGGCTGATAACCACAAATCTCCTTTCCTCTTGTCAGTGGGATGCTGATAAAACCCTACTTTCGGGGATAAGTTGCAGCATTCACATGCACAGCATTGTAACACACAAAATGGTGACTGGCTTAGTTTTACAGGTTATATCAGGTCAGACTTCACACACAGGAGCTCTACAGAGATGTGCAGGTGACATTACGACTGATGTCACTTTGTTAATGCCGCCATGTTGCCGGTCTAGTGGGAGCCAAATAGTATGCGGTCGCCGAAAACTTGTTGTGTGGTGAGCTGCAAAATACTACAAGGTGGAAAATTAGTGTAAATTTCTAGAAGCATATGACCTGTAAAACTTATGACCTTTTCAAGACTTTACTTAGCAGGAAGTGAAACAGCATTAGCTTTCTACGCAGTGACTTAGGGATGCAGAGCCATGCGCAAGGAGTTTATCTGGTTTAAGTGCAGGTTTAATCTGCCAAATGTTTTTAAAACAAGTCTTTTTAAAACATATTATAGAACATATTACAGGAGAGAACTATTTTCTCAAGTATGGCCATAATATATATAATAAAATTAAACCAGCCATCGGCTACGAAGCGCCTCATAAAGGTGTGAAAGCCACAAGGTCATTCTTTGAAGTTTGAAGTAGGCTAAATGTCAGGAGGCAGATATTTACAGTAAATCTATATCTAAACACACTCTGCCCGTCACTCGTCAAAAGGAGAGCACAGACTACAATTATATTCACTTTATATTGGAGTCATACAATTTTGATAGAGGACAAGAGAGTAACTCTGGCACATTCACACGTGTTTTTATGTCCATAACTTTTTTAAAACTAAAATCTTTCAATTGTCATTCAGATGAAACTTGGATTTCACGTGAAAAGACATAAACTTGAAAAAGTGTATTATTCTAAAATGCAAAATGGTTAAGATGATAAGATGCAACATGAATACGACAAGGTTACGGACACTACAGATGTTTAGCTTTTTAAGCTTTTACCAAAAAACTATTTTAGCCCAAAATTTTACAACTCAGGTGCTTCTAGAAGCCAACACCAATTTTAGAATCAAAACTCATAAAGAAATATGAATAATTTGCATTTAAGATTTTTTAATAGTTTGAAGCGAGACAGTATAACACTGTTTATGGTATAATGGGCATTTTTTGGGGCATATAATAAAATCATCTCTCCTAAACAAAATTATTTTAGGGAAGCAAGATTGGTCATTGCGTGTACTTCTGTATTAGATTTTTTGGCACAAACATTTTCTGTATTATATGTAGAACTTCAAAACAAAAACAAAAAAATCAGCACCAATACTGGGATTTGACCCAGTTTTTTTTTTTTTGTTGAAAAAATATTAATAATAATTATTAGTATTATTGTGGCTTCACAATAATAATAATTAGTGAGCATTTAGTGAGTTTGACAATTTTGTGGCGTCACTCCTATATTCCCGTTGTGGCAAAATTTACACATTTTAAAAGTAATGATAACTTGGGCTCTACCTGACATATCCGGGGAAAAAAAAAAAAAATCCACAGTTTGAAGGGTTAAAAATCGGCTGTCTGGACGATTTAAAGTTTATATGGAGCAGAATGTTCAGACCGCAGCACAAGGACTTCGCAGCTTGATGACTATAGAGGTGTGAATACAACCGGCAAGATGGCTGTAGCAACAAAAACGACATGATAATGTGAGGCAGCTGCACAAGATCTGTAGGCAGTTTTGTTCACAGTGCTATCAAATTTAGACCATCATGTTGCTCTTATGGAGTGTGAAGAAAGAAAGCTTTTTTTTTGGAATGCTAGATTGTAATGCTAATGTAATGCTGTACACGGCTAGTTAGCTATGTAGCTATGGACAGTAATGAAACTGAAATTAAAATGCCCGAGATAACGTTACAGTTTATGCTGATATTATACGGTTAACTGCCGAACTTAAACTTATAGTTAGCCAGCTGTACTACTTAGAAATGCCTTATTGCTGAATATTTGTCATAAACCTACATCTTGCATAACTAGCATACATAACTAGCATGGGAGTCATCACGTCTTGCTAGTCATTAGCTAGTTAATTGTTAGCTATGTTATTCAGCTGAGAGTAGTTTAGTATTCATCTACAAAACTAGAGCTAGAGCTGGACTGATCCTCGTATTCGCAAGTTGAAGGTAAATTTTTACGATGTATGATGAGGCTGAAGTATTTCTAAAAAAAAGGGTCTGAATGAGAAAAGGACCTTCAGCTACTGAATGGAAAAACAGCTTCTGGCAGGGACAAAGACACGAAAGAAGGGAAGACATGAAGTGTCTGAGAGATGAGAAAGATAAAAATAGTAAGCGCGCGAGCTAGAGCGAGAGATCGTGGGGATAAAACGGAGAAAGCGTCGGGAGGCGGAGATTGAAAGGGTAAAGCGGCGTGGTGTTTTGACCCCGCGTGCGAGTGAATTCGAAAGCGGAGTGTCTCGTGACGCAGTTCTGCCGCTTTTTCCCGTCCTGCTTTCAACATGAAAGGCCCATCTGTTTTATCAGCTCCGGCGCCAGGCGTGTGGGCATCACGCTGCGGCTTCAGCCAGAGAAGTTATAAAGAGACACAAACACTCCGAGATGAAACAAACAGACTGAAAATGAAATTTCATCCTTTCGCATTTCAAAGTCGATTGGAAACGTGCAGTCGTTTTAATTTCCCGAATATTACCTGTAAATCAGCATAATGGGATTTGATGTGTTTTAAATGATGTGCAGGTTCTCAGTGAGAGTTCGCTCGCAGCATATTGCTCATTAGCATTCAGTAAAACCCGTCGCACAGGTGAGGCCTCTGTGTGAGTGACCTTGTGCAGCCCGGAGACGATGGATGACTGTTCGGAGCAGCAGTAACAGCATTAATACTCCTCATCCTTGGAGTCTCTGTCTCTTCCTGTTTGGTTTGGAGCTGTTTGAGCCCCATGGCTCGTTAAGTGAGGACCAAAGTGTAAACCTTTATATTAAACAATTAAATTTTGATTAATTTTTGATAACGTAATGATGCCGAAGGTCTCTGTTACACCACAGCGCTGTTAATGTCTCGGAAGCTGTACTGATTGATTACTCGTTCTAACACGTTAACGTGTCTTCGTCTGTAGTGACTCCTAACAAGGACGCTCCGCATAAACATGTATATCATATGCTGATGTTTTCTCCAGTGTCAGCGCAGACCAGTTTCCATCTAGAGCTTTATCAGTGACACGACAGGCTTCGTTTTATTTTGTCTCATAGTAGGATGAGTATTTTTTTTATTGTTGGACAGCAGCCTTGAATAAATATGGCAATACGTTAGTATATTTGCATAACAGGTAAGGAATAAATAGTTGGATTATCTATAGTCATAAAAGAAAGCTCTTGTCTGTACATTGCTCAGAACTCACTCTTTTAATTACATTTTTACGTTTCATACACTGAAGGACCCAAAAACCAGCCTGAGGAAAAATTCTGTTGTTGAAGATTTTGTCACAGCATCATGCAAAACTGTCTGGACGGAATTTAACGCAACGTTTGCATCTGCCTGAAGTTTAACCCGCACCATAAGTGAAATCAAAATGTTAATTAAAAGTGATGTTATGAACAGTTATGTGCCAGATTTAATAATCTACTTTACAAAAAGCTACTAATGCGCTACTTGCTCAATTTAAACAAACACCTGCACCAATAGATATTAATTAGATAATAATTCCGTACCGCAATCATAAACGGATATTTTTTTTTGCACAAGAAAAAAAGGTTCTTGTGTTGTGAAATCTTTGAGGACCCTTCAAGAACAATTTCACTGTGCATGTTACATTGCTCATGCGATTATTATTATTCCTGATTCTCTGCAGGCACAAGGTCGGGTTCATGTCGTATATATATAGTAATTTATTCTTTCTCTTGCTGTATGAAGCTACGAAAGCAGGAAGCATAAAAGAAGACTAGCAATCGGGTTGCGTTATGAGTGCCGGTGTGAACTCTGGAGAATCTGCCAAACGTTCATATAGACTCACACACAGTAACCTAGGCGATGTTCTGCCGCTTTAATTAGAGCACAGGAAGCCTCTTAGTAAAGGAGTGACAGATCCAGACTGAAATGTTGCAGCCAGAATGAAAGCTCCGGAGCGCCTCAGGCTTTGTGCGTGAAACAAATTCCTTGTAATGCCGTAATATTAAGATTTTGTATTCATATTAATTCACTGTTTACTGAAACAGTGTGTGGGGTTTTTTATTATCATTATATTGTTTACTGCTCTAAGGAGGGAGGCGTTTCGTTCTCAAGACAACCACACAACTGGTCTGCCAATCTCACCCACACACATACTCAAATATAGATCTTTAGCTCACACACACATACACCAAAGATAGTACCCGGTATCAGAAACACCCACACTTAACCCCAAAAACAGACAAAAATACTATAATGACACCTGGAAATAAACTTACACACAGATACCAGGCTACGTTTATGTTTGGTGGTAGTGACCCAAATCTGATCTATTTAAATCATACTCGTTTTTCATATGTAGTCCTAAACAGGACACATATCTGACAAGTGCCACTGTGACATGAATGAGAAGGCTGGGATAGAATTCCTGCGACTTATTCCTCAGCTTTCATGTGCATGTCACTGTCGTAGTGTTCGTCCGGTGCAGCAAAACAGCGGCGGAAGACAATGATTTATAGTGGTAAGGATGGGTAATTTGGGAATTGCTCAACACCTTAGGAATCAATGTACAGTGAAACCTCGGATTACGAGTAACGCGGTTTACGAGTGTTCCGCAAGACGAGCAAAGATTTTTAATAAATT
>JAQMYG010000016.1:21062579-21072913 GCA_030014215.1 Clariallabes teugelsi
TTTGGTTTACGAGTGTTTTGGAATACGAGCCCGCTTCCGGAACGAATTATGCTCGTAATCCGAGGTTCCACTGTACACAAAAATTGAAGACGCTAAATGCTACCGAGTTGTGTCCAAAAATATCACCCACAAGCGCATTCATGTTAAACACTGATACAACTGATAAAACAATATAAAGTCACTTTATATAAATATATACTGTATATATAAACCATAAAAAGGCACAGATCTGATCGAGCCAAACATTAAGATCATGCGGTAAAGCTTGCATGTAAACATGCACTCATTATATTAGACTTCTTAACATCATTTACTGACTCATAATGCTTCCTTTCTTCATTCTACCTCACAATCCAGATGGCGTGCAAAAAAAATAAAAATATTGTGTGAAAAAAAAAAAAAAATGCTCCTAAAATGGTTGGGATGTCTGTTGCCATGTGCTGCTTGTTTTATATGCGTGTTCATCCGCATCGTGCTTGCTCAGGGCTCGTGCCAAGCGGCATCTTTCTCATGCCAGCAGGCTGATTGAGCTCCAGACAGCCCGAAGGCTCCTCTTAGCTCCTTCTACTAAGAGGAGGACAGGTGGCTCGGGTTCTGCCAAAGCAGCGTCTCCAGGGCTGTTCTAGTCCCGCCACAGACGGAGGAAACGGCTCGAGAAAGCCACCCTGATACCGCATGCTGTGAGCTATGATGAGATCTAGAGCAAGGAGAATTTGGTCAGTGCTATTTTGGATTGCAAGTCTGTAACTTGTATCTGTTTTGTACATAAAAGCAGGTAAAAAGTTAAGATCTATTACAGACTCGGTAGTGCTGATAGGTTGGGTTTCTTTTTCTAGATATTCCATGGACGACTCCATTATTTTTAGCACCAGCATATGTACACCATATGGACAAAAGTATTCGGCCAAACCTGTTAATTATTGAATTCAGGTGTTTCAATCAATCAGGTCCCTTATCCCCAGTGGAGGACCATCTTAATGTTTCAGAATACCGAGATATCTTGGACAATACTATGCTTCTATTAAACTTTGTAGCAACAGTTTGTTGAAAGCCCTTTTCTATACCAACATGACTAAGCCCCAGTGAAGAACTCAACTGGACCGAACACAGAGCCCTGACCTCAACCCCATCGAGCACCTTTGGGATGAACTGGTACGGAGATTGCGAGCCAGGCCTTCTCGTCCAACATCAGTGCCTCAAATTCTCTACAGAATGAATGGACAAGAATTCCCACAGAAATACTCCAAGATCTTGTGGATGGAGGACGAGTGGAGGCTGTTATAGCTGCAAAAGGGGGAACGACTCCATATTGAAATATATGTATTTGGATACAGTGTCATTGCAGGTTGGCCAAACACTTTTGTCCATATTGTGGATGTCCCCGTTTGATAATTCATCAAGTGTACAGATCACTTAGCAATGGACACAACGCCCAAGTGTCTGGTGGAAAAGCTAGCTGGACACACTCTAGCTGTCTCCCATCACACATCAGTCCCATAGCTCAAGAAAGGCCCTGACATTTTTTAGAAAACATCATTGAACGCTTTTCTGTTGCGCCATTCAGGAGTCAGGAAGTTTGTTTTGATTTCATGATGTCTTACATGTTCATTTCGTTCTGTCCGTCTTGGAACCTTTGTAACTTCTTTCCCTGTTCGCTCCCACATGACTTTCCACTTTCCTTATACAGTTTGTGTTTCCTGCTCCTGTCGTCTTGGACAGAGAGCCGCGTCAGAATCAGAGAGCGCCACCGCTTTTGCCAGAAGTCACATCTATAGTATAAGTATGTTTTCACTTCCGAGGTTGGGAATGACACAAGAATGCGGCGTTCATATGGAACGTTCTCACAAACACAGTGAGCACATTTACGTCATACCCCACCCAATTAATAGTCACATTCGTTTGTGTGAGTAACGACAATGAACTTCGATTAAGGGTGTGCCAGGAGACCACAAATAGCATGTAGTTGAGTCCAATCACAGTCTGGTGCTTTGTTTCATTTATTTCTGAGGCAATTACGCATGTAAATAAGACCACTCCAAGAATAGGACTTAGAAACAACAATTAGATATCTTTGGGGCCATAATTACATCTCTAGTAATGAAGGTTGGCATGTGTGAGTTTTGTTTTTGTTTTTTTTCAGATATTTTGAGATTGAAATCAAGCTGCCGCAAAATTCACTAACTAAAGATTTCTCGACTTTTACCCCACTGAAGAAGCGCACTGCTTGCAAAAAAGAAAACACTACAAATCCCTCAGGTGGTCGAGTTTTTGCCGGCAAAACTCAGAACCAAAAATAATTATGCAATGGGAACATAATTAGAGCTCGGCCCTCTCCCTGGCAGTGACAGCCGAAAGGAAGGAGCCGGTAATTAACCATGCTCACACTCACAGCTCGCAGCTTTTCTGCAGCGACGTACAGGAACAAGAAAACACTTCAGTGTCGACAGACCTGTCGGGGTTCAGGAAGGCTGAAAGCCCAGAGCAGGAAACTCCCAAAGTGGCAAGAGAATTTATACCACAATGGAGCTGTGACACTGTCCCTGGACGCGTCCGCTATTAATACGCCAAGGCTCACGTCGTAGAGGTGCTATCACTGTTTTGGTCATTTCATGTTATCTAATTACACTGTCATTTCCTTCGCTTTAAAATAATTAGCTTGAAGGAGAGTGCTAATTACTGAGATGAAAAAAAAACAAGATTGTAGCGATATAAAGCCTGCAAAACAGCAAAAAATGCGGTGAAAACTATAAATACCGATAACACTCACGGTACTCTGAAGCGTAACATGATGTTATTTATTAGAAAATAAAGTATGACCCGGTGCTAACCGTCAGCAGGCACGGGAATTCGTGCTAAATAAAGATATTCATTTAAAACTTATCATATCTTAACTGATGAAACTGGATCCTTATGAGATGGTTCGTTTGTTGAGACGTCACCATATAAGCCTCAAAAACAGCTTATTTTTGCTAGCTGTTGAGATTAAATCTGCTTGGCTGCTCAAGCAGAATTAACCACAGTGCTTAGTGGGCGAAAATCAGGATTGTTCAAACCAACCCATTACACAGTTACAGTAGATTAACGAGGCTACAGCTGAAAGGACAACATTCGTTTTTCTTTCGCATCCTAGTTTGCTGTTGCTCACTAGATCCCTCCGATGTCTCAAAAAGTAATGCCTTTATGGTTCCATGGTGGCACCAACACTTTGCTCGGCTAGAACAAGGAACTGCTTACACCAAGGGCTAAGGGGCGGGATTATTGCAGCCAACTAAAGGTTTGTGACCGCCATCTTTAAAAAATTGACTCAATATGCAATGTGCAGCTCAAATGCTCCCTAGTAATGATAAAGCCAGGAGAACTGCTCACAAATTCATGTTGAAGTTCGTTGAAGTTGTTGTTGTGCTTGCCACTAGCATTTTTCCCACTAGCATTGCTGCTATCATTGCTGGGAAAGTGAAGACGTACATGGACGTATACAGTGACGTAACGAGGTGACGCTCTAGCCCTTGGATTAACAAAGCCAGTTCTGTGGAGGTTCACTATCAAGCCAGCTCTGAAATGGCACCAGACATGAACCAGCACCTGGTTCACTTTGGTGGAAAAGGGGGTAATTGAGATGCAATGAGGACTAAACCTCAGGGCTCCTTAATGACCTCAATAATGCTCTTGCTCAACAAGCACATATTAGTGTGATGCTCAGGTGTACAGAAACTTTTAGCTATAAAATATAGTATTCACCAAAAGGCAACGTTTAAAAAGAAACTGGTTTTGCTCACAAGACTTGGGCCTAGAACTAATGTTAATCATGAAGGCACTTAATTTCACGTGGACGCCATATCTACCTGTATGGAGACATCACTATACGATCCCCCGATCACTCCGGATATAGCCAGTGGCGCCTCGTCTGGCACGGGGTTGGATCCGTCAGGGCAGATGAACCCAGGTTGGTGCACTTTGGTGAGCGACGTGCGGACGAACTCCAGCGACTGCTCGAGCGCATACGTGTCCTTGGAGCAGGTGTCTAGGATGTGCGCGCCCAGTTTGAGGCCTGGTAGGATGCGGTTATCCTGGTTGATCTCATCAAGAGCCAGGAGCATTGCCTCCAGGCGCTGAATCCCACGCTGCTCGTTGATCTTACCGCAGTCCTGTGTGCCCTCGCCTTTCTCGTGGACGGGGAACAGGCCACCGATCACCAGGTCACCATCCATGATGATCTCACGTTTGGCGCCGGGGAGCGCGGGGACGTATCTCGGGCTGGCCTGGACGAGCAGGAGGACAGCCATCACGGGAAGAACGAGGGGAACCATGACAGACGAATGGATCCTTACTGGAAGTACAGCCATGTTTGGGTGTAGAGAATGTGCCGTTTGTTTAGATGTTTAGGTTTTTTATTTTATAGGCTGTTAAGGCTTCCGGTGAATGTTCTTGCATCTTCTTTTGGGATCTTTCAGGACCTGGAAAATGAACAAAGAAGAAGGAAATTACCAGGTTTATAATTCTATTAGAGTTTATTTCGATCAGAGCATCAGTATCTGTCCGTATCTCTCAAGTGTGATCGTTTAATCTGGCCATTTAACATTGCCTAATGTTTGCCCACCAGTTAAACATCTCTGATTAAAACCAGACACTGTGCTAATCATTAGACATCACATTAGGCAGGGAAAAATATACAGAGCCGTCTAGCCGTTTAATTGAATTGACCTCCGTGTCGTGGAGGCTGGGCTGCTTCTGTTGACTCATTAATTTGATTTAATTATTTGATTATTTTATTTGAAACATCACAGCCTGTCAAATTCTGGCGAAGCACCAACAGCAGTGATTACGGCTCGTCGCTTGTGGAAAGCAGATTTCAGATCCGTTAAGGAAAAAAACACATTTCTGCCCTTTTTTACTCAAACATTTCAGTTGAAATCAGAAGCTGATCATTAGCAGTCCTAAAATGAAGAATAAAAAAAACTCACATAAAATGCTTAAAAGTTTAAACTATTCGAAATCCTAAAGATCTGCTAAATGTTACACCCTGAGACAAAACACCCAGGCGAGAAAATAAGACGCTTTTCCTTTTAGCAACTTTTACCAGAGGTCACCCTCGCGTTATTGTCATGCTCATTTAGTATTTCTGTTCCACGGATCCGTCTCCCTCTACGGCAAAACTCTCGCTCGCTCGTTTAATGAAGCGACATCCTCGTATTTATTAGTGTTCTTCCTCGACCTCCGTTACCATGGAAACTGCAGACCGTGGGCATGTTAAGGGAGGAACAAGGTGCCGTGATAAAGGTAAGCAGCATATAGCAATTAATTTGAGATCTTTCATCGTGCTATAACAAACAGCGTACTTAGGAAAAAAAAGAGATTTTTAAAGAATCTTCTGAATACATTAACGTTTTTTTTTTTTTTTTTTTAAGATGAAGTTTGTGGACTGAATTGAGTAAAGCGTGAACTTGTGAAAGAAAAATAAAATATAACAAATAATGGCTCAGTCTAAAATCGAAAAAACAAAAAACAAAAAGTAAAATGAAATATGAAATATTAACGATGCTGTTCTGCTGGAGTGTGCTGACCTGACAGGTGCCAATCACATACGTGTATGGGTTTCATTTCCCAGGGAGTCATAGTAATAATACCATATTGACATCTGGAATCAAATAAACAGCACGTTGACCGGAGGCACTTACACAAGACAAACCCGTGAATATGTGAAGATAAACGGCATCCTGATTCGAACCCTGACCATGGATCACAGATCGTTTCAGGTCCAGTGATTAATATCAATTATTTTTTATTTAACACATACTGTGTGGATAAGAATAAATCTGCAACTTTTTGTTTAGATAATAAAAAAATAAAAAATAAAAAAAAGGCACCTTTTCTTCATTTTTTCCCAATTCTATGTTCACTCACTCACTCACTCATTGTCTATACCGCTTTATCCTGTATACAGGATTGTGGGAGGAAACCAGAGTACACGGAGGAAATCCACCAACCAGGGAAAACACACAAACTCCATGCACACAGACCCCGACATGGGAATCGAACCTGGAGCCAATCCCAGGAGACTTAGGGCACAAGGCGTGGTACACCCTGGACAGGGTGCCAGTCTATAGCAGGGCACATACACACATACACACAGTCACACACTACAGGGAATTTGGCAACATCATTTAACCTAATCTGCCTTTACATTGTGGGAGGAAACCAGAGTACACGGAGGAAATCCACCAACCAGGGAAAACACACAAACTCCATGCACACAGACCCCGAGATGGGAATCGAACCCGGAACCTGGAGGTGTGAGAGGACAGTGCAAACCACTAAGCCACCGTGCCGCCCCAATCCTATGCATCTGGGAAAAAAAGCTGACTTTCAGAACTTAATTTATTCATAATTCCTCGTTTAGTTGTTTCCTTCAAGCCAACATTATTGTTCCAGGACAATATGATGAGGCACGGACTGGTGTCCTGGTGTCTACAGGATGTGTTCCCACCTCCCACCCTGCGTTCCCAGGATAGAATGCGGCTCCACCGTGACCCTGTCTAGGATAAAGCGCGAGTATTGGTTCAACAGAGACGTGTGGAGAAGATGTGTTCGATTGTTTTCAGATCTCCAGAAGTAAACCTGGGCATTTCTTAGATTTAAAAAGTAAATAGCTTGATTTGAGACAGTCAGATATGTTTTCTGGGCGCGAACTTTTTCATGGCAGCTATCCCTGACATCTGTCTTCCCCTCGTCATGGCCGACGCTTTGGCTCGCGGCGGTGCAGGCGACCAGCAGGGTCCCGTGACTGCGGCCATGCAAAATATCTAATTGGCATTAAAACCGAATATTTCCTCGGCTTCCGTGGAGCAGATGGAAGCAGCTGGGCTCTCTGTGTCATCAACGAGGTTGCGGCCTGGAGTTAATGGGACACTCCATGCCAAAGTAATGTAGCATGATCAGGCCAGAGAAATGATGATTAGGAATGAGTAAAAAAAAAAAAAAAAAAAAAACTCTGTATGCTGATTAAAAAATAATGAGCAATACACTATACAGTATACTAGTACAGACGTTTCAGGGCTCAGTGTAATGAAAAGAGCGCTGAAATTAAATCATTTTTAGCCTTGCAGCAGTCTGTAGTGTTTCGGAGGGTCATGTCACGTCGCTTGTGCAACATGATGCAAACAGAAGCGCATCTCTGCAAAGCACACGGCATCCAGAACAGCTGCGGATAATTGACAGGAAGATGTTTGCAGTCTGCGCATCTCGTCATCTCTCCGCCCTGGCTCAGTTTTCTGAGGCCTTCACTTGTTAGCGATCTTCAAAGCATCGTCTTATGTTAACTTTTCCGCAGGGAGTCTAATTATGTGCAACAGATCGAGTCAAACGACGTATTAGAATGGGCAGAGCTTTGATTTTATTCATAGCTCTTGAAAAGCGCGGTGTGCCAAAACAGACATGGAAAGGCTAGCGTGAAGTCATTTGTGGAGGAGTACTTGACTTCTTAAAGCCAGCAGCACTCGAGAAAGCCGGGACACAAAAAAAAACCATTCCTGCTATTATTGGAGGCTTTTTGTCCTCGTATTGAGCTCCTGTTTGTTTTAGCCGGTATAACCCTGTGTTAAAGAGAACCTTGGGATAGATATCTGTTTTGATTTCTGGTAGTCTTTAAAGATTTCCTCTTTAGTTGAACCATTTAGGTTTTTCTTCCATACAGGGTCCCATGGAGAAGAACTCTACTATCTGTAGAAGCCATTAAAGAAAGTCAGACTTTTGGAGCTCGCATTAGGTTTCAGCATTTGATTAACAGGATACTCCCGAATCTCCTCGAGCCAAATTAAACATACACGCATTTATGTTAATGCACCGCGTGAATGATTAGGATCCCCGGCGTAAGATTGATAGCAAGGCCCCCGAATCAAGCACTTCCACTCGCTCATTTTTGTCACGTTTCCAACCTAACTATATAATTAGGATTAATGCCTTTGTTCGCGGAGCATTTCCTTCATCCTGGCGTAATCAGATTGTTGGCGAATGCCACGCTGGCTTCATCTACGTGTTAGACCTCCAGCAGCGCCGGACAGAGAATTCAACCCTCAAATGTGAGATGTTTCTAAGTAACCGCGGGGAAGCCGGATAATGGCGTACATGAAGGAGTCGTGGGAAAAAAATGAACCAAAACAACAAACTGCTTGATCTTAGCAGGATCTTTTTCTTGGCTTTGAGTGCGAATATCAAAATCGCAGGCGTACGCAGCGCAGCTCCTTCGCTAGAAGTATACCAAAATTCTTTCCCGTTAGGGGGAAAAGTGTTCGTTATGAATCATTTGTTGGAGGATAATGGTTCTAGAGTTGCTTGCAAATAAAAAGTAAGCTTTCAGACAAGGAAATACAATTGAGGGTCCTTTAAATGAGTTCCCAGACATACGCTTTTAATTCTTTCATTACTTTCGGTAAGAGGATGCCTATGGGTAGGTGCTTTCTCTCCTATCATGCAGAAGACCCATGATCAATTCACAACCAATGCCCAAAAATCCAAAAACTGGATGCAGTGCCCGGATCCCAAGCCTGGATAAAATGGGAGGGTTGCATCAGGAAGGGCATCCAGCGTAAAACCTGTGCCAAAACCTGTGCAAAAAAAAAACCCTTAGGAGCGGCTAAAGGAATAACAATTCAGAAAGAGCTTTATTCTGGTGTTGGTGGTGGTGATGGGAACAATGAGCGAGAGCAGTGGAAGTCAGTCCATCACAATGCATCATGCACACACACACACGCACACACACACACATTGACACCACGGGGCAGGTTATTTTAGCCAAGCCACCGACTGGTTTGTTTTTGGAGGGGGGAGGAAATTGGTTGAAACCAGTATGAACATTTGGAGAACTTCGAAACTTGAAACACACACATACATTGGATTCCAAGGCGTTCCAATTCTTAGTGAATTGTCCATTGTCGAGTGGATAAAAAACTTCTTCTACAAATAAAAATACACCATTTGGTGTTGCGTGTATTATGTCACTTAGGCATTCCTCTGCAAGTTATTATGGCTTCCTGAGAACGGTGAGAACTTCCTGAGAACAGACTCATGATTTCCTATAGGGGGACGTCTGAAGTGGGCTCGATTGTGTAGAAGTGTCTAGAGAAAACGCTGCTCTTCTACTCACTTGCGGGGGGAAAGTCTGCTCCGGGTGGATGAATAGTATCATTCAAAGTACTGTTTTTTTTGTTTTGTTTTTTCAAGCTTTTTTATTATTCAGAACTTAACAAAAATGAATCAGTCCTCTCCAGACTGTCATGTTCAAGCGTGTTTATGTAATGAATAGCTCTCTCTCTCTCTCTTTATATACTGTATATAGGACATGAATGAATGGAGCTCCTGACACCACGACACACTGCATCAATTTGGCAAGAACACTAAAGGAGCATGAAACCTCCTCTTTTAGAACAGTGACAACCGTGAAAGCATCTTGAAGAGCACCACAGAGATTCGTACTGTAGATAGCGACAGTATACAATATATAAGCACTGCTTACAGGAAATTCTTGAAAAGACTTTCGTCCAAGGTAGTCATTTCCGCTGCTTGGTTTCCTGTTGGTGCTTCCTGTTCAAATAGGCGAGGTGGTTTTATGTTTACTTTAAATAAATAGGACGACATCATAGATGAGGGATGATTCATTTACTGGTCATTTACGCCAAATCACATCACAATCCCCAGCGTTTAATTAACACCAAGTGCGTCGGTTCAACACCCACGGTGACGTTATATAACAGAGTTAAATCAACATTCTTAGAGTCGATCTCAATTTATATCAAGCAAAGGCAATGTGATTGGAATATTTTTTACATTTTTATTTTGATCAGTAGGGTCAAGCATGCAAGACAAGCTCCTGATAGCTGACCTTTAAAGTTGGGATCTTGTTTACACAGGTTATGTTGATACGTTTTTGACGAGTGTTTTAGACATTCTCAGAAATATGTAGCGTACTGTAATTTTCCCAATAGCTGAGGTCTTCTCACCAAGGGTGCATGTGGTGTGTACTTATAAATTATATATATATATAGAGCGAGAGAGAGAGAGAGGGAGAGAGAAAGTCAGCCAAAAAAATGTATACACACTTCAAAAAAAAAATAGTATGATGTATATTATATATTAGTATTAGTATATATCATACAGTATATATCATACATATCAATATATAACATATATTAATAAATTACATATATTAATAAATTAATAAATTACATATATTAATAAATAACATATATTAATAAATTTAGAATAAAAATATTTATACAACTTTTTCTTTTCCTGAAGTGTGTTAACAAAACTGTGTGTGTGTGTGTGTGTATATATATATA
>JAQMYG010000016.1:21083830-21095193 GCA_030014215.1 Clariallabes teugelsi
ACCTCAGTGTCCAGCGACCACTTTTAGCTTTAACACGCCTGGCCGCATCTCGGTTCCACCTTCGAGTCATCTTGTGTGTGTCTTTAAAACCGCAGGCTGGAAAACACAAGGGCACATCATCCTGAAAACAAGCCCATAGTTGCACAATTTAAGCATTTTTCCTTAAGTAATGCTTTTTTTTTTTTTTTTCAATCCGTATGGGGCATGTAACACAATTTCCGATGGAGGAAATAAACACGCTCACGTGCCGCTCGGGGGTAAAAAACATACTTACCTGACAATTCAGGCATATGTAGTTTTTTTTTTCTTTCTTTCTTTGAGTGTAATAAAAAAGCAAGCTTTTAAGTTGAGGAAGTGAAAAGAGGCTGCGAGCTGTCAGACAGCACAATTGTGGAGCTGCTTAAACACGACTGATGGAGAAGTGCACGCTGTTAACCTGACACCTGAGACACTCCTGCAGCGAGCGAGAGCGAGGCGAGACAACTAACAAAGAGAAGATATAAAAGAATACAAATGAAAGTAAAGGAAGCTCTGTTGAGGGTTTTAAGAAATATAAAACAGCATTCCAGGCAGCATTATCAATATTTTAAGACTATTCGAAAACAAAAAAATGTATTAAAACTTAACTTGTCAAGAGTATTTTAGGTACCTTGTTCTAGATTTTTTTTTTTAAACCAACAAATAAGGAGCTGATTGGATATGAAAATATTCTACTGAAACTTTAAAACCTTTACTATAACAATGTCATACAATTATTAACATTTTAAAATTATCACTTTATCCTCTCCATTTGAAAGGAATTTCTTATCATCACTGCTGGACTGATGCTTTTCTTTTTCTTTTTTATTGGGGTTGTGAAAAAATAAGAAAAACAAAATGCTGTTAAGGCGAGTCAAGCGTACCTGTTCATTCGCATGGAAGCGTGCGCGTGTGCAGCTTAGATCGAGCAGTGCAGTTCATTCTAACAGATTAAATATATACTGTAGTTAAATCTTGGATTGCAAACATAATCCGTTTTGTAATACAAAACACTCATATATCAAAGTGATATATGAGTAACTCAATGGAAACTCAAACGATTCATTCCACAAGCCCAAAATATTCATATGAAAATAATTCATACAAAATATTAAGTAAAAAAAAAGTAAGTAAGTAAGACAAGAGAGGAGAGGAGGAGGAGAGAGGGCGCTACTGTGTAGGACAAGTTTCACACACACACACACACACACACACACACACACTAACAGAGTCACTCCTCTCTGACAGAGAGTCTCTGTCTGCAAACTTCTTTACCAAGGAGCCTCTCTAATGACACTTACTTTTGCTTCCTTTTGAGGATTTGGCGGAAATGTGACGTTGCTTTTTAACCTTTTTCTTCACGAGGGCCGTTGTTGCAGTGCGGTTACTAAAGAACAGTCACTACGGTTGGACACAAAATGTTATAATAAACAGTACACGCGCGCATGGATGTTGACTATACGAGTGACGCACGTGCACTGAAATTGAGCATTGGAGATGATTACCCACAATCCCACGGCGCGAGAGAGAAGAACCATTGGCTTAGTTGTGATCATGTGACGCTCGGGAGACAAAGCGCATGCGTATTACTCGTATTGCAAAACCTCACTCGTTTATCAAGTTAAAATTGATTTCAAATTTTTTGGTCTTCTTGCTAAATGCTCACAGACCAAGTTACAAATCCAAGGTTCCTCTGTATATAATATGGCACGGTGGTGTAGTGGTTAACACTGTCGCCTTGACCTCCAGGGTCCGGATTTGACCGCCTTGGGGTCTGTGTGTGTGTGTGTGGAGTTTGCATGTTCTCCCCGTTTTCCTCTCCGGATTCCATTCATAGTCCAATAACATGCAGATTATGCTAATTCCCGAGTCCTGAGTCTGCGTGGGATTTGTATGTTCTCCCCGTGTCCATGTATGTTTCCACCAGGTTCTCAAGTTTCTTTCTACCTCCTAGAATCATGCGAGATGTCCATAGAGTGTGAATGGCGACCGGAGGTCCTACCATGGTCACAATGGTCACCACTGTTGGACTACAGGAGTTCCTAGATGGATATACAAACATCTGGACATACTGTAATATGATATTTTTTACAACATCTCCCACCCACATATGGCTTCCATCTGGAGTCAAGTTCCTCTCAGGGTTTCTTTTTCATGTCTCGGAGTATTTCTGCTACCATTGCGTCATTCAGAACCTTTAACATTAATGATATTCAAAACACCATATTTCTGTATCTTCAAACCGAATTGTTGATGAAGCAGATAAAAGGAGCGTTAATAGTGAAAGACTCATGGATGTTAATGAAGTAGAGCGTACTAAGGAACATTCACTGGGTTCAACTCAAGCTTGTAAATCTGAAGCTCCAGTGAGAAGGGTTCAGAGTGGCGGCCCACAGCATCGGCAGGAAACAAGTTTTTATTTAAGAGTAATACTGTAAGATAAGATATACCTTTATTCGTCCCACAGCGGGGAAATTTCTGTACATATCAGTGTTAGATCAATCAATATAGACATTATGTACGAGAATCACCAGGAACCAGCTGATACGATATTATAACGATCCCTAGGTGCTGATTCAATTTGTGTTGCAATTCTGTTAGTATCAGGATTTAAAACAACTAGATTTCAGATTTCATTTCATACTGTACATATATATACTATATATAAGTTATAATAAAAATTATTTGCTCCTACCACACAGGATGCCGTGCTGCCGGCCAATGTGTAAATAGTTTAGAGTACGATTATAGAAAAACTTATTTATAAAATAACTTTTATTTATAAAATTTTTTAAGTTAGTGTGTCGATACGTGAATTGCCACATAAAAGAATGACGATACGTAATTGAATCGCTTTCCGTCCCACATTTGTCAGTTGGCTGTTTTTTGCAGGTAAATACTCCACAGTTAGCTGACCAAAACAAACTTGGAGAGGTCCATGATTTTTTTGTCCCACTTTGTTTTACAAATGCACAGAAGTTAAGAATTTCCAAGTTTCTGCTTATGAGTCAAGTCGAATGCATAACTTTTTCTAGCTGACCTCGTCCTATACAGTTATTGCAGAAATAAAATGTCACAACACAAATATACAGTACATCACCTTTTAAATAACACTGATGACCTTTTAGGAAATACTCATTTAAAAAAACATTTTCTTTTCTTTTTGAACAGATCACTGAACCCTGCAGTGTTACAGACGGACAAAAACACAGTATTGTTGTGGATTTAATCTTAAATGTTTTTTTTTATTTTTTTAATCAGAAACTCTCACGACACACAATAACCTCAATTTGGTTTGACTCTGTTATGAATAAAACACGAGAGATAAAGGAGAAACCAGGAGAGAAGCTGCTTCTAAAGTTTAAGCAACATGGAAGTGATGAATCCTGCTTCCCTAAAAATTCAAATTGCTAACTTCAGGCCATTTTTCAGCTATATAATGTCTTACTTCAAACAATAATCATTTAAAATGCAAATTATTTATTTTCCTTAATGAGTATTGATACATAATTGGTGTAAGCTTCTAGAAGCACATGACCTGCTGCTTAAATTAAAGAATTCTGCGCAAAAAATTGCTTGTTGTAATCTGCCCAATTATACTATTATTATTGGCCTAATAATACTATACTACTGTATTAATAATGTAATAATAATAAAAAATAATAATAACACGTATACCAAAAAATTCCAGGGCTACCTCAGTGATAGATGAAGAGATGGTTTTTGGTAATTCAATTCATTTTATTTGTATAGCGCTTTTAACAATTGTCATTATGGAAGTTTGTATGAAATGTGAATGTAAATGAATCATATAAAGAAGATTAAAAAGCAAAAAATCTGTAGTGTCCGTAACCATATCAAATTCATGTTGTGATATCTTAACAATTTTGCATTTTAGAACTTTTTCAGGTTTATGTCTTTTCATGTGAAATCAAAATCAGTCTAGTTTATCTGAAATTTCATTAAGATCATTAAAAGAGTTGAATTCTAAAGTTTTATGGACACTACAGAAAAGGGCATGATATTGCATTTAGCCAATGTGTTTCTTTTTATCTGATAAAAATATAAATGTGTAGGCATATTTACAAAAAAAACGAAGCATGGATCAGAAGATAAAAAGCATTAAGTATTATGAGAAATAGAATGATGGTATATGATCCTATCTGAAAATTCATTTTTTCACCTGGATGAGACACTTTTTAGCACCGATACCATCTAATTGCCCGAAAGCATCTAATAATTTAAAAATAACAAAGTTGTGCTTAAATGATGTGCAAAAATTCTCACAGTGTGTAATATTTTGGTATTGTGTTTAAATCAGAGTCTTAGAATCCAATAGATCAATCGACTTGGGATTTATTTCTGATTTGATAAGGTGAATGATGTAAACATTTATAACCATTAAAACATTTTATTATTGTATCACACAAAACTGAGTAACCAGAAACTCACACGGAACACATTAACATCAATTTGGTTCGACTCTGTTACGAACAAAACACGAGTGAGAAATCAGGAGAAATCAGGAAAGAAAAACGATTTCATATGAAACAGTCATATTAAAAAGATACAAAAAAAATATACTAGAGAAATACAGAGAAATACAAGTCAGATCCTCACTCAGGGGAAATCATCTTTTTAGTACATCGTAATATATAAAAATATAAGACTTTGATAATCAAATGTCAAGCCTAAAAAATACAGAAGAAACCTTACATACTGAAGACTTTCATTAGACAGAAATTATTACAACCGTAACAATTATTTGATGCAGTACATTGATGTTATTTTTTCTTTCAAAGCAGCAGTGACTAACAGAAACAGGATAAAAAAAAATACAACCGTTGAAATGGTGTTGCAATTAGGACCTTTTTATATTAAATATTAAATTATTAAGATATTAAAATCAGCACCTTGCTCAAGATACAAACCTTTTTTTATAAGAACTATTTAAACACTGTTTCATAAAAATGAGGGAAGATGCCGCAATTAAACAAAGTTCAAGAAATCCAGGTTACCAGGTTTAATTAAAAAAAACTTTTTCCAAGTGTAATTTTCAAGTCTTACAGGTGAGACCACTGAAACAGAGAAACGTCTCTTTTATTTGATCTGAACAATCGACGCACACGTTTTCCTCTGAGCACTAGACTGATTCCATCTCTTAACCTCTACTGGATTATAAAAAGCGATTCTGATCCAGACTGAGCTTCGACTCGGATACGGTTACGTCAAATCTGACCTCATGCTGCGCTGGTCTGAAAACGCATTCAGGTTTTGATCAGCTTTAAATCTTTCCCAAACACTTAAGGAGTAACATGCGACAGTGTGTGTGTGTGTGTGTGTGTGTGTGTGTGTGTGTGTGTATAGTTACAGCATAATTAATCCAGGACAGGGGTCCTGAAGTTGATCCTTTTTTTTGCCCTAACAGCACATGGCTGCTTTTTATTCCTCTTACAGCACAGCAGATTGGCAACAATTACAATTGTACATTTATTAATGAACAATATTTCATACATTTATTAACCCTTTTTAGTTGAAATGTGATGCTGCAGAACATTTCTTTCTCAAAGTAAAGTGATACGAAGAGGAAAGCGTTTTTATCCATCCTGAAGACTTTCCTTATGGGAAACGTTTTCTCACGGGACACTCCTTTTTCTAAAAAATCTTACCAGATCAGTGATTATACATTAGTCTTTCTTAAACACAGCACTGTTATTGTCATCTACTGTATGCTTTATCGCTTGTTCATTACGTGAGCGTTCCTTGTGTTCGAAACATCTTAAAAGCCCAGACACACACACGTTCCTTTTACATTACATCACTCCTCTTCTTCGTCCAATGGGCCTCGAGACCGAGACATGATTTTAGCGTCCTCCAGACCATTGAATGTCTCCATCTCTAGCTGCAGCTCCTCGAAGGACGACATGCTGACTGAGCTGGACTCACTCAGAGAGTCTGCACCTACACACACACACACACACACACACACACACACACACACACAGGTGAGAAATGAGAGCCTCCAATGTCTTGAAGGAGGATCTGAAGATAGCACTACTGATGGGGTTGTGTGTGTGAGTGTGTGTGAGTGTGTGTATACAACTGTTGAATGTGTCGAATAACTATGCATATGCAGTGCAAGTGTGTGTGTGTGTGTGTGTGTGTGTGTCTGAGAGAGAGGCTGCATAGCCTCAAAGGAAGCAGCGCCGCACTGTTTTAATTGGAGAAACGGCTCACCGACTCCTGACTCAGAACGTGACCTGACTCACGACATACTTTAGCTAACGAGGGCGACAAACCAGGGTTCAAACTAGTGGTGTAAGGCATCCGAGTCGACCAGCACAGGTCTTTTTACCCTTATTGAGTAAAGCTTCCTACAGACACCAACATCCTTCAGTCTTTAAACCAGCTCTCTTTAAGAACAAGAATTCTACAATGATGGGCCGAATCTCCCATTTGTACGATTTCAGAGAAAGGATTCACTCCAAAAAAAAATAATAAAAAAGGTTAAAAGTACAAATAACAGGCGCAAAATTTCATCACAGAACAGAATCAGCCCTGGATTAAGTCCAGCGTAACCTTCTGCATGCTCTGGATTGTGGATATGTTTCTGCTATCGCGCAGTTCGACTTGAGTGCAGGCTTTGACGGCGCTGATGGACAGGCTGAAAAGCGCGCTCGGGTTAGACAGACGAGGTCTCGCTGTGTGTAGATCTCGACTTGACGGGCCGTTTCCAGTTAATGCAGAGTCAGAGAAAGTGTTCCTCCAGGTTCTCTTTCGGCCTTTCCTAAAAACATTTCCTATGTCCACAAACATAATTCAAAAACACAATGTGGGCGTTCAGGGCGGGACTTGTTATTGTACAGAATAACAGAGCACATTTATGAAAGTAGAACCTCCCTTTATATCCCTATATCTTATAATATCTTATATAATCCCCTGCTACACTCATGCACTTATCCCAGTGTTTCACTAGTGCCATGATCAGACTGCGTGCTTCACTTCTGAAAATCCCGGCCTCCCAGGAATTCCTTCAATGAGGTCAGGACTGTACGGGGGATGCGGCAATAACTCCCAGCCGAGTTCCTGTAACGTGCAAGCGGTGTTGGTGAATGATTCTCATCACCGTACTGTGAAGTCTCGAAGTCTTCTGTGCATGTCAATCAGTTTTACGAGGAACGTCCTCGCCAGGTTTCGTCTCTTCAAGCAGCTAACAATGAGCACTAGACTTTATGTGAATTTCAAGGTTACGCCGAATTCATTTATTATTTCCCGGCAGAGTGTTACAGTCATGGTTTTTGAAGCGATCTGCATAATTCTTACAGGCTTCCACTAATAACAAGAAAGTCAATTTACCAGCTTGTGAGAAGCAGAAACCTGTCTGCACGTCTGTCGCGGCCTGGCTGAGCGCTGAAATGTTTAAATGTGTCTGACTGATTCTTTCAGAACGTAGGTGTCTGCACTTGAGCGACGAGGAGACATGTTAATGTAATCATGCCTCCTGAAAACATCCTCTGTCTGCTCGCTTGCATTAAACTGCTGATTCAACCAGGTTGCTCAAAGGAAACCCGAAGACATGCAAGACTAGCGTTTCTTCATCCCGCTTTTCTGGTCTGTCAGAGATTCGCCTTTCTCTCCGGCACCTTAGTTTAACCCTCGTGTGCCGCTGGAAATCTGTTCTCGGCATCCGGTGGTGATGAAATGTACAGCAACATGAGTGTGAACAGATGACAGGAAGCACAAAGGGATTAGATTAGATTGTCAGGATGACTTCTTTAATAAAATGTTTGTTTTTCTGTGATGAAACATTTTCTACCGGGGTGGCCAGGGGACACCAGTGAGTCCCAGTAGAACCATTGGCAGTTTGATAGTTTTTAGCTCTTTAGTGGAGTGATAATTCGATGTATATGAATAAAAAGTGCCGCTTGATTCCGCTTCCTTCTACCAGACTGCGTGAAGCTGGAAACCTTCGTGGTCGTAGGCTGTGATTTACTGCTGGCTGAAAAGACCTAATGGTCTTCTGTGATATACAGTACGCTGTAATCTCTAATCTCAGGCCATCTGCTAGGAAACAGGAAGGCGCTGATATATACAGTAGGATTTATGGTCATCTAGATAAAACGGCCGAACACGAGCTAGAACAATCCAATTATTCCGTATCTGTAACTGAATCAAGACGGGGTGAACTTTGGCAAAGCATTTAAACCATTAACTCCTGACGCTAAAACGCTTCATTGAAATATAAATAAAAGAGCCAGTTTCTATTTTTGTTTTCGTCGTTGAATTTATACGATCAAAATAGATTGAAAAGTAAAAATCCAGTTTAAAATTATATCCCAGTAAAAACAACACATTCATGACAGATAAAGCAGTTTTACACAATCAAACATGAATCTGCATCAGTTCATAAAGAGTAAGACTGATGACATCACCATGTGCAGGAACAGAAGCTTCCTTATAAATACTGATGCTGTTTAGTTGATATATAAACGAAAAATTCCAGTTTCCATTTTTGTTTTTCGGGGAAAATCACAGAGATTTCCCGTTTAATCGGTCTGTCTTCGCATTTATATGATCAAAATAGATAGACTGGACGAAGCGTGAAAATCCAGTTTAAAATTAAATTCTGCTAAAAATTACACATTTCTGACAGATAAAGCAGTTTTTTTTTTTTTTTACCAGCATTTCAGTACTGTATTAGTGTTTTATACAGAATGATGGCTCGGACTGAACTGTGTTATTAGATCGACAGAATGGCTCCCGAGGGAGACACATAATAGTCAGACGCTGTCGGAATGGCCAGCAGGGGGCATTATGAGGGAAACATACAGTAGTGTGTACAAAATCGCACAAACAATGTGTCCAACCTGGACGGTGCGGCAAAAGTAATTACAACACCTCTGTGATCCCTAATGTTCAGTTATATTAGTTAATACCGAGCCTGCCATAGGTTTCACAGAGTGACAGACTGACAGGTGTGGGTAGCACACACAGGGGGGAGAGTGCACACACACACACACACTCAGTGGCCAGCTGGTGTGTACAACACGTCCTTTACTCATGCTGAGGGGATCCATCAAACCTCTCGCTCTCCGTGATGCAAACTGAGTAGCCATGTTTGATCCCAGCACACAGCACCCCTGAGTCGCATACTCACACACTCACACACACACACACACACACACACACACACACACACACACTGACATGTTGTTTACAAACATAATTACATGCACACAATCATTCTTCTTCTCGCATACACCTGTCTCATTATTCAGAGCGGAGATAATGAAGTGTTACATTATTTACCCGAGCGCCATATGCCTGGTTGTTAAAGTTCAAGCTCAAATCATTAATTAATCTCTAAATATTAATACGGCTATATGGCAAAATGAAGGTTGTGCACCAACACACCATTTTTGTGCATTCTTTGTTTAATTACAAGCTGTTTCACCTTGGTGTCAGGTAATAAGGAGAAGAAACACCACGAATGCTCTACCTGTGATGTCAGTCCTCTTGTCCTCCTCAGAGTCTTCACCTTCCGGTTGTCTTTTTGGTGCTTTCTGGACCTCGGGCACGTAGAAGTCTCCCTGTCTGGACAGAGGACTCATGTAGTAGATGAAGTGATTCCTGTAGATCTCGAGGAAGGGGTGAGCACACAGCTTCCTGTCCTGAGAGACAGTCAGAGATTCTTTTATTAATATTTTTCTCTATACACATATAATATAGAGCTCCTCTTTTAATAGAAACAGGTATTATAGAGAGTATTATAGAGAGTAAACACATTGAACCGAGATGATTGAAAGTAAGAAAATAAAGAAACTCTCAGATATTTTAGATCTGTTACATGTAAAAAGGAAAATATTTCAAGTTGTTTTTGTTTTCATTTTGATGATTACAGCTTGATAAAAATGAAATATCCTTGAATATTCGTACTGTATGAATAATTACTATTCCTACAGTATAAATGCTGTGTATGTCTCAGTCGAGCTCAGTAAACGCAACCACAATCATGGGGAAGATTTCTGAGTTGACAGTTGTACAGAATCAGGTCATCAACACCCTACGCAAGTAGGGTAAGCAACAAAAGGTGTTTAGTTGCAGCATATCCATGGAAGGTTGACCGGAAGGGAAGAGGAGCAGTCAGAAAAGGTGCACAAGCAACAGGGATGGTCGCAGTCTTAAAGAGATCGTCAACCAAAGCTGATTCGTGAACTTGGAAGAACTTCTAAAGGAGTGGTATGAGGCTGGAGCCAGTGCGTCAAGAGACACCATTCACAGATATCTTCAGGAAAGGGGCTACAACTTTTGCATTCCCAGTATCAAGCCACTCCTGAACCACAGACAGCGTCAGGGGCGTCTGGGCTAAGGAGAGAAGGAGCTGGACCGTTGATCAGTGGTCCAAAGTGTTCTTGTCAGATGTAAGGAAATTTTGCATTTTATTTGGAAATTAAGTTTCCAGGCTCTGGAGGAAGAAAGGAGAGGTCCAGTGTGATGATTTGGGGTGACATGTTGGTCCACCTGCTGCTGTTGGTCCACTGTGTTTTAACACAGTCCAAAGTCAACACAGCCATCTACCCGGGGATTTACTGCTTTATGGAGATGCTGATTTCCTTTTCCAGCAGCACCTTCCCACAGTGCGACCAAAACGACCACTAACTGGTTTGCTCACCATGATATTCCTGGACTTGACTGGCCAGCCAATTCGCCTGACCTGAACCTCATAGAGAATCTATTGGGTATTGTCAAGAGAAAGATAAGAAACACCCAAACTCAAAAATACAGACGAGTTGAGCCAAAGGCTGCTATCAAAGCAACCTGGCCTTAAATAATGCCTCAGCAGTGCCACAGGCTGATCGCCCCTCCATGCCATGCTGCACTGATGCAGTTATTCATTCTAAAGGAGCTCATGAATTAACATATTTTTCGGAAGTCTGACATTTCTGTATTGTAAATCCTTTTTGTTGTTAGGAAATATTTTAATATTTTTGAGATTTTTGAGGCATAATCATTGAAATGCAAACCAAAAAGGGGTTGAACTATTTCACTTTACATGTACTAAAACTCTGCCTGTTCCTCCATTCCTTTGTCCTTTTTAAGAGAAAAAAATAAATGAAATTTTAGTGACGTGATCAAATGCAACGAGGAAGCAACTGTTCAATGAGAAAGACAGAGGGATAGAGAGAAACATGAGAAAGACAGAGGTATAGAGAGAAACATGAAAAAGACAGAGGGATATAGAGAAACATGAGAAAGACAGAGGGATAGAGAGAAACATGAGAAAGACAGAGGGATAGAGAGAAACATGAGAAAGACAGAGGGATAGAGAGAAACATGAGAAAGAC
>JAQMYG010000016.1:21132236-21147013 GCA_030014215.1 Clariallabes teugelsi
ATCTGACTTCGTGTCGTATTTGGCTAATCTGAAACGAAGCTGCGCGTCAAGACAATGAATAACGCACCCGCACCCACACACATCTTCAGCCTTTTGTCTCTTGAAGTTAATAAAAAAAAAACGTAGGTTAGTTAAAAAAAAAATACTGTTAGAAATCATATTAATGTTTACCTTTTTATGCTTGAGTTACAAAACGCTGACACTTGGAAAAGTTAAATACGCATCTTCAGACCATTTTACAGACAATTTGCTAATTACGTTACTACTTTAATACAATCACACCAGAAGATACCATACCACAATGACCACATGGTAACACCCTTTATATATTTTTGTAAAGATAATTTGTGAAAATATTCATTGATAATGGTGATAAACAAATAAAATGTAATTGAATTAATTGGCCCTTAGCATGGTATACTATATCAACTGCCTACTGTAGCTATAGTCAAGGTACAACTTAAACACTAAATCAACCTATTAATTTTATGTGTGTAAAAATTGCCTTAGCCCTTATACATATTGACATATACATATTTTAAATACTGTTTTATTCTTGGTCTTTTATTAATTTTTTTTCATATATTTTTTATGATTTAAAGTGCTTTGCAAATAAAACTTTTTATTATTATTATTATTAGGGCCCAAGCACTATGACATCAGCCCTAAGTTGTTATAGTGTGTGAAGGCCCTCTTGTTCTTCTATGGATTATTATTATTAAGATTTTATCCCATCACCATCCGGTGGTCTTTGGGGGTCTTAACATGGTCAAGAACTGACACACCCACACGTTTCACACACACATACATCTCACTCACATTCTAACAGTCACATCTCTCACTCGTGCACACACACACACACACCAATAGTTGACATGACAGATATTTATGGCCCAAGCTGACATCAGCCCTATTTCATCATATTGTGTGAAGTGTGCAAGTTGTGCGGTGCACCCGGGTGGCGATGGTACAAGGTGCTTGGGCCCGCTCATCCTATTCCTATTCCTATAGGGTGCGCAGGACCTTAATGTTTTTCTAAGGATCCTTTTTTCCCCATCATTTTGGGCTTTTTTGGGGTCTTAACATGCTCAAAAACTCATGAAAATTGGCAGACAGGTTCAAGTCTGCTGCCATTAGGATGCCTGAAAGTCTCACATGAGATTTTATTTTTAGCAGTATATTATAAAACAGTAGAACAATTTATATAAGCTATTAGAAAAATTGTAGCAGTTGAATTTTACTTTTTGAAGTAATTATTTATTTTTTATAGATTTATATATATATATAAATCCTTCTTTCTCCAGAGGAAGTAACTTTAAAGTGACGTGATGGCTAGTGCACACAAGAGTCGTCGCAAAGTCAGGAAACCACAAGAACCAATTATACAGTAAGTTTAGATTTTATCCATATCATTGATTTAGTCTGACTGGTGATAGTTTAACACTTTAAGGTTTGAATGAACTTTAAATATTATGATCTTACATGTGATGATTTTATATGGCACGGTGGTGTAGTGGTTAGCACTGTCGCCTTGCACCTCCAGGGTCCGGGTTCGATTCCTGGCCAGGCTCGATTCCCTTCTCTGTGTGCTTGGAGTTTGCATGTTCTCCCCGTGCTTGGTGGGTTTCCTCCAGGTACTCCGGTTTCCTCCCACAGTCCAAAGATATGCAGGTTAAGCTAATTGGCCGTAGTGTGTGAGCATGTGTGTGTGTGCCCTGCGAGGGATTGGCACCCTGTCCAGGGTGTACCCTGCCTCATGCCCTAAGCCTCCTGGGATAGGCTCCAGGTCCCTGTGACCCTGAATACAGGATAAAGCAGTATAGAGGATGAGTGATTGTATGTAGGCCTTGCATTTATTTACTTACCTGTTTGTTATAGTGCATAAGTTTTTGATTGATACATGTAATATGTAGGTAACAGTGTATTCCTGACCATGCTTTTATATGGCAATCATACTTTTTGTAGAAAACACATGGCTTGTGTAGACAATGTAGAAAATACATGTCTGGTGACCCTCTCATGACCCTACAGAGGATAAGCTGTATAGATAATGGATAGCAGGGGCGGTTCTAGGAAATTTGGAAAATGTACTATCAACCTGACAATGCCAAACATCATTGGATCAGAGTGCTGTCAATGACTTATATGCTCAGAGCGCGGTCAATCACTCATTGGCTTAGAGCGCCGTCAATCACTCACTGGCTTAATATAAATGTTACTTTATCAGTTGTTTTTATGAAGAAATGTGCAAAAATCTTTTCCCAAAAATATTAAATGATTTTCAGCCTCTTGTGGCAGTGCTACATTTAACTTAATACTACACGTATTAGCGCACAGGGCATTGCTCAAGATTTTTGTAAATCATGCTTAATGTTTTTTAAGCCATTATGTATTTCTAATTGAATCTGGTTTCCCATGGGCCCGCCCTGACTGGTTCATGGTTCCCCCGGTGCCCCCGACGCCAAACGCCACCCCCCGCCCCCACTTACAAAATCCTAGAATCGCCCCTGATGGATAGATGGATTTATCTAACAAAGATGACTTTACATACATCCTACCATTTCTAATTTCAATTACCATTCTAATAATTGTTGGAGGGTTAATTGGTCTTTAATTGATAAAGTTTTTGTTATCACTGTTCCTACTCCTGTTTGACATCCAGCTAAAATGCAGTTACACTTATTGCAAGTTTGTTTGCGACATAAAATGTAACATATAACATCCTCCTCCTTTTTCCTTTAACCCTCTACAGGGCAGCTGGACAATATAATGATGATGTATATTTTATGGCTGTTGCCCTCCTCTTTGCCAATAAGAGCCCTGATCCTAGCACAAAGGTATCAAACATTTAGGTATTTGGGGTGAAAGGGTGAGTGAGTGTGGGGTGTGTGGGGGGATATGTATGGTGGGGGTGGTGTTCTTTTATTTAAATGTTTCACATGCAACCCCCTTATTACTGCCGTCCTACTGTAATTCATCAAAGGCCCCTGGGAGTCCAGTCTTTATCTCTATTTGGACAGTTAAAATGATGCTCACAAATGTCTGTTTGTGCTTTTCCAGTCTGGAAACAGTGTGGTTCAGCAAATTACTCATGATCTTCCTTATTAATACAATTGCCACTGTTAAGGTATTATTTACATTACATTTACATTTAGGCATTTGGCAGATTCTCTTATCTAGAGCGACTTACAAAAGGGCTTAAGTTTCCATCATTGAATAGATATCCAGTAGTTATTAGTTATCCTACTACTCATACTGAATACAGATATGCTGTATGGCGCATGTGGGCCGAACTAAAAATTATAATAGGTAATGCACACAGATTACCCCAAACATTTTCTTATCATAATTTTGCCTGGTCTTATGTTTAATCTTTGTAATTCTATTAGAAGAAAAAGTTAACGCACACTCTAAGATTTCATTCAGTCACCTTTAGCTTTGATAACAGCACACAGTGTAGTGGCCAGTTCATGTGGGAAAATTATTCCTTATTCTCCCAGAATCACTCTTTCCTAGAATATATCTGTGTCATCAGGGAATAAAAACTCTACATATGTGATAACCTGGTCATTCAGTACATACAGGTTGTCAGAAAGACATATTTTCTCATGAAACATCATTCACATTTGGTTCCGTAAAATTTCTTTCTTTCTTGTTAAAGGTTAATCAACATCTGCACTTGGGAGGGAGGCCTTGAAGATTTTATTAATTTTTTTAACTTATCAGGAGGATGGGCGGGCAGGGGGACGGGTCATCAGGTTGCTTCATTTTCTACTGCGCTCTGATACGCACTTCTATATTGATTTGATCTATAATCCCATCAGAGGTGGAAAGAGTAATAAAATTTTGAACTCAAGTAAAAGTACTGTTACTTTAGTGAACGTTTACTGAAGTACAAGTAAAGTTACTCTTATAAAAATCTACTCAAGTAAAAGTAAAATGTAGCTCATTAAGGATTTACTCAGAGTAAAAGTTACTGAGTTACTTTTTTTTTTTTTTTTTACCAGCGGGGGTGGGATGGGGGATGGAACATCCTCGCATAATAAATCTGTTGCCTTTGTTGTGCTTGAAATCAAAGTGGTCGCTTAAATATACCCAGGGGTTTGCTGCATAAGAATTTGTTGGCATTTCACTTTCAGCTGTGTCTGCATCACTGGCATCTGTTTTGTCCGTCTCCATCGTTCTTGTGAATTTAGCGCGTTTGTTCTCCACGCCTATCAAAACTCAGAATTGAGTTGAATACAAGTTCATTACCATTGGTCATATTTTGGGTAGTCTGTGGGCAGAGCAGTTAAATTCATAAAAACCAAGACTTATAGTAATTGCACCTCAATTCTGATTTTCAGAGCTCTCCTTTTAATATCTCAATTCCTCCAGGAAGGCTTTCGACTAGAGCTGTTCCACAATCAGCCTCAAGGGCATTAGTGAGGTTAGTCACTGAGGTTAGATGAAGAAGAAGAAGAAGAAGAATGTTCAATTATTTGTCACATGTACTTTACAGCAAAGTGAAATTCCTTCTTCGCATATCCCAATTAGGAAACTGGGGTCAGAGCGCAGGGTCAGCCAGCTTACAGCGCCCCTGGAGCAGATAGAGAAGGCCTGGGGTGCACTCGGTGTTCCAGTTCATCCTAAAGATGTTCACAGATGTTGTGCAGTCTGTGAGTTCTCCAGTTCTTCCATTCCAACTTTAACACGACGTGTCTCCATGCAGCCGGCTTTGTGAAAGGAAATTGTAATGTTACGGAACACAAAGGCATATAATACAACTGTACTGTACTTTGACCGCCAGGTGTTCGCATACTTTTGCCCATTCCGTGTATAATGTGTAGTATGTATAATACTGTACACAGTAGTATCATGTGATAGATTTGAATATTTTCAAGGATATGTATTTCGCAGATTTCAGGTCAAAGATCACATACACTGAACTGTGTATTTCATGTCACCGGATTGTACCATGAAGTGGATTTCTTTTGTAAAATCATATGTTAGTGTTAAGAGTATTACACTAATTACTGTAGCTATTAGAAAACTGTATAATTAGAAACTAATCCAGTAGAAACTGAAACAGCTTGGACATGGAGATTGGCAGGACAAACAATCCACAAGGTCTGGTGTCCTCCTTTTTACGCACGGCCTCAGCCCCGCCCAAACGATCTTTAAACTAAAGCAGCGTGCAAAAACCTCTCAGTCCACGCATATCTTTATTCCTGTCAACATGGCTAAGAACGTCTATGATCTTTCAGCCAAGCTGCTGTCAGGTGAGACTCTCAGTTTCTCCTCGCTGAAGGGGAAAGTGGTGCTGATCGAGAATGTGGCGTCTCTCTGAGGCACGACGGTCAGGGACTACACTCAGATGAACGAGCTTCACTCCAAATACTCGGAGAAGGGGCTTGTTGTGCTGGGAGCTCCCTGCAACCAGTTCGGCCATCAGGTAAGGTCCATGTCTAGGTGTGTGCGTGTGTGTGTGTGTGTGCGTGTGTGTGTTTTCTATAATACAATATGCAAAGACCAGTCATAGCATTAGCTAGGATTTGTCCAATTCTCTAAACCTGACTCAACGGTTTCCTACATTCCTTGTTCTCATTACTGCCGCCTCTGACTTGTTCATTAGGAATATAATAAAGAATCAGCATTTGGATTTCTGCAATGTCTGTACTGATAAAATTTAAATCAAGTACTCTATACTGAAAATTATTTTTTTCAGCATTAATGGATTTTAGTTCACAAATAGAATTGTTTAATGAGTGCATTGTGATTAAGGTTTTGTAATTACAGCCTAGTTGATTGCTGCTCTTTAGTTTTCTTTAATTTTTTTCTTTAAAACAAGGAAAACGGCAAGAATGAAGAAATCCTGAACAGCCTGAAGTATGTGCGTCCTGGAAACGGCTTCGAGCCTCGATTCCAGCTGCTGGAAAAGATTGATGTGAATGGCAAGGACGCGCACCCCCTGTTCGTTTTTCTCAAAGAGAAGCTTCCCTTCCCTAGTGACAATACTAGCGCCCTCATGACCGACCCCAAGTTCATCATCTGGAGTCCTGTGTGCAGGAACGACATCTCGTGGAACTTCGAGAAGTTCCTCGTCGGGCCCGATGGGACACCGTTCAAGCGCTACAGCAGGTTCTTCCTGACCAGTGACATCGAGGCTGACATTAAAGAGCTCCTCAAGAAAGTGAAGTAAACCGTCCTGGCACAGGGTGACCTCAGAGGCGGGTGTGAGCAGATAGAGAGGTGTCACGGCCACGCCCGTCTTATCAGCCTGCTGCCTGGGGGGAAAGATGGCAGTGTGAATTCAGCTGGCTGTGCTGACTCGATTAGAGTGCGACTGTTTTGTAGGACGTTTACTGTATGAAGGCACCGCTTGAAATCTGTACTGAGGGCGGTGACGGATGTGAACGTAAACGCTTATTTTTAACAGATGTAATTTAGCCGTGTACAGCAGAGCTCAGCTTCTCCATACAGCTGTCTGAAACCAAATAAAGCTTCTGAAAATGAAAGAAATGATTTTTTGTTATGTCTTTAAATGGTGTCGACAAGTAATTTAGTGTGTGTGTGTGTGTGTGTGTGTGTGTGTGTGTGTGTGTGTGAGAGAGAGAGAGAGGAAGAGAAACTGCGTGTATACACTGTGGTTACCATGCTGACTAGGAAAATTTCAAAGCCAGGAAAAAACAGAGAATAATCTTAATAAGTGACTGTAAAGGTTAAAGATTAAGTGCTAACTGTAGTCAGGACAAGGTTGTAACACTTTCATGTCTAATCTCAAGACAATAAAACTTTTATGAGCAGGAATAAAATCAAAACAAGTTGCAACATCAGATTTGTCCAGTCAGCTACAGTAACTTATTAATGGAGTAGTTAAAGAAAATACTCAATCACTTACTCAGATCACTTGTATTTTTATTTATAGGAATAGGTGGAAGACCTGAACGTCAATGCAGCTGGATGACAGTCAGAAAACTCACAACATTCACAACACTCAGGGCACAATGTTGGGCTTAGACATTCCACTGTGCTGCTTTACACAAAACACATGTATATCTCAGGAAATTCCACCAGTGATAAAATTACAAATTAGAAAATACCCTTCACAATTAACTGGATAATAATCATGACCATGAATATTGGCTTTATTTAATTATTTAAACCTAATTCACTGGGCAAAAAAAAAAAAAAGAAAACACTGGGTAATAAAAGACACCAGTTAAAAGATGCCAGTCTCCTGATTTAAACATTTCACTTACAGTACTTACATCTCACGTCCTTTCTTTCTTCTTTCATTACATTCTTCCGTACTTTCTTACTGCAGCCATTTAACTTTGTCCATACAACAAAAAAGTGCAGTTCTGTATTTCTGAAAATGTATTTTATTTACAATATGACTAGATTCTTTATTTTATTTTATTTGTGTTGTTTAATAAAACAACACCATACTAATGCACATAATAATAATAATAATAATAATAATAATAATAATAATAAAGAACAATAAAAAACATGCACATTTGCAACTTTACTAAGACCCAGTAAATACAGTAAGTGTATTTTCAATATTTCAGTGATTATAACACCATGAAGTGTAGTAAAGTTTTACAACACACTTTACTGACCAACACTTGTAGGAAGATCCTGATGTTCAGGTTTAGGCCTGGAGGTGTTTAAACCCTCCAGCTCATGTCGGGATCTCCGACAGGACCACAGTGGGTGTGGAGAATATTTAGAGATGTTATGAACCATGTGCATAAAGCACATAATTAAAGTTAATCACCAAATCCACAGCACACACCCACACATACACACACCTGCAGTCAGCTCTGTGCTGCGTAACGCTGTGATTATGTGCAGTCTGGGGGCGGGGCAGACATTATAAAGCGTCTCAGGATGGCGAGTAAGGAGAGGACATGAGACATAAAGGACAGGTCCAGGTCCTGAGATGAAAAGATGAAAAATGTAATATTTTCTGTTTTTTATTGTCTGTATAAGTGTACAATACACTGCTCCTGTATTATTAAAAAAAACAATATTAGTTAATTAATATAAGTTTATCTTCAAAACAATTAATATTGAAAATTATGGAATTACGTTAACATTAAAAAAAGGGTTTGCAGCCCTGTTCACATGCTGCAGTCTTCATCATTAAGTTGTTTAATGGCTTAAAACACACAACACGTTTAAGTCTCATTTAAGACAAAGTTAAAAGGGATTTTTAAGCTAGGAAAGTGTATCGAGGCATATTACAAGTTGACATTTGCACCATGTTTACAGTCTATTCATCATTCGGGTTGTTTCGTGTATGAGTATTATGATGTATTATGATGATCTTTTGACCATTTTGTCACTTTCTTACCGCGTAACTACAGTAACTCACTAAGATGGCTAATAGGGGTAGGAAAACATTTCCACTCACTTAAATATATTTAAAACAAATGGTTTTGGCAATAATTTATCTTTGATAACTCCAACTAATAAAGGAAGGATTTTAAATTATTGTAAAGGTTTTAATAATTAATGAATCAAAATACTATATAAACATTAGAATCATTAAACCTTCTCATATACATGATTACTGCTGGATAATCACAAAAGACAATAAGCTGTACGAATCCTGATTAGCAGTTAAAGTTAAAATGTAAGGGATCCCACATTAGCACAGTCTATGGGCTTCTTTCATTGAGATCAACTAGGATAGAATGTTTGTTTATTAATAATATTGATAATTAATAATCAGACTCAATGTGACATGAAAAATAAATATGATTATTACTTTATAATATATATAATATAAGTATATTAAATACGTTACCCTAAAGTTGTTGTTTTTTTCTTGCTGATTGTTGGTTTGCAAGTTGCCATGGAGAGAACAATAATTTAATATTATTATTAAAGGCGATATGGTGGTGTAGTGGTTAGCACTGTCGCCTTGCACCTCAAATGTCCAGGTTTGATTCCCGCCTCAGGGTCTGTGTGTGCATGGAGTTTGCATGATCTCCCAGTGCTTGGTGGTTTCCTCCAGGTGCACAGGGTCGCGGGGGACCTGGAGCCGATCCCAGGAGACTTAGGGCACGAAGAGGGTTACACTCTCAGAGGGTGCCAATCAATAGCAGGGCACACACATGCACTCACACAATACAGGCCATTTGGGAAAACCAATTTGCCTAATCTGCATGTCTTTGGACTGTGGGAGGAAACCCGAGTACCTGGAGGAAACCCACCAAGCACGGGGAGAACATGCAGTCTGAACACGCGAACTCCATGCTTACAGACCCTGAGGCGGGAATTGAACCTGGACCCAGGAGGTGCGACAGTGTTAACCACTATGCCAACGTATCGTCAGTGTTTAAATTAATGAGCAAAAATACAAATTTATATTAAAAAAAATACAGAAAGTAAAGTATATGTAATACAATAAGATTAAATAGAGATGGATTCATTGCATGACATTGAAAATTAAAGTTTCTGTCTGACATTAAAATGAAAAAGTGTCAAAGCATTATGGCACAAACATACAAGTGTAACTCGGAAGAAAATAATCAGCCAAACCAGTGACTTTGCATTTAAACCTGCTTTTTCAGACATTTACATTCTCATACACTTACACTTCAAATCCTAACGGAATCACAGTACTGTACCTTTTTTTTTTTTTTTTTTTGTGCTCACCCTCGCCCCCTAGTGTCAACTAACGTAAATGTGGGAAAATCCTTCTTCTTCTTCTTCTTCTTTTTTTAATTGACGCCAGGGGGCGCGATTGAGCGAGGAAAAAAGAAAGTGCGACGCCCAAGCCGAGCAGCTGGAGTGAAAATGGCCGGGCAGGAAGATCCAGTGCAGAGAGAAATCCACCAGGACTGGGCGAACCGCGAATATATCGAAGTGATTACGAGCAGCATCAAGAAAATAGCCGACTTCCTCAACTCGTTCGGTGGGTTTGGTGATGGAAAGACAAGCGTTTGGTTGTAAACAGCCGCTTGTTGCTGGGTGTTGCTAATGCTAACTGCGCTAGTCCGGCTAGTCAGCGTCCTGTGTCGCTCCATACATGTCGCTCTCTGGGCCTCTTAAAAGCTTTATTACTCATTTATAAATGTGTAATATTCACTTTGAGGACGTTCGACACGACAAAGTAGTAGAAATTATCCTCACAGAGTCGAATTTATACGTCTTCCTGCTTGTTAGTGAAGCTAGCTAGCATACAGAGAGCACTGCTAGTCAGATACAGTGTGTGTGTGTGTGATGTGGAGTTAGCATTAGTGCTAATAGAGGAGAAGAATTATTAAATAAGTTCATATATAAATCATTATAGAGTTATTATAGCTGGGTAATTTAGTGTGGAGTGTTACAATACAGGTTTTATTAATTTCAACTACACTTCTGTCAAGTTACTAACCAGATAGTGTAAATGTATATATATATTTGTTTAGTTAAATAACCAGTCAATCAAAAATGATCCGCACTCTGGTTATATTAAACCTTCTGTCTGAGAGTAAACGACTAACAGAGTCTGGAACGTAAAACATCCTCAATCGCAGACCGAGAAAAAGTGCAAAAGTCGACCATTAGCTGGAAAAGTCATCACCGCTTACAGTTTTCTGGGATTCTCGTGGGCCAAAAGTATTGGAACACCATCAGGAAAAAGGTTCAACAATCCCCAGTGCTCGTTACAGTTAGACGCAAGAAAGACGTCTTGAAGAGCAGAAAACTAAACTTCGGTTTTAGCGTAGAGGACTGTTCTCCGAGGGCGTCGTGATTCTGCGTCGACACTCTACTAAAACTTTGTTTTGAAGTGTTAAAGCATCCTCCCTATAGTCCTGATCTCGCTCCATCAGACTTTGACCTGTTTTGGTCCCTGAAACGTGGACGAAGAATTACTTCCGACGAAGACGTGATGACAGTGGCGCATTCATGGCTCACAGCTCTGAATAAAGCTTTTTTTTTTTAATGATGGAATACGAAATCATGTTGACTGACAAAGTGTATTGAAAAGCGGGGGAAATTATGTATCTGTTTTTTCCATACGTTAATGAAAAAAAGAATCTACTTCCAGAGTGCGGATCATTTTTGACATGAAATAATAAGAGAATGGATTAGGTTGTGTGTGTTCCTTCCAATAAATACAAGTTTATAAGATCTTGTATTATCATGTGCACTACTGTTTAGAATAGTTTTTTTGCTCCTATAAATAATAAGGATATAAATAAATAAGGAATAAAGAATACTACACAATAAATAGAACACACACACCCTGATCGGAGCAATTTCCTTTTTCAGATATGTCCTGCAGGTCTCGTTTAGCCACGCTGAACGAGAAGCTGACCGCCCTGGAGAGAAGGATCGAGTACATCGAGGCCAGGGTGAGTGATTATACAGTATGTGATTATAGTGATTATAAGGCCAGGAGTGTCCAGTTCAATTCAAGTTCAGAATGTAAACTTGTAATAAAAGATAAAAAGTTAAACAGAATTTACACCAGAGAGACACAAGGTGTTTTGAGCAAACGTTCTCTTGTTTCTGGTGTTCTAGAAATGAAACAGTGTTTAACGTGAAACCTATCAAGTGGAAAAGTAGTAAGGGTTATAGAACTTGTAAACAAAACCTCTCGAGCTTAGAAAACACCGTTTCTCAGACAGGTCGAGGTCAGTGATGTCGTTTGTTACAGCTTTAAATAAATTATTGTCTTGAGAAAATACAGTCTGCAGACAGACTTCACAAATGAGGTAATGATTTACTATCAAAAAACAGTTGACATTAAGCTGAAACTTACTGTTAAACTTTCTCTGTTTAAGGTTACAAAGGGGGAAACGCTGACCTAATCTTCCTGACGCAGAAGACGAGACAAAATGGCCACACTCCGTTTAATATTACCATTATTTTGTTCCTTTTCATTTTTATTCACCTTAAATTACCAAGCGACTGTTTTCTGACCAGCCTCTTAAAGCCCCCGTGAGGAACTGCTCGCGCCGATTTCAGGTCTTAGAAAAGGAACATTTGAACAAATGAACGGTTAAAAAGGGGTTAAACCCAGCTGTATAGCAGTTCCTCATTGCGGCTTTAACGCGTGGGACCATGATGATTCACGTGTGACCATTTGAATTACAATTTCTGCCTCAGTATGAACAGATGTACTTTTTTTTCCTCTTCTCTCTATCCTCACTCGGCTTGTTACTGTCTCTGTGGTGCTTGCACATACGTCTGGTCCTTCATCGTGTCCTGATTCCATTTGAGCAGATATTAATAACTGGGGAAATTCAGACACTAAACATGATGTACTGGATGCTATGAGTGTGATGTGATGTTATGGGGGAGGAGCCGTGCAGTAATGGTTCATTTTTTAAAAAACAAAAATGTAATTAGTTTACTCTCTGCCCTATGTGTGTGTGTGTGTGTGTGTGTGTGTGTGTGTGTGTATAGGTGCGTGCGCATGTATATGTGCGTGTGTTTGAGAAAGACCAGTTTTCTGTATATGTTTTGTAACTGTTGGAACGCAAACGCCAGCGTTGGCAGAAACTCTCATGCCCTGTGAGTTTCTCATGCAATAGCACATCTTTCACACGGCGGTGGCGAGTGTCTGGGGCGAGACGTCTGACCAGTTCGACCCACGTGCCAATCTAGCCTGCGCGGGAGTGACGGCGCTTCTCTACAGCCCATTTTGTGTTTTAACGCTCATACTTTGATGTATTGTGGTTACAAAAAAAATTAAATTTAATAACATGACTTTTTGTGTTTTGTGTTAATTTTGTTACCTGACAATATTGTTCTTTTTTTTTTTTATGTTACTTCTACTATCTGAGGTTTTTATTTCTATAATATCGCTCCCACTTTTGGAGGTGAAAATAGCAAAACCTACACAATCATTAACCTTCGTCAAAAAGCAGATGGAAATGGCCAAGCTTTTAACTACCATGCTGCTTTCTTTTTTCTGTTCGGTTGATTACTTTATTGAAGTGAGAGAGGAAAAAAAAGAAGCCGGTGAAGCAATGACTGTTTATAGTGCGGGTGAGAACACGACCTTAACTTAACATCAACTAGTTTCACATCTTTAAGTGTAGCTACTGTATAAACAGATGAAAATCTATGACCCGTAGTGTGAGAGGACACTCAAGGACAAGGAAAATAAACATCATGTGTCACTACTGTAGATTACGAAGGTGAGTCAAAAATTATTTGCACTCTGGATCTTTTAATTAACATTTAGAAAAGACAAATACATAATTTTTCGACATGATCTTGCTTTTCAATAGAATTTGTCCATCTGTCACCAAACTTTCGTATTCCCTCATTAAACAGTGTTTTATGATGAGCCACGAGCCACAAATGCACCGCTGTCTTCACTTCTTCATCAGAAGTCAATCATCTTCATAGGGCTGCTTTCAGGAAACGGAGTGAGATTGAGACTAGTGGGTCGACAGTGTGTGCAGAAGTGTGCGGATGTCATGCGAGATCACGACGCCCTCGGATAGCGGTCCTCTGCAGTCAAATCCAAAGTTTAGTCCTCAGCTCTTCAATAAGCGTCTCACTGTAACGAGCACTGTCGATTGTCGAACCTTTTTCCCCTGATAATGTTCCAATACTTATGGTATTCCTTGAGAATCCCAGAAAACTGTAAGCGCTGATGAATTTTCCAGCTGATGGCTGATTTTTTAACTTTTTCTCGGTCGGTGATTGAGGATGTTTCACGGTGGAACACACTGCATGGAGTCACACACACACACACACACACACACACACACACACACAGTCGTCATACACTATGGGCAATCATGTAACACCAGTGTGTACAGGACATGTCTTTAGACTGTGGAAGGAAACTCAGAAAACACAGGGAGAAATTCCACACACGCAGACTGGAGGTGAGATACGAACCCGCAACCCTGGAGGGTGTGAGGTGACGGTACTAAACACTAAGCAGTCGTGTCCAAAAACTGTCCATTTGTGCATGTTTAGTGGGACAGACTTTTTGGACAGACTGTGGGTTTGTGGACTTGTTGGTCCTCTATTTAGGACGCAGCCGATGTGTGTGTTGAGTTAAAAAATAAAATAAAATAAAATAAATAACAATAAAATTATATGTTAGTGTTTAATAACAAGCATTTAAATGTTAACTGTAAGTAGTGTTTGACTTTAGGGACTTTACATTTGAAGTGGGTCTGTTTCCGTGCAGTGACTCAGTTACTTCCTGTTTCCGGTTGTCTGGTGTTTGTTGCTTTTAGGAGTGGTGGTCTTATTTTATTATTATTTTTAAATAAATATTATAACTGTGTAATGGTTTTAGAGCCCTGGTTTAAGATTCTGGTGTGTGTGTGTGTGTGTGTTAAGTGTTATTTGCATGTAGTGTTTAATGTATAAATAATAATAATGAGTGGTGACATCAGTCATGGTCTGGAAAATGTCCCTGTTTGCATCGAAATAGACGAGAATCAAGAAACCTTGCCCAGATTCCAGGTATATTAATTCTTTTTATTTTATTTTATTTTTTTTAAGTGGCCGATTTCTAAAAATAAAACAGAATTCGTTTTTATCTGTCTGATCTCGCGCTAAGCTGCAGTTCATCTTTATGGCCACGAGATGGCAGCATAAACTCACGCTCAGACCTACAGTCGAGCATTTCCTGCACATGTATGATTTAGTGTTTAAAACTTAACTTGTTTAATCACTTATTCCTCAGATGCTTTTTTTTTAAAATTTATCTTAAATCAGACAAATTATAATCAACTAAAAAACAGTCTGAACGGAACGTTTTAATATGGTGTGCGTTTTCATTTCTCTTATCAAAGATATTATTATAATTATTT
>JAQMYG010000016.1:21157838-21174340 GCA_030014215.1 Clariallabes teugelsi
CCTATCCATCCTTGTCACTCCCAAAGAGAACCTCAACATCTTCAGCTCTGCTACCTCTAACTCTGCCTCCTGTCTTTACTAACAGGAAGTTAAGAGACCTTGGGCTTGGCAAATTAACAGACATTTTAGAATTTTCAGTGGATGGTTTTTTTTATCCTGTATGTACTTGCACTGTCGCATTGCGCCTCCAGGGTGGAGGGTTCAATTCCCGCTTTGGGTCTGTGTGCATGGATTTTGCATGTTCTCCTGTGCTTGGTGGGTTTCCTCTGGGTATTCCAGTTTCCTCTCACCGGCCAAAGACATACAGATTAGGATAATTGGCTTTTCCAAATTGCCCATAGTGTGCGAATGACTGTGTGAGTGTGTATATGTGAGTGTGACCTGCCATGGATTGGCACCCTATCCAGAGTGTACCCTGCTTTGTGCCCTAAGTTTCCTGAGCCCCCCTCGATCCTGTATACAGGAAACAGCGCTATAGACGATGAGTGAGTGAGTAAAGATGTATGATATATAATTATTCTGCCCCAGAAAAAAGACCAAAGAAAACCCAATATATTAACCCAAAACATTAAAATGATGTGTTCACATTCATGATGAGTGTATGGCAACATCTAAGTGTATATTTATCACAGAGCTTTGTTGTGCTTTTTCTACAAGCTTCGTATCTACTTGGATAAAAGTATTAATGTATGTATTTAAATGTATATAAAATTTTTTTTTATTTTGTTGCATATTTGACCATATTGTAGATGTGTATACTGTATATTTGTACCTGTTTAGAATACATGATATTTACATTATATTTAAATTATATTTACTCTTCAGGGGGAATAATATGAGTATTTAATTGCATCCCTGTTAGTCAGCAATAAAATGTGTGTGTATGTGTGTGTGTGTGTGTGTGTGTGTTTGTGTAAAATATGAATATTTATGAGATGTTCTATATTAGCTCAGTTTGATATGATTTTTCCTCCATGTTTATTTGCCTTTCCATCTCTCTATCTCTTATCTGAGCTCTGAACCCTCCTCAGAACTTAGGAGAACGCCACAGTAACATGTTTCCATAGTTACCACATTAGCGAGTGGGAGATACTGTATAGATTACCACACCAAGGTTTCAAGAGCTGTTTTAGTAAAGGATCAGCCCAAGTGGGCCTCTATAGCTAAAACCAAACACTAATATAGAGGTTTAACTCCTACATCGATACACAAACTTGCTTTTGCAGCATGCACAAGCTTCTCCAGGGCTTCATTTTAGGCACGATTCTGTCCATTTAAGGAGAAATATGTTTCAGACACGTCAGTGATTTCCTCCCTGAGACATGACGAAGATCATGGCTCAAATGCTCACTCACACACACACACACACACACACATATACAGAATCTCTACATGTCATTCTGGACTTTAATGACTTTGTTCATTCTGTTTACACCACAATGATTTTGATCATTTTAACACTAAAGCTTACTTGTACCAACTCCACTCCTTGACGTTTATGGTTTTTAGGCGTTAATGCATTTTTCTTTTTCAGATCCATTTCCCTGAAAAGGAATCTAATCGAAGCCTTATCAGTCATCAAGGCGTGGATCTGAAGTGCAGTCCGAGTACTGTGCCACAGCGGATAATTAGAGCAAAGCGACTAATGCTGCTGTAATAAGAACGTTTCCCCAGGGACAACCAAAGCCATTATCGCTGTATAATTGTCTTTTTATTTTTAGTGAAGTACAACTTTGTGGTGTAGGGCAGAACACACTCACCTCCACACTAAGCCTTACGGTTGAACAATCAGCATGTTGTAGACACTCCATTGTAACACAGGCAGCACAGATCCAGCCTCAGTCTGTTGAAACCTTGCGGGACGACTATATTCATGACATTAAAATGGTCACAAAGATTCAACTCCTTTATGATCTTATACACAATCACTGATATCCAAATTCCCTAAATCACTAAACTGCCCGGCCGCTTTTTCAGACAGGTCAAATTATTGGGCTGCATCAAGCAAAGAAAACAACTAAGGAGATTTGAAATAAATGGAACTGGCTTCCACAACACACTATCAAACCCTGGAAGGAAAGTGTTGAACCGGCAAGATCACCGGTTCAAGATCACTTAAACACTTGGCGAATTTGCATGGAAAAAAATCAACAGTATAATCTACATCAACCTATGTATAATAGTGAAAATAAGAGCACTTCTATACATCCAAAGGGTTCAGTTTGCTAGAGAGCATAAATATATGACAATGGAACAGTGGAAAGAGGTCATGTGGTCTGGTGAGTCCAGATTGAGCCTATTCCAGAGTGATGGGCGTGTCAGGTTAAGAAGGGAAGCACATGAAGCGATGCACCCATCATGCATAGTGTCCACTGTATAAGCCTCTGGAGACAGTGTTATGATCTGGGGTTGCTTCAGTTGCTCAGGTTGAGACTCAGCAACGTTATCTGGCAATAAAATGAAGTCAGCTGACGACCAGAATGTACTGAATGACCAGGTTATCACATCTATGGAGTTTTTTCTTTCCTGATTTCACGGCCATATTCCAGGACACAGAGTGTGAAAGAGTGGTTCTTTGGGCATGAGGATGAAATGAATGAAATCTTGAAGATTGCATGACTTTTTTTTGGGGCGAGGTGGTGTATTTACAGGACATTAGTTTAAAATAGGGTTTGTTCTGGAATTGAAGGTTCATTATGCATATCACTGAGGGTTTGAATCTCACCTCCGGTCCTGAGTGCATGGAGTCCACATGTTGTCTCCAGTTACTCCAATTTCCTCGTCCCTTATAAAACATGTTTATGATTGAATTGACTTTGCAGCAATTTTGGCATTTTTTAAAATAAATATGAAGTTCAAAAATCTTGAAGCATGCTATTTCACATATAACAGACAAGTGTTCATAAAATATCTACACATTGTGATGGTTCAGTATGCAAAAGGGCCATGCAATCAAATGAAGTAGGATGAGAAGTTTGTATAAAATGATGGTAGTTTAATGTTGCTTCACCTTGTTTTTTTTTTGTAGATTATTGCATGGTTAATGACGGTGTTGTCCCGTATCACACAAAGTTTCCTGAGCTGTTGCTTCCTGCTAACTGCAGCATGCAAATGCATCGCTCAGGGGGAAAAAATTTATAGTGTACTAAGACTAGTAAAGGATCAGTCTTTATGCATGTAATATTCTGATGAAAATAAATACATAAACATGTGTAGCTGATTTTAGGTCACTGTTCTTGCTCAGACATGTTTGAATAGTGGACGCTCTGAGCTGAGCTGGTGTTTTATTATCACCTCGCACCACTGGAACAATAACAAGGGCAGTGAGGCGGACTAGGGATCAAAGCAAGCCTGTCCTTGGAAATGAAACCTAACCCAGCCGAGGTCGTCGATACCCCCCACCCATTCAGCCCTCCCCTACAGAACACCATCAACAACAGATATACAGTTACTGTCTTCATTCTCCTTCCAAAAGCACCATTCACCCTGCTGTGACAAGTGGGATTGTTCTTCTTCTCCATGATCCACATAAACATGAGTTTTAGGGAGAAACCCAAAGAGCTCATGTTCTCTTTCTTTTTACAAATCATCAGAGAATTGCCTTTCTACCAGAGAGTGTCTAGAAAAGAGATTTTATCAGTTTCTTCCTTATTGCGATTAGCTAATTCGATTTGTCTTGAGTATTACCAGATATTGTATACAAAGCAGATTACCCCAGACAACCAATCAGACATTTTGCTAAAAGTACAGAATGAAACGTCTACTACAGTACGTCTTTATTTCATTTGCAAATGCTTCAGATGGCGGCAGGTTTCCAGGGAAAACACACATCTATTCATATCACTTGGTTTTATATCCCGTGCTTATACAAACAGTGACCCCTAATTCACCCCAAGCATTTACTCCTATTAATAAGATCTATAATATATAAATACACAGAAGGAATATTCTTAAATAACAAGACTGCACTATATTTCAGAAAGCTATTGCCAAATTAACAGTGAGCCAGTCCATTAGTCAGTGTAGTGTCTTGTAGACCAACTTCTCCAATAAGCTGTGTGTTAGTTCAGGGTTATTACCCACAAAACAAGCTTGTTTAGATAGATGAACAGGGCTAACTGATTACAGGGCATTATTCTACGCCTGACGCTCTTGAATTAAGCAACAGCTGCATCAGTGCCACAAATGGTGACTAATTTAAATCCTGTCTCTCTTATGGAACCCATGAAATGAGTAGAACAAGTAGCGAACATTTTCCATTACAGTTAGCAGAATTGTTATTTAACAGGGTCTCTGTTCACTAAGCTGTGTTCCAAATTGCATACAGAAGTTGATGCTGTTGTGCCATACAAACGAAAGCAGTGTGTAGTAGTAGTAGTAGTGGTAGTAGGAGTGGCATTCAAGTCAAATTGGGACTTTTGATTGTACAGAATAACAGAACATGGTAATGAGGATAAAAACTCCATTTATTTCTCTATATAATCCTATGCTACACTACTACACTTAGATTGGATACCATCAAGGTAGAAAGTTTTCGCAGGATGCCGGAACCATGATCATACAGTACAGCCTGCTTCATGTCCGAACCCCTAGCCTCCCAGGAACTCCTTTAATGTCCCAAACTTGTGGAAATGGCTTTGAGCGCAGTCAGAACTGTACAGTATGGGCGATGTGGAAATAACTCCCAGTACAGAAGTGATGGTGACGTTGATTCAGCGTTCCACTCGTTCAATGTTCATGGGAACGACTGCAGTGGGCTTCGAGCCACCTCGGGCAGGGTTCGTCATTCAGTGTCGTATGACTTTTTTAAAACGGTCGCACCATTAAAATGTTTTAAGGGTCTCATCACCGTAGAGTGCTTGAAGGCTTCTAATCGGTTTTACACCTAATTTTATTACAAGTCCTGGTTTCACTTGAACCCCCCATGGCTTTTTCCTACTCTTTAGTAATGTATATCACCTTATCGCATATTTGATCTAGTATATTTTAAAAATACCTATTTTGTGACTCCGCCCATTATCTGTACTCAGTTATCTATATTATTATCTATATAAAGATTGTATAAAAAATTTGTTTATTTGTCATATGCATGTCAACAGTAACATGCCAACACTACAATGAAGTGCTTAATGTTGTTATGAGTCATTTCTCTCCAGATATTTAATCACGGCCAATTCCCATCTATACGCTAGCTCCCTCTCTGTCACATGGCAGCTACTGAATGGAGGGGACACGGAGAAAAGCGCTACCTGCCCTCTTACACATACACGAGCTCAAAATGAGAGAAATTTATGATTGGCCACTGTCTTTGCAGACTTTGACGTCTGGCCATGAATGCTTATGATTTTTGGGATTCAAACTCTGAATATGATCTTTTGGCCACATGCTTAATCGTCTGAAAGCACCTCCTGATCATCTGAAACAGGGAAATATAGTATATAGTATAACTGACGAGCTGATCCAAAATTCTACTGCGTCTCTGAGTGTATTTTCATATTACCTCACAGGATGGTCATCACACTCTTTTCTCATAACATATTGTTTTTCACCATAGCAGACCTGTATGCGTGTAACGAATTCTTTTCGCAGTTAGAGTACCTTTCTTTCGCGTCTAATAAGGAGAAGAGGAGTGTGTGTATGTGTGTGTGTGTGTGTGTGTGTGTTTGTTTGCGTGTGTACACACTGAGTACCTGATCAAAGTGCCTTACCATGTGCATCCATTTTAGTGGAAATCAGCTGCAGTGCAGCAGCTGTGTCAGTGAGAGTCAAACCATCTGTGAATATTTGCATCTGAAAGACTTCGTCCATATTACGTCACATCACAAACACTCGATAATACACAACACAAGACAGCATGAAACACATGCACACACACTTATACACACTATGCAGTATATAGGTCAAGAACGTGGAGTTACAGTGTGTGTACATGTTGCATGTTCTCTACCTGGGCTTCCTCTGCGTTCTTCAGTTTCCTCCCACTGTAATATACTGCTACATGAACTGGAATCAGAGTGTGTCTGTGTGTGTATCTGTGTGTATGTGTGATACCATGTGATGAAGCAGAATCCCATCCAGGGTGTGATGGACCCAGTTTTCCCAGGGTAGGCTCTGGATCCACCATGACCATGTCCTAGATAAAGTGCGTAGGGGCGAACCTGTTAAAATTTAAGTGAAAATTGGGGAATAATTCCTTATTTAGCAAATTACAAGTTCAGTTCAAAGATTGATATTGCTTTGAATGTTCCTTTTCCATGATGTCATGGGGCACACCTTTTTATTGCATACACCCTATTCTGGGATCTTCTTTATGTAGGAGTGTAATGTGAGGTTATGAAAACATTGAACTATTTTGGTAATCTAAAGAACTGTATATTTTTACATTTAGGCATTTAGCAGACGCCCTTATCCAGAGTGACTTACATTTTTATCTTATTATACATATAAGCAGTTGAGAGTTAAGAGCCTTGATCAAGGGCCCAACAGGGACAACTTGGTGGTTGTGTGATTTGTGGACCTTCTGAAGCATAGTGCAATGCCTTAACCACTCAGCACCCCTGACCCATTTTTATTTCTACCAGGGTGGGTTATAAATGATCCGTACTATCTGGGTGTAGAATTTATTTGAATTACATTTTAGTAATTTTAATTTTACTTTGTCTGTCTGTCAACAAGATTTTGTATATACCCCCTCCCAGGAAATCGATATTACACTGACTCAGCTCTGACTTCCCACCTGCCCACTTAAGCGTAAGACTTAAAATAGCACAGTAACAGACACACGGAAAAAAAAAAGAAAGAAAAGACAAGCACGGTCTGATATAACTGCATATAAAACTGCATACAATGGAATGTAATATAAAAATTTTTTATATTACATTCCCCCCCCCAAAAAAAACAATTCTGAGCTGCGAGCCACGAATGCACCGCTGTCTTCACTTCTCCATCAGAAGTGAATCTTTGTCCTTATAGGGCTGCTTTCAGGAGACCGAACAGGTGAAAGCTAGATGAAGCGAGATCAAGACTATAGGGACACTCAAAATAATATTAACACCTCAAAACCAAGTTTAGCAGAGTGTCGACAGTCTGGACAGAAATGCATCCAAAGTAAGCTAAAGTTTAGGCTTCAGCTCTTCAATAAGCATCTCACTGTGACGAGCACTGTTGATTGTTGACCCTTTTTCCTGATAGTGTTCCAATACTTCTGGCCCTGGAGAATCCCAGAAAACTGTAAGCATTGATGAATTTTCCAGCTGATGGTTGACCTTTGAACTTCTCCTCAGGTGGGGATTGAGGATGTTTCCGTTCCATACTCTCAGACTCGTAGTGATGAATCTATGTCTCATCACCGGTAACGATTCTCATTAAGAAACTTCCATAGGTAGGTCCTTCGAGTATCGGTCCAAATATTGTTCGCAGATACCCAAGAGATTCTGTTGTTTCTGCACCAGGTAAACTCTCAGACTACAAAAAAAATGGTACATTCATTTTACACCTGCAGAGCATTGAGGGTGAGACAGGAGCCTTGAATGGAAAGCGCTGATAAGGCGCCAACAGAAATTTTTATATAACCAGAGTGCGGATCATTTTTGACTCCCCCTACTACTTGGTTAATTATGAATTATTATTTTATAACAGCCCCTGCTATATATTTTTCCATTTATTGACTTAAATTCTTTAAGTCTGCAGCAAAACTCACCACAAAAACTGAGTCAAACGTGTAATGAATGATTGAAAAAAAATTGTGTTTCTTTTTTAGGCCAGGTAGGAAAAAAAAAGTAGATCACCAACTTGGTTTGTGGGTCAGACTGTTATAAACTTGACATGAAAAGTGGAATTGACAGGCAGAAAAAGGAGCCTCTGGGTTTGAGTAGCGTCTTGCAGGACAAAATGAAATGAAATGAGCGATAAGTGCGTGGGAATAAAGATGATGGCGACGAATCCACCTTGCCTATTTAACAAAAATAAATAAAATAAATCTCTTTTAATGAATAGACAGAAATTAGGATGAGCGAAAAGTCAGGAGCCTTTGGGAATATATGGTTCAGCAAGAACATGTTACAGCATGGATGTGAACATGTACAGTGTGTTAGAAATAATAAATCCACAGTGAAGTATATGCAGTTTAGCTTGAAGTACTTTTACGTTCATTGCACATTATCTCTACTACTTTTCCTGTCTCGGGTCACAGGAGCTCTGGAACCTATCCCAGGGCACTCAAGGCAGGGGACACCCTGCATGTGGTGCCAACCATCACACATCACAGGCCACACTCACTGACACACCCACTTATTCACTACAGACAATGTGGACACAGCTTTGGTCTTTGGACTGTGGGAGGAAACCAGAGCACGGGGAGATAATGCAAAAAAAACATGTTTTTCCTAAAAAGTGCTAAATTTTATTTAATATATGGAGGCTTAGGGGACACACTGCGCTGCCAGTTACTTAGTTAGATAGTTACGCCTTTATTTGTCATATATACATTACTTTTCAGAATTGCTAAAATTCTCTCTTCACATATCTGGAGCAGATACTCAGATAACGCAGTGCAATTAGCAGCTAGTGCAATTAGATCTGAGCGATCACTAGCTGCAATTAGCAGCACATTTGAACATCATGCAACTCCAGGGTATCTGGTTCTTTCCTTGCTAGTTTCCTTGTGTTTGTATGGGTTTCTTCCTACCTTTCAAAAACATGCCAGTTATTGAACTTTAAATGGCGGTTAAAGACTTTGTAGAAAGAGCTAAAAGGTTAAAGCTAAAAATAATCTGATGATCTTTAATGTAATCAGTGATATTATTATTATTATTATTTGAGGTTGAAGTCCACGTACATGTCTGTCTGTCTTTCTGTACAGCAGAACTCTCTGTCTAACTTATTAATACAAAGAAATCACATTCTGTAAGGTTGAGTATCTTACGCCTTGTTTACACTAAGTTGTACTTCTTTCATCGTCAGACAAATACACTCCCTGTTCGGTAATCGCAGAGTGAGACACAGATGAGAAATGGAAAAACTAGATCGGATAAAGATGAAGTTTTGTCTTAAGACTATTCCAGCATGTTAAAATTCGCTTATACCACTTCAGCGCTGTTATTTCAGCAAAAGGACAACAGTATAGGGAGGATGCTTTAACACCTCAAAACCAAGTGTCGACAGTCTGGACAGAAGTGTCATGCAAGATCACGACACCTTTGGACAGCAGTCCTCTGTGTTTACTCCAAAGTTTAGGCTTCAGCTCTTCAATAAGCATCTCACTGTGACGAGCACTGTTGATTGTTGAGCCTTTTCCCTGATACTGTTCCAATACTTCTGGCCCTTGAGAATCCCAGAAAACTGTAAGCATTGATGAATTTTCCAGCTGATGGCTGACCTTTGAACTTTTTCTCAGTTGGGGATTGAGGAAGTTTCTGTTCCAAAAGTGAAAATATGAACTAATCCCAGTAAAAATATTCAGTTTAGCTTTTCTAATTGATATCTATTGGTGCAGGTGTTTGTTTACATTGAGACAGTAGCGCATTAGTAGCTTATTTTAAAGTAGATGGTTTAATCAGGCTCATAACTGTTCATAACTTAGTTTTCTCTCAACATTTTGGGTTCACTTATGGTGCAGGTTAAACTTCAGGCAGATGTCCAAATACTGCAAAAGTTTAATTAAATCCTATCCAGCGGTCGAATTAAATACATGCCTACAGTTTGACGCATGCGCAGTACGCTATCAAAACTCCCTGTTTGTTTACAGCTTTACTTCTACTCAACATTTTGATTTCATTTATGGTGCAGGTTTATCTTTGGACAAATACCGAGGTACTGGCAAAGTTTCATTTCATTCTGTCAAACCAGTTTTGTGTGATGCTGTGACAAATCTGGCCGGACAGACATACAGACAGATGGACAAACAGACAGACAGACAGACATTTATTTTTTTTCTGCGACTGGTTTCTGGTCCTCCAGTGTATGAAATGTAAAGATATCAGTGAAAGATCGAGTTCTGACCCAATGTACAGACAAAACCTTTCTTTTATTTATATAGATATAGATATATTCCCAAACCATGACCAGTTTTCCAGGATGGAAAGGACCCACTACAGTGAAAATTGTGAAAACTCTAAACACGTGTATACGACTGTAACGTTCAAAAGTGTAATATTGCGTTGCTCCTGCGCACTGAACTACATTTCCCATCGACAGGCGCACAGAGAAAGAGAGAGAGAGAGAGAGAGCGCGAGAGCGAGTGGGCGGAGCTGTCCCCGGCTCGTGGAGGTTGGAGAGTGAGCGGCGGAGCGCGCGCGGACAGAAACTCAGCCGTCTAACGACACGCCGTGGTTTTTTAAATTAAATTTACGGTTTTTGTCACCGACCATGGACTTACCGAGCGGCGGAACCCGTCCGGACTGGGTCTCTCCCTGACTGAAGTGTGCTCCGTCTTTTGTTCTGACACCCTCTCCATCCGCAGGAGGTAAAAGTTCAGCGCTCAGCTGATGGACTGGTTTTAAAGACCGAGTTCGCGCACACGATTTAAGTCATTTTCAGCAAGATGCATATGTGTTTATGTATTTATGTATGCTTACACGGTGTCGTAGTGAAGCCACCTGAGCGCATTGTACCTCTTTCTCTGTTATTTTAGGTTTTATTTTGGTGAATTGAGGGGTTTTAATGCGTTATGTGGATCTCCTCAGGGGTGACGGTTGGGAAAAAGTTCGTTGACCCAAAAGATTTAAATCCATTTAAACGCCAGTGCCCGAGCTCATTGAGCTCGTGCTGTGCGCGAGCCTGATCGAGCGCGTGCGCACACGTTACCTTTTCAGACAGGTATGAAGAAGTGCAGCACGTGTATGTGTTTATCTATCTATCTATCTATCTATCTGTCTGTCTATCTATCTATCTATCTATCTATCTATCTATCTATCTATCTATCACTCTTTGGGTTAAGTAGTCATAAGTATCCTGGAGTAACGGCCCACGGGTGGATGTAAATCACGTCTCAGGCTCGAATCCAGGTCTCCATCCCTCTCTGTGAGTAGGTGTCACTACAGCAATGGGTCTCAACTCCAGTCCTGAAGGACCACCTGTCCTGCCATTTTAATGTTTTCTCTTCCCTGCTCTATGGTACCCAAATCAATTAAAGAAAGGCTGCAAAGTAGCTGATTAGTAAAATGAGGTGTCCTGGGAGTTCTGCACACCTGCACACCGCTGTACTACAGTAAGTTCTGCAGGCATGCATGTGGCTCTGGTTCGAGCTTGTGTCAGGAGCATCTCATTGTACCCATGCTGTGTGATGAAGAATGTAAGCTGTGCTGAAACGGAAGTGTTGGCATGGTGATTTCGAACGCGTGCCATTGATCAAACAGCTGCTTTAAAAAAAGAGAGAAAAAAAATCTCAAAGAGCTCTGTGTGAATGTTTGTGTTTGTGAGGGTGTGTTTGGTTCCGTCGATTATTTTTCCGTTCAACACTATTTTTACGTTCAGGTTTAACATGTGCTTCATCTTAAACCCACTCATTTCTTTGTCTGATTTATCTTCTTATGTGTGTGTGAGGTGATTGCTCTCTGTTCTCCTTGGGACTGAGAGATCACCTGTTGCAGATCACTTTTTGAGATCTGATGTCTAAAAGGCAGCAGGCACCTAGCACAACCATTTCATTACTCCAGAGCCAGTGCATGCTTTTGGGAGGTAGGAGCAAACCAGGGATGAAACTGTGTAAGGACATGAAGAACATGCCTTAACCCGAGCATTAATCATTACCTGGGTACTCTAGAGCTTCAATGCTACACACAGTGGCTCTCTTACCACTTTATAAGAGACCTTAAATATTGTGATTTACAGAAGCATGTCATTTTAACCATGGTTTATGACAGTTGCTCTAGCTTTGTCTGTGGCTAAGGGCAACGGTTGAACTTGCATCTAGTGTCCTCCCATTTCCTTCTGTGCTGAAAGAGAGTTTAACAAACAAACACTTGACAAAAGTTGGACTGCTTACAGTTGTGCAATCTTAAACTTGAATTTTGAATTTCTGGCCTAGCAAAAGGTGCCAAAAAAAATTAAAAAATCTCCCCACCTTATCATGTCTTGCAAGTTTGCTTAGAATAAAAGCTTTTAGAATCTCTAACCAGCTAATCAGGTCGTCTCTGTATTCTGATCTGTTATTTTTTTTCGGCTGCTTGTAAGTGCAGGTCGGGTGAGGCCGGGTTTCCCGCAGCAGCCCCCCGACTTTGACAGTGAACAGACCTTGAGTTCTGTGCAAGTTCTCTTTAAAACTAGGCCACCTCAAAATGGAAAGTAGCGATGTTCTAGATTTTATCCCTGCAGTTTTGTGTGCTCTCGCCGGAAAAGCCATGGATCGTCATAACCTACTTATGACCACCTCATTTGCATGATCATACACTCACTCCTTACCTTAGTGATCATAAATCCATATATACTTATTAAACAGACATACAGTATTAAACTGGCACACTGGGAAGGTAATTTGCATGCCCTGTTTGATCGTTATATTTGTATGAATAAAATCCTGCCCTCTCTGTTTTATCCAATAGGCGGACCTAAAAGCTGAGAAAAATGTCAGACAAGATGTCTAGCTTTCTCCATATTGGGGACATCTGCTCCCTGTACGCGGAGGGCTCCACCAATGGCTTCATCAGCACCCTGGGGTATGTTCTGCCTCTGCCTTTGTTCTCTAGTGCTGTCCTGTGCTGCCCTGCTTTTCTTTTTTTGAAATCAACCCAAACGGTGGCAGTGGCTCAGTAGATTAGGCCTGTACACCAGGATTTTATTTTTAGCTGGAGAGGTGCTGGCTTACATCCCGATTAGGAGTTTTGAACCTGATTCAGAGAAACACAGATGATTAGGTGTCTCAGGCAGATTTTTAACTGATTTAAAATAAATATCAGTTAATCAGACATAATCAGCTGTGATGTTTGGGAGCTCAGCTAAATGCAGCTAATTAGGTATCATTATATATTGTTTTTTTGTTTTTCCTTTAAAAGAAATTTATTGTGTTAAATCATGAGCTGACCCATCTTGGCACATTCTGAGACAGCTATCTTAGAGGTGAGAAAACAATTGCAAATTATAACGTATTAACTGATTACCTTATTTAAAATAATAATAAAAAAGTAAGGGTAGGAGAAGACTCAGATATTTTTAGGATTATAAGGACTGTCCGTATGTCCATGTGTGTGTCCGTACACTTATCATCGTTTACACTGAGATAGTTTGTGCTTTCTTTATCAGCATATCACCTGCATCTAAGGAATACATGACTCACCTTAGATGAGAGATCATGATGGTTAATTGGGCGTCTCAAAGGTCTCCTGATACAGTTTTACTGTATGTTTGCTTTTTAATGTGACTCAAACCGAAATCTTAGCTTTAGTGCCTTTTTTCTTCCAAGCTAAAGACACCTTCCTATTGGGCTTAATCAGACCCTGTCACATTGTGTTGTTCAAATTTACCCCTTTACAAGTCTAAAGCATTTCTCAATGACCCCTTCTGGCAATGGCACACACACACACTCTCACACACTCATTGACACAGCACTGCCTCATGTCACTCCTCAGTGATAACAAAACTACATGTGTGAAGCTGAAGAATTTTAGCTTAACAGCACTCATTTGTCAGAAAGACACGCCTGGTGATTTTGCCCAGTAATCAGTTCTCTCCCTCTTGTGTGTGTGTGTGTGTGTGTGTGTATTTATATATGAGGGAGAGAGAAAGATAGAAAGAGACAGAAAGAAGCTGGAGCTATATTTAGAGCTGTGTGGCTCTTTCTCTGTGCCATTGACTGACCTCACACAAGACAGGCTGTAATGAGCCACCTGGCCTGCGACGCTCTGCCAGTGGAATGAAGTGTGGGTGTGTGTGTAGGTGTACATGTCTGTCCGTGCCTACTGTATGTGTTGGTCATCCGTTTGTGAAATCTGTGGGATGAGAGAGAGACGTCAGCAACTTCTGTTTGTGATTTGCACTATGGGTGGTATGGAAGGCGCCCAACCGCCAGCATGAGAAGCTTAAGAAACTGTTGCTGCCTTCACCAGATGATAGTGATCAGAGATGATGCAGAATAATTGTGTGTGTTCACTGTTTATGTCACTAACCCCTCAGTGTCATGTTAACACCATGAAACAGGCATGATGATTAGAAGCCTACTGTAGGTCCTCGCTTTCACTATGCTAGGTGTGATGGCATGTGCCTCTGTAGTGTTATACTGTCATATAAACGCAGCACACAGACACACCATTGGCCCGGGTGGATGGCTGAATAACATAATGATTGCCTGGAGACATAGTTTTTCACTTATGGATCAGAATAAGACTCTCTCAATGCAAAGCTTGTCCTTACATCTCCTTCCCACAGACCTGGTGATGTAAAAATGCCAGCTGAGTGCATCTGTCATTTCTAACAGGGTTATTACTTTCAACATACTGTATTATTCTCGTTCCTTCACTACCTTTCATTATTCTCCCAGTTTATTTTCTGGTTTCCCTGGAATGTTTGTCTTTATATTGACTGAGGCTGCTTTTCTTAATATTTCAAAAGTCCTCATAATAACAATTTAACAGATTCTGTACTCTAAATCGGGTGCTTCAAACCAGTTTTTGTTATCTAAAAAATGTTCAATGTCAGTAAATCATGACATCATTTAATCGTGATAGTGATATTATGTCAGCAAATTGCCCAGCGCTACTTGTCTCTGCCTGTTATATCGTGTAAGAGGTGGAATAAGAGGTATTACTGGTTTGATATAATAAGCCAGAAATGAAAAACAACATCATTTGATAACTGCAGGCTCTTTTCACTCTGCCATTAATATGATGTATTACATTTTCCAAAGAAATTAGTTCTAGATCTCTGCTTTATTTATCCACATATCTGTCTGAAGGCTGCTGGTGCTGAATGATTTCTCTACAACGTTTGTAACGTGTCTGTTTTTTTGTCTTCTGGCCGCAGCCTTGTGGACGACCGCTGTGTTGTTCAGCCAGAATCTGGAGATCTTAACAGCCCTCCTAAGAAGTTCCGAGGTAAGACTGAACATACTTCCTGTCCGTCTCACTCTCACTTTCTCTCTTCTTACACACATGCTTCGCTTTCGTTTCCAGTTTCATTTCCATCGTACACCTGCTGTAATTGTTTTGGGGATTTTTTCCCCCTCCTGTCTCTCTCTCTCTCTCTCTCTCTCTCTCTCTCTCACACACACACATTGTTTCATTCGAGCTCCATAGAAAAAGCATCATGGTGCTCCAGTAGTGTCTAATAACAAAAGGTTTATAAGTGTTGGAGCTGCTGATACAAAGCTACAGCTTGCTCATCCCTATCTCCTGCTGCTACCTCATCAGTCTCATAGCGTCTGCAGGATACATTTGCTCCTGGGTGTATAGTGCACATTTCTGATTTTCACGCTTCATGCAGGTTTTCATGCTTCTGTCGGGAAGGGTGTAACGCAGATGACTTTTAATATATTCCTGCATATTTGCCTGATAGTTTTCCTCCACATTGAACATTGTGAGAATAATAAGAGAGGCTCTGAATATTTTCACAGAACACAAATAACAGTTTTTGTGGCCTTTTGTTCACATTTTCTTTGCTCCATTCACAAGTTGGATAACTCCTTGCCATATATTGGAGAATTCTTGCACATTATAGAATTTTTCTCTAATCATCTGGGCGATGTTTATTGCCATGGGAACATGTCCTGTTTAGGTTCAGTGATGTCATGTGATACGGATTAAATGCTCACATCTAATTGGTCTAAAGGAGTGGCTTTATTTTAATATTAGCACAAATCATTTCGGCTATAGCACGAACAACAGGTTTATATTAATGCATTTATTTTGATACCTTGTTGTTTCTATAGTAACAGCTCATACTCAGGGACTTGTACAGCAGACACTCTACATCATCTTAGACTAATATTAAAAATGGCTCTGAAAAGGGTGATGTGGTGACATTTTCTCTTAGGAGACATTTGTTTAACATTTATGGAAGGAGCCTTGAGTTTTTGTGCTGCGTGACGTTTTTCAGCACATGAAGGTCTTCAGGACAGAGGCGTTTATGCTTTCCGATTTCCCTGTAAAATGACAGGCTGCATTTCCAGAGCAGAAGAGAGAGAGAGAGAGAGATGACGAGAGAGAGAGTCTGAAGCTGTTTAAAGAGTAACGGCTATAACAGCTATAACATAAATGAGAAGAGGAAGTAACTTGTCTCTTGGACGTTCCACAGCATTAAATCTGACTGTACACCTTTCAGATCAACAGCGTTTGTAAGTTTAATAATTTAAGCCTTGTAATCACTGTAGGATCTGCAGAATAACACGTATGAAAATCTTCCAGATGTACATAATTTTGGTAGAACAGCCCGGCCCTGTAGTGTGTTATTCCCAGTGGTGTCAAAAGTATTCACATTCATTACTTGAGTAGAAGTATGGATACTAGGGTTAAAAAATACTTCTTTAGAAGTCGAAGTATCAACCCAAGCTTTTTACTTAAGTAAAAGTGTAAAAG
>JAQMYG010000016.1:21174440-21188844 GCA_030014215.1 Clariallabes teugelsi
TGTGTGTGTGTGTGTGTGTGTGTGTGTGTGTGTGTGTGTGTGTGTGTGTGTGTGTGTGTGTGTGTGTGTGTGTAGCCAAGATGTGAACTAGTGTGCTGAGTATAAAAATGAGGCTAGCTAGCGGCTCATTAACCTCCCTCTCACCTAGGCCCCCTGTAGGCTACTGAATATGAGTCTAGTTACCCTGCAGCCCCTGTACTGTCTCTCTGCTAATGCTGTAGATTAGTCATGATTAGTTCTTCCCTCTGTGTGTTTAATGCTGAAGGCTGATACTAACTCTGACAAGTGTTTTTTTTTTTTTATTTAAATAAAAAAATTAAAAAAAGACTCTGGCCACTTGATTAGGTATACCGTACTAGTACAGGGTTGAACCTTCTTTTGCTTTCAGAACAGCCTTAATTCTTCATGGGACAGATTGAAAAAGTTTTACTCTAACATTTCTTAGAGATTTTGCTCCATATCGACATGAGAGCAGTTCCTGCCGATTTGTCGGTTGCACATCAATGATGCGAATCTCCCGTTCCACCACATTCCAGAGGTGCTCTGTTGGATTGTGTACTCATGTTCAAGAAACCAGTCTGAGCTATGAGATGAGATTATAGCTGTTTGACATGGCATGTTATCCTGTGGTCAGTTGGTACTGAGGAGCCCAAAGTGTGCCAAGAAATCACCCCCCCTTTGATGTTGCACTGAACTCATGTGAACTACAGCATCAGTTTCCTGTTCTCAGCTGACAGCATTGGTACCCCAGTGTGGTGTTCTCCCAGTGTAGCTCATCTGCTTCAAGGTTTAACCTATGCATTCAGAGATGCTCTACAGCATACCTCGGTTGTAACGAGATGTTATTTGAAATGCCTTTTTATCAGCTGGAGCCAGTCTGGCCGTTCTCCTAGTCCTCTGGAATGAACAAGGCAGTTTCATCCAGATAACTTCTACTCACTGGATATTTTCTCTTTTTCAGGCCGTTCTTTGTAAACCCTCTGTAAATGGTTCTGCATGAAAATCCCAGTAGATCAGCAGTTTGGGAAATACTCAGACCAGCTGTCTGGCACCAACAACCGTGCCCCGTTTAAAGTCACTGAAATCATCTTTCTTCCCCATTCTGGTGCTCGGTTTGAACTTCAGCAGAGTGTCTAGACCAGTGATCTCCAATCTTTTTTGCACCACGGATCAGGTTTATGTAAGACGGTTTTCTCTCTTAACAAAGCTTAAAAAAGTGCATAATACATAGCATAACACAGAATTGGTGTGAGCGCTGTGACAAGACGTTCCCATCTAGACGTGATGGGGGACCGTGACACCTGAAGTGTATTCCTCATGTCCAGTCCGCTCCAAAATCTCATTTTCGCTGCTGCCACTGCAGACAACCTGATCTCACAAAAATACAGTAGGTCGTTGGAAATGGAAGTAGGTTTTTTTGTGCTTTCGTGGCGATTTCAAAATATTAAGGCATGATTTTAATCCAGAGTTGAAGTTGTTTCAAACACACTTTAATGGCATTTATCTATTATACAGAGCAGGCTTGGAGCATGCGAATCACATGTTACGATGTGCAGACAGAAGCAAATGGGTGACGATCTGATCATTTTTCAAAATAAAACACTCTGCAGACTCTGATAGTCAATAAAATGGAAATAAAATCAAATATATATGTGTAATTCCTTCTGTGTGGACTGGCACCTAATCATAATTTATTAAAATTTTTTTCACAAGTGAGAATCAGTGAGACGTTGTGCTTTTCCCAATTTATTTGACCAATGACCATGGCATCATCTCCACATTGTTACCAGGGCACTAAACCCCACTAAGCTTTTTCATGCAGTCCCAAGAGTAGAGATTTGATGGTTGTAAGGGTCCACTGAAGCTCTAGATGTTTCTTAATAATTTTGGGATATCTTAATTGTTTTTTATAATTGATAAACAATTCAATTAGAGTTTTTTTGCTGGAGAGTTTTTTTTTTTTTTGTGTATGTGAAATTTTCGGCTAACCGAATTATCCCATGTTTGATTAGGAGCTCCAGCCTGCCTTATTTTAAACATCTAAAGGCAAGCAAACCGGTAAGTTATTGGAACAATGTTTGTGGTATTCAACACGGTTAACAACCACGCCTTTGGCACTTTTACTAAGGAAAGAGAAATGAAAACGTTTCTGCTTAAGTTAGTGCTGACTCCAGCTTGTGATGTAAATCACAGTTTCCTGTTGTCCTATAATAGCAGGTGTCAAAACAGGTTTTGGTGCATACATACATGCATACTTTTATAATGAGTTACTGGTAAAGAACGATTAAAGATGCAGTCAGCTTATATGTTACTGTACCTTAAAGAATCACAATATGTAACCATTTTAATGGCTGAATGTTTAAATGATGATTCAATTATTTATTTAGTGAAAACAAGTCATGCAGGGGAAATTCCCTTCAAAAACTGGAAGTTGTTTAACGTGCAAATTTAATGATAATTTTTTCATTGTAATATTTGCAGAATAAACATAGATAACATGAGAGCTGCCAGTCACACACTGGCAAATAATAATGAAAAGAGACATGAGGTGGCAGAGAACACCTTTTCAGGTTCATATTGGACAGCAGTTTGAAAGATGACGATCAAGTGGTTTTATACACGTCATGTAAATTTACATAAATAAATCTTCAGAAATACTTGCAGTGCCGTAAGTCAGGCACACTTTTATTTTTAACATCTGTCTCATATTTATTCCATACCTCTACCAGTCCCAAACAGCAATCCATGTGCCTTCTTTCATGTATACAAGCAAAACAGGGTTTTTTCCTGCATAGGGAATTACAAGGCAGCCGTCTCTGTCAGGTTATTATGCCGCCTCCAGCTCTTGACAAAATTCTGGTGGGTGTCTTCATCGAGAACGTGTCTTGTACCAAAAGTTTCACTCTGAGGATTCCTGTCATTCTGTCAACTGCAGTTGCTGCAAACACCTGTGTGGTGGCGCTGTATCGTAATCAGCACAGTAATAAAACTGCTGCTGAAACTGCCAAAGAAAAGCGCTGGAGTTTTCCTCCAAACAGAGCATTTGTTTGTCCCACAGCAGGAATATGTTGCATATTCTGATATTCTGTGGCTGTTCAAACAGTTGAATGTTGTCGCCTTTGCATCCAGACATGTCGAGTTCCCTAAACTGGTTTTCTAAATGGACGCTGGGTCCCACAAGGTTTGCGAGGAGGAGGCGGATGGTGAGGGCAGGTGGGACAGTGCAGACATCAACAATACTGTTCTTGCAAGAACTGTTCCAGAGCAGCTTAAAATAACAACTGACTTCTTGTTTTTGCTGCTGCTTAATCATCTAAAATCCAGTGATGTTAAAAACCTTTGGCTGCTACTGTACAAGTTACACATAATGTATTAAGATTATGATTTGATAATTTGTCAGATGTACCTTATAGCGTAGTGAAATGTTGTTTTTGTTGCATATCACAGTTAGGAAACTGAGGTCAGAGTGCAGGGTCAGCCAGGACACAGTTCTAGAGAACCTGGGGTAAGTGGCAGCTTTGGCGATGCTGGAGCGTAAACCCCCGACCTTTCAATCAGTAACCCAGAGCGCTAACCATTTGAGCCACCACTGCCCTATATAATGTATGCTACATTATATGGTTTGCTTTTGTTGTATTATTTAAAAAAATCTAGAAGAAATATAGGTCAAATAGATCTTAAAATATCTGCTCAGCTTTGTTCGTGTGATTTAGCTTTTCTTGCTAAATCACACAACATGGTGATGATTTTCTTTTTGTTTTTAAGGTCCTATATTTTCATTTATGAGGTAGCAGTGTAAGTATTAGATTAAGTGTGACTCATTTTAATATAAATTATAAACATTCTGTGCATTCTTTACATATCTGATATTTCCGTCACACTCCCACCAGCCCCGTGTCTGCTTCATCCTGATAGACCAAAACAGATACAACACAGCCTTTTTTTTGTTACTGCTATGTGATTGGTTCCTAAATGTTTAATTAGCTACATTTTAGCTCTTCTTGTTCCAACTATTGATTAGGAAGAATGGTTCTGATTAATGATGTGTGTATTCTGTGCTCAGACTGCCTACACAAGGCTAGGAGTTAATCCCAGTCATTAAAAAAAAAGAATCTTAGAATGACTTGTTTTTTTTTAATGATACTGGTGCCAAATGGATACTTTTAAAATGGTGAAGGTGCCTAAACGGTGCCTGAACCGATACTTATGTTACGATATTGGACTAGGTCGAGCCGTAACACACAAAATAATGGAGGAGAACATTAAAGAATGGCTTTTTATTTATTTATTTTTAAAATAAACAATACTTTAAAGTTTAATTTATACATAAGTAACTTTGACTCTGCTAGTGTTGGTCTGACTGGGGTTTGGGACACTCACACACTCACTGCCAGCTGATGTCCTCAAGCTGTTAAACACAGTGCATCCCTCTGCTTTTAACTCCCTCTCGTGTGTCCTCAAATGGTTCATTAGGTTTTCCCCTTTTACATGCAATTGTTGAAAGACATTTTTTCGAGGTTGCTGTGTCGGACTTCTTAGTTGAGAAATACAGCAACCCGTTTAGCATTTTAATAAAAGCGTTTTTAGCTTAGCGATTTCTGCTAAAAATGTTGTATTATTAGAGATTCTATATTATTAGAGATTCTGTATTATTAGAGATTTCTGACCTGCGCCGACAGAGTAAGTGTAATTACTGCATTCACATGGATGGTGTCAAGTCGGAATGTGAAAACAACACGGACACTAGCGTTAATAAAAAGATAAGTTGGATTTGTATTATTAGAGATTTCTGACTGGCAACTTGGTGGTGCTGGGATTTTAATCTGGGACCTTTTGATTCATAGTCATTTACCCAGTAAGCTACCCCTTGCCCTCAGTTTGATGATGCTTCTTACGTCCGTTTCAGAGAACCAGCAGACAAGCATTTCAGACGATCGCTCAGGCATTTAAGTGACAAAGAAGTGAGGCACCGAAATCTGCGTTCTGATTCGGTTTTAGTACATACCAGTTATATACTGTGGATACCGGTGTTATATTGGCACCAGGTTTTGGGACCCAACCCCATGTAGAAGTTGCTGACAAATGTTTCAACTAGAAACAGCCTTAGGAATTAAACTGTACAGAACCTCCAGAAAGGAGCGAGTGGGAAGACAAGAGAACATCTGTGTGGGTTTTTCTGGGCTGGAGAGACCCGGGAGCTCCAAAGGACTTGACAACTGATTTATCAACAGCATTTATGTCTGTTCTGCACAGAAACCTTAAGCAGTTTTTTTGCTGTAATTTAAAGGGGTATTTTAAAGTGAACTGAGCTGACAAATCTTTACCTGGATCTCATTTTGCAACTCATTTTTGTTGAATTTTGGTAATTAAATCTGTGAGATGTGTGTGTTTTTAGGCATTCTGCCTCTGATCTCACTTTCTGCTGATGCTGATGATCACGATGATGTATTGTCCAGAGCTGAGTCAGATCATTAACGGAAACCGCTCTGGGGCACCACGCCTTGAATGATTTATAGCAACTCAGACAGATGTGTTATGTGTGTGTTGGTTTTAGACATCGGTCAGTGTGAGATAAAAAAAAAAAGAAAAAAGAAAAATCTACAGGATCAGATTTGCAGGATCTGTCACACTGTTGAATTTGGGGAGAATCTGCTGTGTGTTGTGTGTGTGTGTGTGTGTGTGTGTGTGTGTGTGTGTGTGTGTGTTTGTACGTCCTTGTGTGTGTTAGTGGTGTGTGGGATGATGTAGGCAGAAGCAGAACAAGTATTTGAATGTGTCTGTGAACGAGCGTGTGTGAGAGAGTGTGACTGTTTATGCCTAAGAGAGAGAGAGAGCGAGAGAGAGTCTGGGATTTAGTTTTTCATCACTCTCGAAAGGATGTCCCCATTTTACTGTCTTTAACGCCTTATTTGGCTGCGTAGCGACACGGTGCAGCAGTGACTTGAGATGAGAAGAAATTCTAGCTATGAGACAGACGTCATGGGGTCTGTGTTTTAACACTACTTTTGCTGATTCCCAGGTATATTCTCTGTTCAAATATGTGACCTTGAAACACACAGACAGAAGAAATCCGAATCAGATAGGAGCGGAAACATAACTCCATTAATTCCAAGCAGTAATGCCACTGGTCAGAATTCTATAATTTCTGATTAAAGCAAGTTCAACAGACAAAAAGGGTAACCGCTAGGGCTTACGTTTATATTTTGTTAGAAACATCATTTTTCAACGGTGACAAATACAAATATGTCTCTGTGTTGCTGATTTTAAAGCTAATAGTTGTATATGCAGTTTAACTCATTTACAGGTAGGAAGTTTTTATGTTTATTTTTCTGATGCTAAGCGCAGCCATGTTGTTTTGACATCGCAAGGAAGAAACTCAGATTTGGGAATAAAACCCTGAGTTGGCTTCTCAGTTGCCATGTTACGAAAAAACATGGGCCCCATCTACAGTACACTGTCGATAGAAAGTTCCGCAAAGATAATAACAGCACCATCTATAGCAGGCATCACTAAATGGCAGACCGAGTAACAGTTCTATCCGGACCCTGATGCTTTTCTCATAAATGCGAATATTTAATGTACCAGTAAACAAGTCTCTTTTCCCCCTTGAGGTGGACGTGGCTATATGCATCACACAACAGAGCCAACGCAAAAGTTTAGTGTGTGTAGACAAAGTGTGCAGAAGAAACAGAAACGAAAGCGCGACAGAGCATGGCTTACTACAAGAAATGGAAAGTAGACTATGAAAACTGAAACTTCATAGATGAATGGACAGAACGATATATGTTTATTCTTTCTGCAGGAAGTTTAACATCGGTTTGTCTTATATGTTCTGAAACTGCAGTGCTAATAACAAGCGGTAATGTGAAGCACCACCATGAGACAAAACACGGGTCGTTAGAGCAAACCAAAGCAGTCTAATGTAAGGGCGTGTAAATTACCCGACCTGAGAGCTCAGTATGACGGAGCAACCAGAGTCCTTTCACATTCAGCATTAAACACTAAACATGTGGAACTTTGACCATGTACATTTCCTTGTATTTCTATGGAATATTTCTATGGAAATGTACAAGAACATCAAAGTCCAAACTGTCCACATGTTTAACGTAGTTTCTGATATTTGACAATAAATATTACTGAATTATTGACATTTAAAATTTTTATATACTTACAATGACTGCATATATAGAGATCTCAATTAAAAAGACCAACAAACATGAAATTAAGACCTCGGCTCAAAGCAAATTTTATTGACCGGACCTTCACAAGTTTTAATTCGTTACCCCTGATCTACAGCTGTGGCCAAAGGATGCATTAACACAATAAGCTAAACACGCATAAATTAAAATGCCTAAAGCTAAACGTTCTAAAATTTATCTGTATTTCACAAAAAAGGATTCTGACACCACGACATGGAACAAATGTCTTTCAACAAATGGTGTTAAAGCGGGAAAACATAATGAAAGGGAGACTGCTGTTTTGCAAATTCTGTTTTTTAAATGTCTCCTATTTAAAACAAGAACCATTATTTGTAGTATTTGCTATAGATAGCGTTGTTACTATTTTCCCCAAAGTCCACCCTAATAAATAAAATGTGTGATCTTTAAATTTCATAATGTAAGAGCTTAAAATTAAATCAAAAGCACAAATGACAATCATTCATAAAGTAAAAAAAGCACGATACTGATTAGGGATATTTTTTTCAGTATCGCTCAGTGCAAATATAGTGATCAGTTTTGCTTCAGTGCTTCAATTCTTTGATATGGATTTTTTTATTATTAAATTTTTTTTTGTAAGAAGCTCAGCTGCCTAAAGAGCACGAGTTAAAAATCTGACAGCAAAGAGAAAGCAGTCAGAATCAAATCTTGTGTAAAATTTTTCTTCACAAACCCGGTCTTTACCAGTATTGCCAGCTAGAAGCCAGTGCTGACGAAAGGCAGAGCTAAACCGCGTTGAAATGCTCACAAAACACACGCCATGTTTGAAATAGTGTCTGTTTCCCTAATCCCTATAAACTGCACTTTTTTAAACCGGCCTACATCCAGTAGTACACATCCACTGTGTGCTTTCAGACATGAGTTATAAATTAAACGTAGCCTAAATAGTGTGCTACTGTATATAGTAAATAAATATCTTTTTTTATTTGTATTTTTTTATTTAAAAAAAAAAAAAAAGGTTCTTTGTATCTCAGTATTCTCTTTTCTGTGACCTGAGAGTACTTTATGGAGAACCAAAATGAGGAAAAGCTAATCTCGCCACACTGGACTTCCTAAACTCTCACGCTCCAGTGAGTGCATCAGTCAGAGCTTTGATGTACAGAGCCCTGTGTCTCTCTGACTTGGTCAAAAACGCAAAAAGCTTCTCTGCTGTAACCCAGCCTTATAGGGGCAAAAACAGACGATTACGCCTAATGGACCAATAAATATGCTTTTGCAAAGCTATGTGATGTTTAAGAATAATTCTACTTGGTGTTAGTGCATCTGGAGAGGTTCAGAAAGATAAAGTTTGTGTGCTGGAGGAATGGAGGCAGTGCAGGGTCTGTTCTCATCCAGCGAAACACAAGACCAGCAACCAGAAATATGATTTAAAAGATTAGAAGAATAGTTTTTATATGTCCTTTTCCTAAGACATATGATTTGCAAAAGAATAAAATATATGTTTCTATATGTTAAAACCAAATTAAAGTATGACATTCAAATCATCAGACCAAAGTGTCATGAAGGCATTTTAGTCCATACTGTGTCATGTCACACTTTCAGCTACATATGATGTGCTGAACTTCAGCTTGAACCAAAAGAGCTCGTGTAAGATTTTGGCATAAGTGAAAGATACTTCTCATCGCCATGTGTTCAGGATGATCACAGCGTTATTCAGTTTCTCTTAAATCTCAGCACTACTTGTTTTTGTCTCAAGCACATAGCAGCGGTGGGGAAGTATTTAAACAGGCTTGAATTTGAGCACGGGCATTTCTGATGAATTTAATGTTAACTAGTAGCTAAACCAGTTTAGAGGGACCCGCTTGCAGATGTAATTAATGTATAAGCAAACTAGAATGCACCTGTTTATTTTTTGGCTTTACTGTAAATGAGATACGGTTTCGGAAACTACTGTATAGACTTGCAGCTAATCCACAGTGGCGTGATGATGTGAATAATCACAACCTGCAGACAAACCACTGCAGTAATGACGAAGTGATGATCTGAAATATCTAATTTAGTGCTCCAAAATCTGTCTAGAATATTGCATGTTCAAATATTTTTCAAACATTGCGTTGTTTGTGGGGGATGCATTTCACTGTGGAATTAATGGAAATGAACGCTACATATTCAAGGGCCGTTCAAGTCAAACCTGGAGTTAAAATCTCGGGGGAGTGAAGGTGTAAAAGTGATCGACTTCAAGCACAGTATGGTAGTGATGAGCCTTTTAGCCTCTGAGCGAGCGGAATGCCTGATGCATCTGTCTGTGGGAACTGTACACACACTCACTCACCACCACCACACCTGCACATTACAGGCTGGGAGTTCCTGGGAGGCCGGCATTTCAGATGTGGAGCAGGCAGTCCCGATCATGGCTCCGGAACACTGAGAGAACTTTCTACCTTGATGGTGTCCAAGCACTAGTGAAACACTGGAATAATTGTATTAGTGTATCAGGGGATTATATAGAGAAATAAAGGGAGTTTTAAACTCTTATACCTGTGTTCTGTTATTCTGCACAATCAAAAGTCCCAGTACACAAGCAAGTGAAACCTGTTCTGCAGTTCTGCAGCTGTGCTTCTGCTTATAACCTGTGGCGAGCTGATGAGTGTGACAGATCCACTATGCAAATGGCAGGGAAAAGTTCCTCTTTTGATAAGTGCATCTGGGTGTCACTCGACTCATGCACTAAGGGACCTGTGAAAACCACACAACGGTAAAAGTAGCACTGTGGCATATGAAACCCTGTGCTCAAGCATCATTAAACTTTATAACTAAATCGTGTCTCTCCTACCTTTTTGAATTCCTTTTTTCGCCTCCGCTTGCTGCAAACGAGGAACTGTGAGCTCAGGCCTGTCGGAGAGACAGTAGCTCGAACAATGCCAGTCTTGTGCTCTGACAACACTGATACACTTGTGCTCAGCTGTGCTCAGATGGCCCGAGGGCTAGAGGGAGTACAAATTCAGCAAAGACGAAATTGAACTCCATAGGACTGTTTGACATTCCAAATTCATATTTTCTCATAACCTACAACAGGCCCTTGTCACATGTCTACACGGCTCTATGCAGCGGAAGTCATAGTAGCAGGAAACGCGTGACCGCCGCCTGAAAGATTTATGAATGAACATGTCGATCCTCTCGAGTGTTTTTGATCCCCGTTTTTGAACACTTTATCAGCTTCTTTCATAACTTAATGAGGTCTTATAAACTTAATGTGACAAACCTGTTATTATAAAGGATCATAAGTAAATCTATTTAAAATGATAAAGGAAAAAAAAAGTACAAGTTATTGACCAAGGTATTCATAGTCGTGTTTCCGAAGACCGCTTTCTCGTTCAAATTCACAGATGGTGTATACTTGTGTTGTGTTCCTGAAGAGCAGTGAAATATTGAGTGTGGGATTGATTTGGTGGAATGTTGGTACTGATTTGCTCTTACTGCAATTAACACACAATTATAACCAGTGCTATTAATTTGCAATAAAATCGCTATACCAGTTCTTCTCTTACGTTACTAATATTCAGCTTTGCTCTGTATGATCCAATACAGAATGAGATCCTCATTAGTTCTTGCTAGTTACGTCAACTCCGCCAACGCAGGATTATCTACGCTATTTTCCGTCTCGTCAGCAGATAGATGATAACCTAACTGACATTTTAGAGATTTGGTGCACGTGCAAAGCGATTTTCAGTGCATCGATTCTCAGCATATTCACTTCTGTGACAGCGCAGATGCAAAGCACCATTGGGTTCGATGGATCTGTAGAGCTGATGCGTTTCCTGTTTGGTCACTGAGGTGTGGCGGTGTAGGATAGAGGTAGTGAGCTGAGGTTTACACGTTTAAAAACAGCCCTTTTATGATGTGCCAGGTGCAGTGTGTATCACCGTGTGATACACATGCACACACAGGCCCCGATGAGTTACATTTATTTATTATTTAGAATTTCGATATCAGTGAAATAATATGACGTGCACAGGGAAAGAAGCTGCACACACGCAAACAAACACACAGACACACACAGACACGCACACACGTATGCATGCATGTATAAATATATGTATGGATGAATGCGTACAATATGTACACACAGGAAATCTAAACAGAGCATATTCCCTTTATGCTTTATGTTTGTATATGGTGAACACCTGCTTCAGTTAAGATGACATGCACGCACACACACACACTTACTTCCTTCTAGTAGCCTACAGTGTGTATACCCTGTTGAAACTGTTTGCCTGGCTTCCTTTCCTGACTGGTTTTTTGCTCGAGCAACAGGAACTATGTTGGTGCTAAAACCTTCAGATCACTCACAGCATTAATAGGCCACTTATGTCACTTTTAAAAAGAGCCTGGTTTCCAAGGGAGCCTCCATTTACTGCTCAAGTGCTCTCTTCCTCCCGGATTGTATAATTCCTCATTCTGGGTTGATATAAGCTTACAATATTGCGTGCACTTTGATTCCCGTCTGCCCTTTCACTCGTCTTTTTCTTCCACCAGACTGGCGACGGATTGATTCAGCTAGCTATTATGGTTGCTCATTAACCATTAGCATTTAAGCTAGGGTGGTTTTACGTAGGCTATCGCTTAGATGGTTTCCAGCTTTTTGAGAATACCTTGAGGAAAAACACCTGAGGAATATCCTCCTAGCAGGCAAAAGTAAGCTCTTATAAGTAAAGAGCGAACACCTGATCGAAATGGGTTTGTCTGAAAATTTCTCATTCTCAAACCCGTACCTTCAGGTGTTTAATATCCTCACTTGGTTATTAAATGACGATACCCGTCTGGTAATCGCATCATGTAGGAAACCGTCTTATGGAAAAAAATTCCTGGAAATCATGGGATCATAACTGGACGACAGCTAGGTGGTGCTAGTGTGTCAGAATGAGTCATGGACTAAAACACTTCCAAAACACTTCCAAAAATGTTGATCCAGAAGGAGAGTCATAGAAAAGAATGTTTTTGTTTTTGCTGCAGATGCACAGTGTCACACCCTGACAGTAGTGTTTACTGCTGCTTGGTATTGCACATGTATTTCTGCCACAGTAATGGGAGAAGGTTCGGGATTTGTCAGAATTAGAAGTGAAATACAGTATAAAAACAGGATGCTATCGTGGTGATGTAGCATCGTTTCCAGGGTGACTTCCTGTCTCACAGCCAGTGTTCCCATGTTAGGCTCCATATCCACCATGACACAAGATAAGATAATGAACAAACAAATGGATGGACGAACGTGGTATAGCATTAGGACATTGCTATATTGACTACCATCTCATGCTTGCTATCTTCTCCCTCTTCCTCCTTCTCTTGTGGACTGACCCCTAACAAAAACTTCTTTTTTTTTTGAGAGAGGAGGAGGGGGTATAAATTTATTATTCTGTGTGCTTTCCTTGCAGCTTAACTTTCCATTGGAGCAAAAAGAAAAAAAAAACCCTCCATGCCCTTCTCTGTTAATGTTCTGCTTATTTTCCACACACATCCGTCGCTCCTACCACGCTTTCTCTCTGTATCAGTACATCAGGAGTGCTATTGTAGAGCAGCAGCAGCTATTTTTATCCCCATCTCACTTAAGCTCATTCCTCTCTTTTCCTCTTTGCTAAGATCACCTCCACTTCCAGGTAACTCTGCATTCTCTCTGCATTGTCTTTGTGAAAGTAATAAGGTCATGCCCTCGTTTAAAGGGACAGAACATGACTGAAACACTGATGCGCAAGGAGAAGGCAGAAACAGAGGCCCTGTGTGTAGCCTTTTATTAGGGGTAGAGGAGTCAGGATTCAGAGATGTGTGTGTACAGCCTGAAATGTCTGTGCTATTTTTACTTCGGAAATTCTTTTGTCTTTAGGTTCTTTATGCTTTATAGCTTTATTACAGATTCGCGCTATGCAGGATATTTTATTTGTCTATTTGTTTTCTTTTGCAGCATTGGATTTAACGCGGTCCTTCTCTTAAATGACGTGAACCGAGCGCCTTGGATTCTGTAAAAACGCATCAGTTAAAATTATACCTACAGCAGGAATTCTCCCTTTTTTGTTTGTTTGTTATTTTTGCCATTAGGGAACAAAAATCAGACTCCCATAAAAGATAATAAAACGGTGTTGCAGCAAAGTTACAGCCATTGAGCTTTGTACTTCTGGGATCAAAATAACTGCAATCCTTTGTGATCAGATGATTGAGTGCACACTCCATGATCATTTACAGTATGCAAACTTTCACCTGAAGAGAACCTACTGTAAGGGGTAAATGTAATAAAATCACTGTTTTTACACCCCACCCCATATCCGGCTTAAAGACACTTCAGTTAATGAAGTATATGATGTATAGTATATTAATCTAATATTAATAATATAATCATATTATCATCATAATACAGCCAACCCCCGCAAAGACGCGGTTCAGTGTTCGCAGCCTCAGTCATTTGCGAATTTGTCCTTAGAGTCTAAGTAATAATTGTTTGCGGAAACCTCTGCAATTTCCCAGAAAACTCAATAAGTACAGCAATTTTTTTAAATGGATTTTTTTCTGTGGCAATAAATAATTTTTCCCATGTTTTCAATGCTAAGGACAATATAATTGACAAATTTTGTAACATAAAAATTTATGGAAATTCAGCTAAATTTCCACATAGAATGTAGTACTGTATAGATTTTTTTGTACCGTACAGAGAACACAAAGTGACCATAGAAGAAAACAAGGTGCCTTGGGCTGGTGAATTATTACTGTATTTATCCTACAGTACTGATACCAAAGAAAACGTGCTTCCATGAGTTACGGTAAATATGGGGGCAACATCGATATTCTACATTCCAGCACTGCGGGAGATACAGCAGTACAGAACTGTACAGTATACGGGTTGACATTTACATTCTTTTTTTGTTTTAAGGGAAATGTTTTAAACTTGGTTTGAAATGAAATTAAAGTATTTTGGGATCATATTTAGGGTTTAAACTATAAAAATAGGCATTTATAGGCATTTTTTTTTGTTGACCGTATCCAAAATTCATGTTTTTTTGCAATTCATGAGTGCTCTAAGGACGTACATTTCGGTGGTCGACTGTATTGTCATACAGTATATATCAATATAAAACATATAGCAATAAATGTAGTATTAAAAGATTTATACAATGTTTTTTTTCCCTGAAGTGTGTATACATTTTTTGGCTGACTCTGTGTTTGTGTGTATATGTGTGTATCTATCTCTCTCTCTCTCTCTC
>JAQMYG010000016.1:21188876-21204617 GCA_030014215.1 Clariallabes teugelsi
CATTTGGCGGGTGGGCGGGTGCCAATGTCAAGCCCTGATATATATATATATATATATATATATATATATATATATATTGTGTGTGTGTGTGTGTGTTTATCTATCAATAGTGTGTGATGTTTTTGATTTTTTGATGTGTATGATGTTTTTTTCCTCCTCTATCTACAGACTGTCTCTTCAAGCTATGTCCTATGAATAGATACTCAGCACAGAAACAATTCTGGAAAGCAGCAAAACCTGGAGGCAACAGCACTACAGACACGGTCCTTCTCAACAAACTACATGTGAGTTACAGATTCAAAACAACAACTGCAAAACATGCACGCACAAACATGCAAAACAAAGATTCTATCCTTATTTTGATGAAAATAATTTCATTAAAACTGTGGGGGTTTGACCCCAGACGTGGCACATACTTGCTCTGTTCAGCCATGTTCACATACACAGGAAGTCAGGGGAAGTCTGTTTTCCTAAGCGCAACGTGACACACCATGGTTTGGAGTGTTCTTAGTGTGTGATGCCAGTTTTCACATACAACAAAGAATTACCATGCACTTAATGCTTAGCAAGAACTGCAGTGAGGAATTCTAGCATACATGGAACAAGTATACTGTAGTTAGCCAAAACGCCTAAAAATAAACCCTTATCGTTAGTGATATTTTGATTAAGGCTCTTTCAGGCCGACAAGTTGAAGTTGTTGAAATTAAACATGTGCGTACGTCTGACAGCATGCAGCTGATCTGGAGAAGAAACAGAATGAATCTGAGAACAGGAAGCTGCTGGGGACGGTCATTCAGTACGGCAACGTCATTCAGGTTAACTGGTCAATCAGACACTTAATAACGCCTAATCAAAAATGTATTCACATCCTATGTTTTTTTTTTTTGTGTGTGTGTGTAAAATTTGAAAACTTGCTGCTTTTTTTCTGCAGTTGTTGCATCTGAAAAGCAATAAATACTTGACTGTAAATAAGCGCCTACCTGCCCTGTTGGAGAAAAATGCCATGCGTGTAACTTTGGACTCCGCTGGAAACGAGGGCTCCTGGTTCTACATCCAGCCTTTCTACAAACTCCGATCTATAGGAGACAGTGTAAGTAACTCCATGTGCTTTATTCTTTAGGAAACACTCTGTGCTTTATTCTTTGGGGAACACTCTAATCCACAGGGAGCAGGGCAGGTGCACTACAGCGTGCCATTGTGAGTTGACCAGGGTCGGTTCATTCTTCTGCATAAGAGACTGAATAACTTCACTGTAGGGTTCAGTCTGAGTGTTTGTTCAGTCCATTTTAGCCTGTTTTTTTTTGTTTTTTTTTTGCCATTTGCAGTAGTGTTTCATACTGAGCCAGTGTTTACCCCAAGGCTAAAATTATCCTGTTGTATTGAGTCTACTCTTTATTTTTCTCACTGCTTTAGCATAGTTAACATGTCCTAATGAGAAATGTGTATTCTGAGAAAGTTCTGAGCAGCTGAAGTATCGTCTGTGCATCCATATGGAGACCCAGTTTCTATTTCCCACTGGCGACCTGCTCACCTGACGGGGTTTATTGTATGTAATTATGTTCTTATATGAAATTTGACCATCTGCAGTAAATATCTTGCATGATTGAAGCAAGGTGTTCTTCTGTGAACTGTGTTTTTTAACTAGTGAGGTACAGAAGAACCTTGGATTGCGAGTAACTTGGTCTGCAGGCGTTTTGCAAGATGAGCAAAAATCTTTAAAAAATTTTTATGTAGTAGTATGCCTAGCGTCAGGTGATCACAACTGAACCAGCGGTTCTTCTCTCTCACCCTGTGCGCGTGCGTCACTCATGTAGTCAACATCCGTGTGCGCGTGTACTGTTTACTATAACATTGTGACACGTGTGTGTGCGCGTAAAGCATTTAAAAAAATTTTGTGTCCAAGTGTAGTGACTGCTCTTTAGTAACGGTACTGCAACAACGGCCTCAGTGAAGGAAAAGATGTAAAAAGCTGTAGCAGTGCGGGAGATGATTCCGTTCAATGACAATGTAACGTCACATTTCCCCGGAAATCCTCAAAAAGTAGGCAAAAGCAAATGTCATTAGAGAAGGTCCTTGTTAAAGTCACACAAGAAGAAAAAGATTCCAGTGATCTGTGAGTCGTCCTACACAATAACCCCCCTCCTCCTCGTCTCCCTCACACCAGCCACGATTCAAAGGTAAATTGCAGGTTAAATTGTTTTATTTTTACTTTATATTTTATATTAATCCTTTTTGCACTGGTGGCTCAGTGGTAGGTGTTTCGCCTGCCATGCGGAAGGCCCAGGTTCGATTCCCAGCCAGTGCCCAAACCCCAGCCACTGGATGCGGTGCCGGTCTCAAGCCGAAAAATGGGAGGGTTGTGTCAAGAAGGGCATCCGGAGTAAAACCTGTGCCAAGTTTGTATGTGTGGTCCGGATGGTCCGCTGTAGCGACCCCTTGCCGGGAGCAGCCGAAAGACCAACAACATTTTGTATTTATCATTTTTATGCGAATATTTTTGGGTTGAGGAACGAATCATGAGTTTCCATTGTTACTTATGGGGTAGATTTGCTTATGGGGTCGATTTGCTTTGATATACGAGTGCTTTGATATACAAGCACAATTCCGGAAGTTGCCACAAAAACTCCTGTATAACTCCTATAAACCTGCACATATTTTGCTTTTTACATTTTTATTTATTTTTATTTTTCCCCGATTTTCTCCCTAATTTAGTCATGTCCAATTCTTCCCCGTCACTAGGGGCGCTCCCACATTAAGACTACTACTACCACTCAGTCGGAAGGACCAAAGACTATCACGTGTTTCCTCCAAACCACGTGACACCAGCCGACCGCATCTTTTAGAACTGCTCGCTCACGCATCGTTGGGGGCGGCTTAACACACTCGGAGGAAAGCGCTATCCGCTCCTTCCGCTTGCGTGAACTCACAGATGCCCCTGATTGGCTGTAGAGCCGTGATTTATGTGGGATGCGATTTTTACATTTCTACTAGTATAGTTTAAGTAAATTATTTGAGTTATATACAGTAATAGCATTATTACTGTATATAGCAGGAACAGCATTGCCAAATGCCTAAAGCAGTGTTGCTCTGCTCCAGTGTGGTCTTTTCTGTTTAAGCACACATGATTCAACTTAACAAGTCATCCTGGGCAATTTTTTGGTCAAATTTTCTAAGATGATCAGCCGGTCCAGATTTTTTACTACCCACACCTGATTACCCAGGTGACGTGTCATGAGAGCTGCAACAGATTGAGCTATTCTATGATCATTCATACTGGGTAATCAGAAAATAAGACACGACAAGGAGCGTGTGTGTGCGTGTGTGTGAGAATAATGGTGTCTGTTGTATAGAGAACAGATTGCACATTTTTACATGATCCTGATGTGTAGGCTGTAAGAGTCCTCTAAACAAACACAATCCCAGATGTGAATATAAATTCTGGCCAGTCTTGGGTCGTGTATTAAGCTTAAGTCCAAGTGTGTGGTAAAGTGATAAAGTATGCAGTGTTTAATGAGCACAGTCCCTTTTTATATCAATGTTTTGATATAGGGTTAGGGTTAGGGCAAGAAGACCAAGTGAAACTGCATAATAGTGTACGTTCATCAGAGTAGGAGGTAAGTATGATGGGTAATAAATGAGTTTCTGGTTGTCTTTGGGCTGTTCTCGGCTCAGCCTCTGTACATCTGACTGTACGATTCAGCTCGCCGATTCAGCACGCGCTACTCGTCCTTGTATGGACGTTCGCCAGGGACAGTGCAGTCATGAATTGCTAATTCTAACCTTAAATAGTTCTGGAATACGTATAATATTTTTTTTCCTATCTAATTTTGATGAGCCAGTTCAGTCTGTTTTTTATTCAGAGTCCTTTCTCATACAGTAGTTTTGTAAACATCAACTTGATACCTGTTCCAGGAACGTAACATAATACATCCCCTGATTCCCCAGGTGGTGTAAGAGAAAGACTTGGTGAAAGGTGACAGAGGTTAAATAGTGATATTTTATAGTTCTAGTTTTTGCAGAAACCTGATGACATCTTCCTGTTCTTGCACTATTCTATAGGAGTTGGTTTTGTGAAGCTTCGTCTTGTCAAATTTACGATCATTTTCAAGAAATTGTGTGTATGTTTCTCTGCAGGTGGTGATTGGAGACAAAGTGGTATTAAACCCTGTAAATGCTGGACAGCCTCTACATGCCAGCAGCCATCAGCTGGTGGACAATCTAGGGTGCAACGAGGTCTGACCCTCTTCTTGTGATCTACAATGTCTGGCTAAAAATGTCTCAGTAATATTTTGTTTGATCACCTTTAATTATGGCAAACATTTGTCGTGGTATTGTTTTCACAACCTCATGCGATGTCAACATTTATTTCTTTTTCGAGTTTATGGCCAAGGTCTTGTACTATTGATGGAAGAGTCGAACCACTTTTTTTTTTTTTTTTCTTAAATGGAGTTAAGGTCATGATTCAAGATTCAAAGAACTTTATTAATACCAGAGGGAAATTGCTTCTCTGCAAATGACTCTGGTGTCCACTTCATGTGTGAAAATGATTCCTCGTGCTCCCAGAACCACACTTTCCTGGAATATGCCCATACCATCACGGAAGAAAATGTCCATAGATGTGATAACCTGGTGATTCAGTACATTCAGGTGGTCAGCTGACTACATTTTATTGCCACATAACGTTGCTGAGTCTAGACCTGAGTGACTGAAGCAACCCCAGATCATAACACTGTCTCCAGAGTCTTGTACAGTGGACGCTATGCATGATCGCTTCATGTGCTTCCCTTCTTACCCTGACACGCCACGCCCATCACTCTGGAATAGGCTCAATCTGGACTCATTAGACCACATGACCTTTTAAAAAAGTTAAATCTTTATGCTCCCTAGCAAACTTAAAAATTGGCTTATTTAAATCCAAATGGCGATAAGCTTTTGTTTTTTGGCCAGGCAGTGTAGGTTATTGCACAGAAATGTAATTAAAAGACATTTACCATGACAATCTCCACTATACTAGTCGTGCTTACGGCCTTCAGGAGGTCGCAGCATATCTATCCTCATGCTAATGTGTAGCTACTGACCCTTCATTTCCTTTTTATTCACTTCATCAAATTATTGTATTTTAAAGCCAAAGATTTGTCCTTCGGAGAGATATAGCTTTTCTTTGTGTGTGCTCTTAGTAATAAGTGTGATTGTCACTGTCGGGATTAAATACCTCTCATGAGTCCCTGTCTCACGCTGTTCAGGTGAATTCAGTAAACTGCAACACTAGCTGGAAAATAGTCCTGTTTATGAAATGGAGTGACAACAAGGAGGCCATCCTGAAAGGGGTATGTAATTCTAAGCACAGTAAAATCTGAATAAAAACTTAAAATATGCTTAAAGATAAATAGAAAATGATTTACTTTTTACACCATGGATAGGAGCTGAAAAATGTGGTCTCGTTCCGCTGGACTTGCTTCTCTCATAGGGCGTTCTTTCTTCCTTTGAACAGGGTGATGTGGTGCGACTGTTTCATGCTGAACAGGAGAAGTTCCTAACGTGTGATGACTACAGGAAGAAGCACTACGTCTTTCTCAGAACCACCGGGCGCCAGTCTGCCACTTCCGCCACCAGCAGCAAGGCGTTGTGGGAAGTAGAGGTGTGTAATGGACATTTGTATGTCTTTATTAACAGAAGAGCATTTAATTTTTACATTTAAATATTTTTTAATTTAGTCTCCATACAGCTGTTTGATTTTCAGTTTCTCGTTGGTCTCACATGTTCAGGTGGTTCAGCATGACCCATGCCGAGGTGGCGCTGGTTACTGGAACAGCCTGTTCAGGTTTAAGCACTTGGCCACAGGACACTACCTGGCTGCAGAGGCGAGCAGTGAGGTGTGTTATGTTTCCGGAGGCTCTCGCTTGTGGTCTCTCTTACTCTCTCTCTCACCACAGTTAAACACAGAGTGTCAAACTCTCCAGGAAGTGTGTCAAGCTCTTCATAGCACTTCATAGGTGATTCAGCCTTGACTATTTAAACTTTTTAACTCCACCCATTACAACCTTTATCCAAAAATCAAAAAGCCTTGAGGGGAACCAGACTCAAAAGGGAACCCGTTCTTATTTGGGTGATACCAAATAGTGTAGCCATACATACGCCCTTCTATAACTCTGCTATGAGTGTTATAAATGTGTTTTAGTAAATATAAAGTCAGGTTTGTTGAGGCCACCAACTGTTTCCTTGATGTAGACTTGGGTACAAAACTGTTTGTGGTAATTCAAGTTCAAAGCCATCTTCATGAATATTGAGTGGAACTGTCCTCACTTATAATGTATATTTTTAAGCAGACCATATGGGAACATCCACATCAGTAGTGAACATTCTCCATGTGCGTCAGAATGTATTAGCCAGAACCAGAGGGCAGATCACTGCTATCTCAGAAGTCCCATGTGTATCTCGACAGTGAGAAAAAGAGACAGGGAGAGAGACTGAGTGGGGGAAGACAGCATCCAAACCAACCAGTTCAGCATAACACTTTATGCCCATGCGGTCCTCTAGATTTGCTCCTTTACCAAAGTAAAAACTATCCACAAAAGGCTTGAGTAAACTAATAGATTATCACCCTAAACGTAAACACTAACACTGTGTCTGAGTCCCAAACATTAGTTGGAAGCTATTTCATAACTGTGGGCTGTAGTTAGAAAAAAGCCCTTTCATGTCATACAAGGTACCAACAAATAGCCTTCACCTTTAATTAATGTAGGCGTAGTGGATTATAGAATACCAGCAGTTCCCTCAGTGGTGATGTAAGCCACTCTTTATAGGTCAATAGTAGTATTTTTAAAGCAGTTTGAAATTTCACTGGAAGCCAATGTGGTATAGATAAGATAGGGATGATGTGGTCATAATGGCTAGTTTTGGTAAAGAGAGGGTTGGCGGTTTGAGCCCCAGCTCCAACAGGTTGCCTCTTGAGCAAGGCCCTTAACCTTTCAGTTTCATGGATGACCCTGCGCTCTGACCCCAGTTTCAGTGGGATATGCGAATCAAGAATTTCACTGTGCAGTAATGTATATGTGACAAATACAGGCTTAACTTAACTAAAGCTGGTTTATACATTTACGGTGAAACATCCAGACAGTAGGGCATTACAGTAGTCCAACCTAGAGGTAGCAGAAGCATGAACTGATTTTTCCTGCATTGTGTAGTTGGCATTATACTTCTTATCTGAGCAATATTTATGAAATGAACAAGCATTATCCTAGTAATATCAAAATGAGCTTCAAGTGAAAGACTGGAATCAATAATGACACACTGGTCTTATACTACTGCACGTGATGAAACAGAAACACAACTTGGAGTTACTGTGAACAGAAAGCTTACTTTAGTACCAGTACTTCTGTCGTGTCAGAATTACTTTAAAGGGTAATAACATGCATAATAACATCCAGTGTCTAATGTTCTTCACACATTCCTCAGCTTTATTAAGCTGGTGTCTCTCATCTGGTTTTAATGAAATATACAACTGTGTGTCATCAGCATAACAGTGGAAACTAATACCATGCTAATGAATTATGTTACTTAAAGGACGCATAGAGGGGAAAAAACTAAACTGAACCTTGTGGAACATCAAATGTTAGAATGCGTACATTTACATCTACATCTTCATCTACCTTTACATCTACTTCTTCAAGCTGAATACCTATCAGTTAAATAAGACCTGAGCCAGGAGAGGGCCACTCTCTTCATTTTTACAACATTTTCTAATCTATCGCGGACAATGGTATATTAAATGTCGTCAAAATCTGCGCTAAGGTCAAGCAACACAGTGGATATGTTTACTTCTGTATTTATTATCTACTGTATTTAAAAGTGTATCTGCTGTGCCAGAACCTGTTAACATTATTAACTAATACTAACTAGCTAAAGTTACCTGTCTGAGTTTTTCTGCAGCCATCAGGTAGTGTCAGACTGTAGCAGCATGACAAAATATTAGTTCTATTTATATAAAAGTCTATGTGGGCCATATTTTTCATTTGATTCTTCAAGAGAAAAAAAGCATAAATATCAAACTATCTAATATGTTTATTTATTGATTTTTATTCTTAATCTAATGAATTAATTGACATTTTCTTAATGATTTATATAATTTTATGAAGTGAGGCATGTGACAAGAGAAATTTTTTTTGCGTTATATTCACACACACACACACACACACACATGTGAGAGATGTGATTATTTTTGCCATAGTGTCCATTGTGAGCCCCTGTGGTTAGTGGTTACTTTTCGTTCGTGCCTGTAAAAGTGTTTGCATTCTCATTGTGCACGTGTGGTTTCAGGTGAATCCGGACTACGAGGAAGAGTCTCAAGAGTCTCGTTCCTCGGTAAGTACTGTACCTGCACACCATCAATTTATAATCCTCTTTTATCTCTAAACTTTATGCCCTGTTCCCATTGAATCCTTAACTGAACGATGTGCTGGATCTTGTTTTCTGCTCCAGGCGGGTGATTTTATCCCCTTTAACTTTCAGGTACTTTCTGTTGGTCAGTTAGAATCCGTTTGCGCCCAGATTCCCCCATTTTATATTGTTCTTTGTTACGCTTGTACACCTAGCTCTGTGCACAGTAATGAAGCATAGCATTCTTTGCACATAGCTAAATGCTAATATGTATTTCTTGTGTTTGTGCAATAGATCATATTGTTGTTCTGTTTATTCTCTGTATGTGGCATTAATTATTTTTTATTTTTGTACATTTTAGGCGTAAGTTTGTGCAACATCATGTTGTCTGTTGAGTGTGTGTGATGTGCGTTTGTGAAATTGTGAGTTATAAATATTTGGCTAAACAGATTTAAGTAAAAAATATCTCCTATGTATTTATTTATTTATTCATTTATTCTCTATCTCTTCGTTCCTCTCTTTGTTTCCTAAGTTATTTGCTTTTGTGCCCAGGTTGGTTCTCGTGTTATCCATGTTGTAAATTTATGGTTTGTAAATTGCATTATGTTCGGTGCCTACTAGATAACTAAATAAACACATTTACTCACAAAAACAAGTAAATACTTACATAGCACAGTAAAAAAATGCCTTTTAGTGTTCACATCAATTTTGTTAGACCCGCCTATTAATCAAACAAGTGATAAATCGATTCATTTATTATTATTATTATTATTTTAATTTTATTATTATTATTTTTTTAGCCAGTTGCTCAGTAGACACTTGTTGGATGGATGTTACTATACTACAAACACTAGATGGTGTTATGCAGAAAAATATTGCCTGCAGTACCAAGGCCAGCCTGGAGATGACAGTATGACACCACTCCTCAATCAAACATCTTCCTGAAGCCACTGGAGCCAGAGTGAAAGCAAAGGGCGTTTTTGCTCATCAAGGCCACCAAGATATAGTTATCAGTTTTGGTTAGCTACTAAGTATTTATTTTTTTTTGGCCGGAGAAATATTGTGTTTTGTACGAGACTTGCATTTTAGAGAATTATGTCTCATGTCAAAGACAAGTTCAGGAAGTTACACAGTCTCATACATACAGGTTAATGTCATTGTAATTATATATTGAGGTGAATAGGATCATTAATGTGATCTTGATGTATGAATGACTGTGTGTGTGCGTGTGTGTGTGTTACGTCATTGCTGCTTGCTGACCTCTTGGTTGCGTAGTTTCCATGGTAATTGTGTCTTGTGTCTCAGCTGGACTTGGAGCACGAGGCTTTACGAGCTCGTCTGCGCACGCCCAACGAGAAGGTCATGTACACCCTAATTTCTGTCCCTGACGGCAATGACATCTCCTCCATCTTTGAGCTGGACCCTACCACTCTTAGAGGAGGGGACTCTCTGGTACCCAGGTACAAACCTCACCGTACTATTTCACTAAAACTTGGGCGAAAACCCACAATTTATTTATAATTTACAAAATGGTTCACAGTCATTCTCACAGTCACTCATTCATCCTGATTCTCTTTAATGCATAGAAATATTGAGTGTTTAAAAAAAAAAAATTATATATATATATATATATATATATTTTTTTTTTTATGTTGCGTTGGTTGTCTGGAGTCCCTGGTAGCTGCTGAGATGTCAGGGGGTGGTGTGGGGTGGGGGTGGGGGGGTTAATTGGGGGTACAATGTGTCCGACGGAACCTGAGAGAGGGCTCAGAAACACGAGAACGTATTCGGCACAGCAGGTCTCGTGGCAAGGGTTTTTCTCTCCTGCTCCCTGGGGCCTCCAAAAAAGACCTACAACCATAACCATTTCTGCACAGATATTTATAATTGACTTTAATGACCCTCTTCGAGCCGAGTGAGAATTTATTATTTTTTTAGATTCTCATCAGTTTTTAATTGACACAACCTTGGAGTTCAGTGTCTGTGTTAGCTAAAGTGACACACTAAGGGAGAGGGTGAGAGAGAGAGAGAGAGATGTGTGGATGAAGGGAAGAAGGAAGGATGGTTGACTAGTACAGCATTACCGTTTTTTTGGCTCAAGTAAAGAAACCGCATTAGCTGTGGATATTTGCACGGTTTCCAAAATACACCATGAAATACAGTGTAGTTATTATTATTATTATTAATATTATTATTATTATTATTATTAGTATTGCTTTTGAACTGTTAATTGATGGTTGTTGTCTGTCTCAACTCTGACTTTGACTCAAGTCGTGTCATCAATGTGTCACTTTTATTACACTAGCAGTGCTGTAATGTAAAAATACTGAGATACTGGCGTGTTATTATCGCTATTCATGCGTTTATAATTTAGGACATTTTGAGCCATTATTTGGTTGTTTGTGTGTCTGTGTGTGTGTGTGTGTGTGTGTGTGTGTGTGTGGGTGTATGTGTGTTGCAATATTAACATGGTTGCACAAGTCTGTAGGAACGGCTCTGATCTTGTGACTTCCATTACCTCGTGCCATGGGTTTATTTGTCTCCTGAACACCAGTGACTCATATTTTACTTAACGTGAGGAAGCTACACACAAAACACACTTGTTTACACACACACACACACACACACACACACACACACACACACACACACACACACAGAGTAAACGCACACACATTTACTGATATGTGCTTCCAGCTTATCAGCGTGGCGGGTTACACATATCATTGTGCTTGTTGCTGGAATACAACACGTGTGTGTGCGTGTGTGTGTGTGTGGGAGTGAGAGTGAGAGAGATACGGCATGTGTATTTACTAGCACACACCCCAATTAAGGCTTCCACTGAATTCTGACCTCATCGTGTGAAAAAGCAGACAGGAAAGTCCCACCTTCAGAGTGGGCCGGAAGCCGTGGTCAGCATCCAAGCTCGGTTTCATCCTGTTTAATTTCGTCTCGTCTCCCGATGCCAAGGCGCAGGCCAGATGTTACGCAACACACTGTATTTATACGGCGGATCATCTGGAAAGCATGTATGCTGCGTGTGTGTGTGTGTGTGTGTGTGTGTGTGTGTGTGTGTGTGTGTGTGTGTGTGTGTGTGTGACGCAGTCGGCCCCTGTGTTGCAGCACCACTGTCGAATTTAAACCAGATTCCCGGCTCCGAGTGCAGCTGATCAGGATCCGGGGGCCGCGTCCCAGTCCTGAACATCACAGTTTAACCTGCATCGGTCTCATGTTCAAATCTTTCTGATCAATTTAAGATCAAGAATAAACTCTGATAAAATAAAAAAAAGTAAAATAATTGTCATCTTTTAATTCTTTTTAAGCAGGGCATGCGAGGGAAAGAATATTACGTGCACAAGTGTTTTTTTTTTTTTTGCCTTACTAATATGTGAGGCTTTGCGTGTGTGTGTGTGTATAGCATGAAAACTAAGTTGAAGTCTGTACAAGGCTGGAGGGCTGTCAGCATACTGGGCTATTAATACTGCTGTAGTTCCTTTCGTCCTTCCGTTTATGCTCTGAGCACTAGATTTTACGATCTACTGTGGCTAGTAGATGCTTTGATAAGCTTAGTCATGATTCTGTGTGTGTGTGTGTGTGTGTGTGTGTGTGTGTGTGTGTGTGGGAGAGAGATCAGTGTGGTCTGAGTTCATAAGATAAGAAAAATGGTGTGTGCGTCTGTGTCACGTTGTAATCTGAACACTGTCTGTCGTGCAAAATGCCGCCTCACGCTCACAAACACCTCTTGGCACAAAGAAGAGATTTAGGCGTGACTAATTAATGCAAGTGGCCACAGAGTATACGCACACACACACACACACACACACACACACACACACACACACACACAGGCATACAAAGGTAAGCCTGTTGATGAGATGGCTCATTACGCAACCTGGCCTAAATACAGCCAGTGTCTGATGTCCGTGCTGGTGGCCCGGTGCACAGTTTCTCTGTGTGTGTGTGTGTGTGTATGTGTGTCTTTACATATTTTTTGGGGGCCTTTCAGTTCCATGACTGACTGAGGATGAGGCAGAGGGTTAGTTAGGGTCACACTGTGTGTATGTGTGACTGTTTAACTGCCAACTTAGCGAAGAAGAAAGAAAAAAAAAAGAAAGAAAAAAAATATCATAGGGAGGTTGGTCAGTGCTGGGAGGCGCTGTAGTTCCTCCAGAGGATGTGTTTGCACGCCGACGCAGAGGTGCAGGATCAGAACAATACAGGCTTTGATAACTGGCAGGTGTGAGTGTGTGTGTGTTTGAGCAAGTGCCATAAATTCTCAGAGAGTTTACATAAGGATTGTGCAACTAACATTTGCCTAAATACACACACATTAGCTGATCTAGGGGCCTGTCAGAACTCATTTTGCCGGTAATTTCAGCTTCTAAAGAATTTCACAGTGAAAAAAACCCTTTTAGAGAGAAATGTGTTTAAAAAGCATGTGGATGGTCCCGTGATGTATTCTGAAAGCACAGGAAAGTTCAAGAGCAAAGTCAGGGATAGGTCAAAATAGTTGATTAATAACCTACCCTAGCTGACCCTGATGCTCTGATGCCCGTAAGCCCTGTTTGCTCAGTGAGCGTGAGCGGCCTGTCGGTCACACAGCAGCGCTTATCTCTTGTAAGAAATGTGCCTGAATTTTCTGCCTTAATTGTCTTGTCTTCGCGACAGAAATTTTAATCCGAGTCACATGCGTCGCACCGGGAGTGCAGGCCTCTGATGGGGCTTTCTGCCTCCTCACCCCATGTGTTCTTTACTTAATGATGCTCAGAGACTCTCACATGACTGCCTCCTCCAGACTGGGTGGCTTTCCCTCAGACAACCGTGAAATACGCCAAAAGCTTGATGAATCTAAATGCCTCTGAAATACCTTTTTATACCTCAGCTGTCTCTTCCTGTAAGGATTTTGGCACGTGCACAATGAACTTCTCAGAAGATGAAAAAAATAAAATAATAATAATAATGCCGTTTCAGTTCATCGCCTCAAGCTAACGTGTTTATGAATAACCCTATATGTAAAGCACCGTGTAACCTAATTAAGTGCACGAAGGGAAAATTTTAGACACGTTGTTTACCAGTGTTGTGTGTTAGGTCACGACCTCCTGCCTTGAGGACAGAAGCATGGAGCGGATCTGTGCTTTGCTTGTTCAAGCAGTAACTCGCTGTGCTGCTGCTGCTCACTTGATAGGATCTTTTTTTTTAATATGTATATAGGTATTGTGTATTGTGTATGCAGTAGTTTTCTTTTCAGCCATAACACACATTGTTCAGATATTTGTCCGTCAGTATAAGTTGGGTCTTTTGGAATTAAGTAGTAATGACCTGTGTTTAAAATACACTATCGGTTAATTGTGATTATATCGATATTTTTGATATTATAGTTTTATTATTTTTTTACGAGTCAGTAATTCTGCTGCTTCCTTTAGGAACTCGTATGTGCGATTGCGTCACCTGTGCACAAACACATGGGTCCACAGCACCAACAACCCCATCGACAAAGAGGAAGAAAAACCCGTCATGCTTCGGGTGCGTTAGCTTGTTATTGCTTGGATGACTAAGATTAGATTAAAAAAACAGATTAACCTTAAACCAGCTTTTCTGAATGAAATCTGTTGTGCCTGCTCCATCTAGATTGGCACATCTGCCATCAAGGAAGACAAGGAGGCCTTTGCTATCGTGCCCGTCCCCCCCGCTGAGGTCAGGGACTTGGACTTTGCCAATGATGCCAGTAAAGTGTTGGCGTCTATCGCTGGCAAACTGGAGAAGGGCACCATTACACAGAATGAAAGGAGGTAGGAGCCTGAGGCATGTCAGGCTAGAGTTGGGAAAGATAAAAAATCTGCCATGATGCAATCGGTCACATGTTTATACGAGTAATCAAGACTTCTATACTCAGAGCGCCCAGATTTTTTTGGGGGGTTTATTTTACAGGTTTAAACATCAGGCTCAGCTGCTCCAAGAATTTAAATAGCTGATTTATCATTACCAAGATCAGACTAAATAAGATTGATGGTTATATCATTAAAACATGAATTAAATAAGTTGAACGTGTTATTGTAATTAATCACTTTCAGACAGGTTTGTAGTGTTTGTAATTTTATTCTCGTTATATTTGTTGTACCTGACCAGCCTAGTGGTTTATGTCCTGTTTATAAAAGGTGAGCAAAGGTGTGTGTATCATCGATAAATTTACTCAAATGTGTAATTCCTCTTTAATACCCACCTGCCCATCTCAGTCACTACAGCAATGAGTCTGCTCTGAGCAAAAAAAAAAAAATCACTGTATTGCCAAATAACCATTGGCCTAGGATGTTCCTAACAACAGGTGTGTGTGTGTGTGTAACCTGAGTAATAAAGTTTTTGTCCCGGTATGAATCGGTCATGAGCCATATTCAGGTCTTGACGGCCGGCCATGTTGGAATTATTCCAAATTGAAACCAGCATTTCAAAAAAGATCATCAGGGAGCAATCACATGAGTATTATATCAGAGTATATAAACAAAACAGGCATTTTTAAATATGTTTTATTTTTAATTCATATAAGCCCATTCACACATGAAAATCTTTATAAAGTGTTTGAATGAAACTCAACTCAATTATATTGAAGGCTTCTCATGATGATTATAAGTTAATAATATTGTAGCACTAAGATAACTATACTCCTAAAATATAAAAAACATAATTAAAAATTCTTGTTACTCTTACACAGATTAGGTTAGACAAAAAGTGAATTATAAGAAGTTTGATCATAGGAAGATAAGTTGACAGTCTTGTGTCTATTTTTTTGTTTATGTTTCCTGGGTGTTTCTGCAGGTTTGTGACCAAGCTGCTAGAGGACTTGGTGTTCTTTGTGGTGGACATTCCTAACAGCGGTCAAGACGTGCTGGAGATAATGGTCAACAAGCCAAACCGCGAACGGCAGAAACTTATGCGGGAACAGAACATCCTCAAACAGGTAGAGCTGTTGTGTATCACACTTTCTTTTAATGTACAGGTAATCCCCTACTTATGAACGAGTTCTGTTCTGGGAGCATGTTTGCAAGATGGATTTGTTCTCAAGTCCGACAAAGTGTGTCTTATACACCTTTGACATGAATATACAATGCAAAGAATACCAATCCACTTGACTAAATCACTGTCCACATTACCCACACTTTCCGGTTTCATGTGGCCAAAAAATTGTAACTGCGCCTAAAGAAATAAATCTCACAGTGAAATGTAACAGTGTTGTCGCCTTTAAATCGCGAGTGGAATCGCAGAGATGTTTTCCTCTGTATTGGATTATGAACTGGGATGTGTGTGTGTGTGTGTGTGTGTGTGTGTGTGTGTGTGTGTGTGTGTGTGTGTGTGTGTGTGTGTGTGTGTGTG
>JAQMYG010000016.1:21204717-21220046 GCA_030014215.1 Clariallabes teugelsi
AAGTGTTTCCGTTTGTGCGCGCAGGCGCTGTGTATGTGTGTGTGAATCTAAAGTAAGCTCCCCTCTCCCCCTTCTCGTCTTACACAATTACCCTTCCTCCACTCTTTTCACACACACAACGGAAATACTGTTTTATCTGAAAAATAAACAAGAAATCTCTCTAATGACACTCGATTGAGCGACACACTTAAAAATCATTGCTCGTCTTGCGAAACGCTCGCAAACCGTGTTACTCGCAATCCGTGTAACTCGCAATCCGAGGTTTCACTGTATTGTACATATTGGTATCTGGGGCACTGCAGTGTCTACACGTGAGCTACTTCCGCGATTTGTTCACAGTTTCGAATGTTCGTAGAGCCGCGGTGCGTTCGTATCTGAGGAAATCCGTAAATCAAATGTATATAAGTTGGGGACACGTTATTTACACATTATTTAGCAAAATGTGTGCAGATATGACACCAAGTCAATTTGACCATTATGGTGGTGTGCTTGTTGTTTTTTTATCTTCTCTTCTCCCCTGCAGATCTTTAAGCTCCTACAGGCTCCGTTCACCGACAGCGGCGACGGGCCCATGCTCCGATTGGAGGAGCTTGGCGATCAGAGACACGCACCTTTTAGGCACATCTGTCGGCTGTGCTACCGAGTGCTCCGCCATTCACAGCAGGACTACAGGAAGAACCAGGTGGACGTCTTTACTTAATGCCTTATATTTCGTTAAGTTATTAACGTGTGGTTTTGCGCAGCTGATCCCAAGCATGCGCACTTCTTCTTTTCGAACACATCGAGCAGCGTTTCACCTCGTACACGACTCCACGGTACACGCGATCAAGATAACGCTGCCTTGATTAGGTTCTGTTTGTGGAGGTTAAATCTTTTTTTTTCTTTTTTTAAATCTACTGAAGGTGTGAGATTGTCACTTTACACGGAAATGTGATAAGAGTGATTCATTTATAGATAATAGATAATAGATAATAGATCGTAGAAAATATAATAGATCGTAGAAGATTACACAAAAAGACACAAAAGGTTTTAGAGCTAACGTCTGAGTCTGATGGAGTTACAGTTCTTTAAAATGATATATTTTTGGGGGGTTACTTTGTTTTTAGTTTTGCTCTAAGCAAAACATGTTGTGATGAGGTTTTTCCCTTTCATGGTCATGTTGGCACAACATGTTACATTAGCATGTAGTCCAGATACTAATATTGGAAAAATACATCTAAAAATAAACAAAAATAGACTCTAAGGATGTAAATACTTTTGAGCCAGTTTGTCACTCACAGAGTAGACTGTTGTCTGGCAGCATGATTTTGTTCACACAGTCTAGCACTGTTTTGTGAACTTTTCATACACCAGAATTGATGCCGTGTCTAACAGATGCGGCTTTGAGGGAGTCGTATGAGCCAGGATTGTTAGGTTCTGACATGGTAGTTTTTCCTGACCTTTGCAGAGGTTATTGTGTTAAACACTTTCTTTATTGTCCAGATCAGGCTGTTTACATCTTGTCTCTGCCTCAAGGAGTTCCCGAGTCTGACTGCATCCGGTTATGTGTAGTTAACCTCGTGTCTGGTGCTGTAGAATATTACAGAGAATAGTTTTATCATCTGCACAGTACGGTGCAAAAGTCTTGTTCATATTAAATAAAAATAAATAATGTATATTAAAACATAAAGAAATAGGAACAAAGATTTTTGTTTAGACGAGTTGCAAACGATGTACTAAAAAATTGGTTGTTTATGTAATAACTTCAGCGCAAACCACTGAGCATTCAGCAACAGCAGTATACTAATCACCGGCCTGATCATTTGTCATCATCTGCACCTGTTTCTCACTGGTTAATGCGTTAAGTTAGATGGGTTTTCATGCTTGGAATGATTCATAGGTCACTGTGTGGCTTAACAAACAAACAAAAAAAACATTTCGTTGAAACTACTCAGGTACAGCGACTGGACTGGAAATGAGAGACAAAAACTTTCCAAAAATGAGAGTGAGAAAAAAAAAAAAAACACGAAAAAACTTTTGAAAAATAGAAAAAAATTTATATAAATATAAATAATATAAATTATAATAATATAAATTTAGACTACACTATAAAATAAAAATAAGTACTTTATAGCCAGACTGGTCAAACAGGCAGAGGGGTTTTAGTGGTCAGTTTCCCTTGTAAAGTTTCATACAGTATATACTGTATAAAGCTCAATGTTTGACTGCCCTCATCATTTATCTGTTCAAACTACTACATCCTTTTTATTTTTTTGTTATTAAAAAAAAAAAAAAAAACAATAACTCAAACGGCCGGAACTTCACATGCTTACCCTCAAATAGAAATTTCAACCCCAGACCCAAGGGGGAGCCCCCTACACTAATAATGTGTAATGATTATTATTTAAATAGCGTTTTAGTCACGCTAATGGTTTAGAAAACACTCTGTAAAACCACAACAGCAAAAACAAAAAAAATATTGGTTGGAATGTACAAAATCGAGTCAGTAATGTCTAGGTAGTCCCTGTCCCAGTCATAACGCCACCTCATGCATTGCCACCGCACCGCACAGAATCACGGCACCACACAGTGCAAATAAAATGATAAATGCCCTTGTCCTGTATGAGAGCAACATAGAAAGAGAAAGCAAGCCTGCAGATATACATGTTTCAAGGAAATTGCAACTCAAGCTACAGTAAGTCTTCACTTACGTTGCACAGTACCGAAAGAACCAAATCGCAAATGTCAAATAGTAAAAAAAAAAAAAAAAAAACACAATCGGTCTCTTTATGAGTTGCATCAGGACATAAAACAATCTCTATAGCTAATGCTGTATCTTGCTTAAGTTCATCAGAAAGAACTGAGGGGAGATACTGACCAATTAGGATTAGTTTTGCAGTGTGTGCTTGCTTCGCTGTTGTAACTGCTCTGCCCTGTCGTATTGACCTGCTTGACTGCCGTGACTCCTTGCTGCAGGAATACATTGCCAAGCAGTTCCGGTTCATGCAGAAGCAGATCGGCTACGACGTGCTGGCCGAGGACACCATCACAGCGCTCCTACATAACAATCGCAAGCTGCTGGAGAAGCACATCACCGCAGCAGAGATTGACACCTTCGTCAGCCTTGTGAGAAAGAACCGTGAGCCGAGGTGAGAGTCGAAGGTACAGACGGGTTTGTGCTTAGCGCAGGAGGGAGGTGGGGGGGGGACAAAAACTAATAAACACTGGCTGTGCTTAAAGTTTTTATAATTAATGATGATCGTCTGTTCTGTGATTTATAGTTCAAATAAATCCGTTTTTGAAAAGAAAAATACCACCACTAATGAGTAGGGCCGATTATGGAGTATGATCCTGAGCAGAAGAACGTTCTCCAGCAGTGCTCTGTATAGGACCCATGTTGATAGATTTTAATAAAATAAGAGGTCAGATGACTATATACATCATTTTCTTGTGTGTGTTTCTTGTTTGTGTGGTGCATGCACACAGGTTTCTGGATTACCTCTCTGATCTGTGTGTGTCAATGAATAAGTCCATCCCTGTCACACAGGAGCTGATATGTAATGCGGTGCTGGACCCAGCTAATGCCGACATTCTCATAGAAACCAAGTGAGTTCTAACTTGTGAGAAAATACCTGTACCTGAATGTGTAAATGTTACATACATGCTGTATATTAAAGTCATGTCATGCAAGCTCAGCAGACATCACTACCTCCAAACTCACAGATAATAAGAAAGATACAGCTGCAGTCAGAAGAAACAGATCGTTAGCTGTACAGACACCTAGAGAAAGTTAATTCCACCACCTACTGTAGGTGCCAGAACAGAAAACAATCTAGGTGTATGTCTTCCTCGATCTCTAAGAGAGTGCTGGAGGATCGGCGGGAACGTGGTGCGGGGTGTGATTAGAGCCGAGAGGTAAGCAGGTGCTGGGTTGTTTTTAGCTTTGTAGGCGAGCATCAGGGTTTTGAATTTGATGCTTCCAGCTACAGGAAGCAAGTGCAGTCATGGGAGAAGAGGGGTGGTCTCCAAATGTTTAGTCGAGCTTAAAGGTGTGGATTTTGGAGCAGGGGCTTCTTCCTTGGACAGCAGCCTTTTAGTTCATGGTGATGTAATAACTGGCTCGACTGTAGACTCTGACACTGGTGGTTCAGCGACTTCTAGTTCATGGCAGACCTGAGCTTTGGTGGTTCCTGGGTTGTTCCTTACCATGTGAACCAGTTTGCTCTCAGCTGAGGGTGACAGTTTAGGTCTTCTTCTAGACCTTGGAAAAGTGGCTCCACCTCTCAAAAAATGATCTTGGGCTCTGAGAGACTTTCCTGGCTTGGGTAAATCTTCCGTCCTCTTTCTCTTTACTGAGCTCAAGCTACCAGCAGAAGTCCATCATCATCATCAATTTGGGACTTTCTGGATTAATAATCTGAGCTGAAGTGTGAATATTTAAAAACATAAACACATTCCAACATAAATTCAAAGAAATCATCCCAAGCCCATTATTGCCATGACATTTATAGTCATGATCAGTGTATATAAACTTAAATACATCTATATAGCCGTTTCATCTGTATACCTCTTTATCCACTTATTCAATTTAATGTACATTAAAACATGAAAAATGTTCTCTATTGGAATGTTTCCATCTTCTCTGTACATGCTGGCTTAGGCATTGTGTTTCAATTTAATACCAACAATGTGAAATGTCTTCTTACTTTCCCTTACTTTCTCCCAGACTCGTCTTGTCTCGGTTTGAGATTGATTCTATAAACGTGGGAGAGCCTCCGCTGGAGTCAGAGGAAGATGTGGAAGAGGTGTGGTTGTTTTGGAAAGACAGCGGGAAGGAAATCCGCAGCAAGAGCATCAGGGAGTTGGCACAGGATGCCAAGGAGGGCCAGAAGGAAGACCAGGAGGTTGTCGGCTACTACAGGTAATATCTGCCTGAATGGTGCACAGGACGAGTAAACAAACATAAGTAAAATTAAAGAAGTATACTACTCAAAAAAAGGAAAAATAAATTAAGGTAACAATTTGTCCTGGTTTGACTTGAACACCTCTTGTATGTGTAAATATTAGTTCAAGTCAAATTGGGTGTTCTCTGTTTATTTATTTATGTATTTATTTTTGAGCAGTGTGTTATCAGAATCACATAGAGATGCAATAAATCAAGAAAGAACTGAGCAACAGTGGAATAACATAAATATGATGTGTTAAAAATGGAAATGACAGTACAGATTTTAATGAAATTCAAAGATAAGGATCTGGTTCTTATGTCCATTGTACTACTTTCTCCCGTAATCAGGTACCAGCTGAACCTGTTTGCCCGCATGTGCCTCGACCGACAGTACCTGGCCATCAACAAAATCTCAGGTCAGCTGGACGTTGACTTGATCCTGCGCTGCATGTCAGACGAGGACCTGCCCTACGACCTGCGTGCTTCTTTCTGCCGCCTCATGCTGCACATGCATGTGGATCGTGACCCCCAGGAACCGGTGACACCAGTGAAATACGCCCGCTTGTGGTCCGAGATCCCCTCCAAGATCGCCATTGATGAGTAATTTATTTATTAATATAAGTAATATAATTATTATATGAGTAATATAATTATTATCCCCCCCCCCCTTTTCATAGCAAATTATAATTATTATATCTATTGTTATATTGATGTCCTTACTTTTAGACATGTTGTTTTTCATGCAGTGTTTTCTTAAAAAATAGGGATTGATTGATCTTTTTTTGTTGTAGTTATGATAATGACGGCACCACCAGAGATGAGATTAAGGAGCGTTTCGCTCTGACTATGGAGTTTGTGGAGAACTATCTAAGAATTGTGGTCTGCCAAAACGTTCCCTTCTCAGACAAGGAGAAAAACAAACTCACATTCGAGGTGACTTTCCACAGGTTCACTCTTTCAACACAGTCAGCCCGCAAGTTTTTTGTTTTTCTTTTACATTTTAAAATTTATTTTATATATTTTTTGATAGGAAAACAAAGTATTTGCTAAACTTGATTAGAATTGTGACAATCCGAGAAAAAAATAATATCAAATCAGGTTTAGAATCGTGATATAAATCGAATTGACACCTAGGTATCGTGATAATCATTTATATAATAATATTGTATTTTTTTGTTTGTTTGTTTGTTTGTTTTTGTAATTTACAATTGTCCTGTCGAGGTTGTAAACTTGGCGCGGAACCTCATCTACTTCGGCTTCTACAGCTTCAGCGACTTGCTGCGGCTGACCAAGATCCTGCTGGCCATATTGGACTGCGTGCACGTCAGCACGATATATCCCATCAACAAAATGGAAAAAGGCGACGAGAACAAAGGTGTGGTTTAACTGGTCGCCTGAGTAAATGTTATGAGTCTATGAGATACTGTATACTGTATACTTTTTAAAATTATCCTAACGCCTTAATAAAAAAGGGGCATTACCTGATCTGTGACATGTCTCTTTGTCTTTACAGGTAGTAACGTTATGCGGTCTATCCATGGTGTAGGGGAACTGATGACCCAGGTTGTACTCAGGGGGGGTGGCTTTCTGCCCACCACCCCTACAGCACCCCCAGACGGAGAGGTGGGCAAGACCCAGACAGAGCCTGAGAAGGAGGACATCCTGGTCATGGACACCAAGCTGAAGATCATCGAGATCCTCCAGGTAATGTACAGTAATGTACCGTTCACTGAGTACGTGGGTAAGTGCTATGTACGTAGATATGTAAATTATGTTTTGTATAAGTTTTTAATAAGTATAAATATAAATATTAAATGGTATATTGTTTTTTTTTTTTTTTTTTCACTCTGTAGTTTATTCTGAACGTGCGTCTGGACTACAGGATATCCTGCCTGCTGTGCATTTTTAAAAAAGAGTTTGATGGAAGCAACACTCAGACCGACACCCTACCTAACCCTAACGCTAATGGTAACGCTAGTGCGGCTAATGCTACTGCTACTACAGCTACCGCTAATGGCGATGGTCCAAACAGTATACCAGGTGAAAGCTTCAACTGCGTGATTAACTCTCAAGAGCTTTTTTGTTTAGTTTCTTCCAACTTTATTTATATGCTTGTCTCTTTTGTTTTCTCCAGCACTAGATTTTGAAAAGATCGAAGAGCAGGCCGAGGGGATCTTCGGGGCAAGGTATGAAGATGCTGTAATCCATAAAAAATTCTCTATTTCTTTTTACACACATATTTATTTCTCTATATATATACGAAGCACGTTCAGTTCTTGAGTTCTTTTATCCACTCAGCGAGGAGAACACACCACTAGACCTCGATGACCACGGAGGCAGAACGTTCCTGAGGGTTCTTCTGCACCTCACCATGCATGACTATCCTCCGCTGGTGTCTGGAGCTTTACACCTACTCTTCAGACACTTCAGCCAGAGACAGGAAGTGCTTATGGCTTTCAAGCAGGTATACACACATATCGCACAGACACACACGCACACGGCTTTCAGAGAGGTTTTGTACTATTGTTAGCTCAGTAAGTGTCTAAATGAAACACTTTCACAAAAAACACTTTCCCTTTTTCTTTCCTGTTTCTGAAATGGAAATTTCCTTTTTTGAACCTCCTTGTGTAAACCCCCCCCTACCCCTCCGTTTTTCAGGTCCAGCTCTTGGTGACTAGTCAGGACGTAGATAACTACAAGCAGATAAAGTCTGACCTAGACCAGCTGCGCTCCATTGTCGAGAAGTCTGAGCTGTGGGTGTACAAGCGCCAGGGGGAAGACGCGCTGGATGGAGGCGATGGTCCAGCTGAATCTGACCACAAAAAGAAGGTTTGAGCATTATGCACAAAAATTTATATAAGCCTATTGGTTCATCCCTGACACCACCCAAATTTATTAACATCCAGTTTAACGTGAATCGTGCTCAGGAGTGTAAATGATCAGCAGATCATCTTGAATCCTTTTACTGTTATAAATTTGTTAACTGTGAATAGACGCAAGCAGTTTAATATTTATCTAGGAGGTTAGAATTTGAACACAGTAAATTAATTTACTTAATTAATTAATAGAGATGGGGGGGGGGGGGGGGGGGTTTGATTTCAGTTACATATCACGATTGTCCCTGTATCACCACACTGACTCCAAAATGTCCACGACTTTTTTGCAGTTCCTTCATAATTCTACAGGTGGCGCACTTTAAAGTATGCACACATTGGCAGACTGCACAACATCCTGTGTGACAGGAACAAATAATTTGCTAAACATGTTTAGAATTGTAACAAATGGTGAAGAAATTTATGTCAAATTGGGTTATAGAATCGTAATATAAATCGAATCGGCACCTAGGTATCATGATATTGTACCAGGTGGTCTCTGGTGATTCCAATCTCTCTGTTATTATTATTTAATATGTGCCATTTTATGGCATGTGTATTGCCATATCTAGTGCAGAACTCCAGACTTTTTCTTTTTTTTAGTTTGTTGTTGTTGTTTTTTTACTTAACACAGAGCCGGTGATTTTGGAACTGCTAAACCCCTGTTTGGGTTGCTGTTAAATAATTACTGTTTGAAAGTGGCCTGTTTTTGTTTTCACTCTTTATGCAGGGTGACTCAAGTGGCACGGAGAAAAATAAAACGGAGAGCACTAGCAGCTATAATTACCGGGTTGTCAAGGAGGTAAATGTGCCTCATTTCTATAGTCAACACTCTCTCTCACACACACACACACACACACACACACACACACACACACACACACACACACACCTGCAAACCCTGCAAGACAATTGTCATTGCGTAGCGATGAAGTAGTTGTGCTACATGCTATTACAGCCCTATGACCACCACTTAAACTCCTTCATTCAAAACCAAAAATAATAAGTTGGTACGGACACGTTTTTAGAACAATTCACTTGTGCATTGTTCTTGCGTTTCATGCGCTTGTCAATTCCTACTCATTCTTTCTTACTCATAGTTTTGTTCGCCTTCTGTTGATATTTTGTTGAAATGTCATTGATCTCTGATGACTAATTGTAACTTATTATTCTTCTAAGTAAAAGAAAACCTCTCTTTGTCTCTCTTTGTTCTCACTCCTGCTTTGTGAAGATCCTGTTAAGGCTGAGCAAGTTGTGTGTTCAGGAGGGAGCATCTGGGAAGAAAAGTAAGAAACAGCAGCAGAGGCTGCTGAGGAACATGGGAGCTCACGCGGTAGTGCTTGAGCTACTTCAGATCCCCTATGAGAAGGTGAGAAAGTTCTGCTATCAGAAAATATTTCATCTGAGTCTTGTGTGTCAGGATGTGGTAAGGCCTGCTGCTGAACAGATGAAATAAGATCAAACTTGAGTACGGTTTGCTCGTGAAAATGAACGCGACAGCTTAAATGCAGTCATAATGAAGTCTGTTTGGTCCGGCAGGGCGAGGATGTCAGAATGCAGGAGATCATGAAGCTTGCTCACGAGTTCCTCCAGAACTTCTGTGCTGGGAACCAGCAGAACCAAGCCCTGCTCCACAAGCACATTAACCTTTTCCTCAACCCTGGGGTGAGTCCATGTAAATGAACATCTGTACTGGATGGGAAAGTCCTGGTTGGCTTTCATGGGGAACTCATATGGGTTATCCAGCATCTGAGACATGTCCTGATAAGCCCGATAGGGTTGATAAGACCTTCTGGTAATCTGTGCTGGAATACTTTTCCATGCCGTACGAGTGTAATAAAAACCAGTCATGATAATGAATCTAGAAATATAGTAGCATGCCCTCTTAGAAAATTTACTTAGGGTAATTTGTAGTCTACAAGATCTAGTTTGTAGGTAATTTTTTGACTGTACGGCACTTATATTTAACTGCATAGGCTACTATAGCACCAGTGTTGCTTAGATGTGACCCTGCTCTCCCTGTGTAGATCCTAGAGGCCGTCACCATGCAGCACATCTTCATGAATAACTTCCAGCTGTGCAGCGAGATCAACGACCGCGTGGTGCAGCACTTCGTGCACTGCATCGAGACGCACGGCCGGCACGTCCAGTACCTCAAGTTCCTGCAGACCATCGTCAAGGCTGAGAACAAGTTCATCAAGAAGTGCCAGGATATCGTGATGGCAGAGGTGGGTTATGGGTGCTTCATTTTAAGTCTTGTGAACCTTCACGCTTCAAGCACATTCTCCCCCATCTCTAACCCCCCCACGGTTCCCTTCCCCATCGTAGCTGGTGAATGCCGGAGAAGATGTGTTGGTGTTCTACAACGACAGAGCCTCGTTCCAGACGCTGGTGCAGATGATGCGTTCGGAACGAGACCGGATGGACGAAAACAGCCCGCTTATGTACCACATCCACCTGGTGGAGCTGCTAGCCGTGTGCACCGAGGGCAAGAACGTCTACACGGAGATCAAGTGCAACTCACTGCTGCCCCTGGACGACATCGTCCGTGTCGTCACCCATGAGGACTGCATCCCTGAGGTCAGACCGTCCACTTTTTTAATTCTCTCTGTACTAGACAGGACTTAGACCTGTTTCAGACACTTGGCTAATCCTAAAGAGTGACGGATCGAACATATTGTAATTGACGTTCAGCTTCAGTATTGAGAGGCCAAACGTGCGAAAGAGTACGAATCGTGATCTGATGAGATTTGGACTTCATGTGAGTTTAAATAATAAAAACACAAAATTCTGCTAAGGGAAGATTTTCTGTAATTTCAAAAAATTTATCTACTTTTAAGCTTTCTAACAGTATCATTATAAGATCCTTATAAGGTGATAGCTGGAAAATCCATTAAATAAACTTTCGAAAAATTGTTGTCTCTCAAGAAGTGATATTTGTGTCACTATGGCATTTTTGTAACATATTTTGTTTATCTAAATCAGTTTTTGTACACCCATTTTCTGCCTGTATTGCTCTAATTTTGGTTTGTGAACAACCACATCTTTGGGTTTTAGCCAATATTTCCAACTGTCTCGATTGCCTGCAGGTGAAGATTGCATATATCGACTTCCTAAACCACTGCTACGTAGACACAGAAGTGGAGATGAAGGAGATCTACACAAGCAACCACATGTGGAAGCTCTTTGAGAACTTCCTGGTTGATATATGCAGGGTAATCACCTTTAAAACAGCTTCTGAGTCTTGATTTTTTTTTTCTTCTTCTTTTCCTTTTTTTTCTTCTTTTTTTCAGCTAGAATATAAAACGAGAGACATGTGTGAGATATTTTTAAGGCAAATTAATTAATCAGGGAAGAGAAAAGAAGTGATGAATTTGCATAATTTTTCATCTGATAATGTGATTTCGATAGGTTATTTAAAGTTCAAAAGAGAAAAACAGGAAGGGTGGCCACTAATGGGTGCTGTGCTTAAATTTGTGTAGCAATAAGATAGATATGTCTTAAGATACATTTTCAGCTCCAAAGTTAAGAATTTCAGAGAAAGGATGCCGCCCGAACCGATGTTTGTAAAATTCCTGTTTGCAAGGTGCAGTATGAGCATACTGTGAGGAACTATTGTGAAAAACAATTTTAATTTGAAACTATATATTAATCTGTAAGTAACGGTTTACTCACCGATACTGCCTTAAAGCCATGACCTGGAGCTTATTCTAGCATAAAATCTTTCGTTAAAGTCACTCATGTTGTTTTGTGTGCCCTTTTCAACATTGTGCTGCGATTGGTGACACGGGAAGGGTGAATCAGAACCACGTTCTGACTTTACTCATCGTGGCCAATGCTCTGCGTTAATTTCCGCACCATTTTCTTTGTTGTTGTTATTTACGGCTTGCAGGTCTGCAACAACACGAGCGACCGCAAGCACGCCGACTCCACGTTGGAGCGCTATGTCACCGAGACGGTCATGAGCATCGTCACCACTTTCTTCAGCTCTCCCTTTTCCGATCAGAGCACCAGTTTACAGGTAATCACTTCCAGGCGCTTCTTAATCGACCCGAGGCTCAACTTTCTCTTCTGTGAGACATTTGAATAGCCTGGTAGACTTACAAAGAACCAAGCTTATACCTCCCTTTCTTATATTTATCTCAAGCCTTCAAGTGCAGTTCCTGTTCGATGTGCAGTTTATTCATTTATCTCCCTAAAGACTTTGTTTAATTTAAAAAGGACTATTTTGATTACTTTGACCCCGCCCCTCCATCTAGATGGCACGTCACATGTATGTAAGTACCAGTAACCCGTCCTCCTCCAAACGCCCCCACAACCCATCCTGGTGTTTCTTTATATATCTCAGATCTACCACACACACACACACACACACACACAAACACATCCGTAACAAGTTTGTTCACACACGAGCACCACACATTTCGTACATGCACACATTTCTATAGAAAAAGACTGACTACTTGGATTGAGTCACAGCTTTCCAAGAACTCAGACTGTGCATTACAGAGTTTTCCAAAAGCACTCAAGCCAGTCATTGGTTACACTTGGTTGTGCAGCTGGTGTGCACACACACACACACACACACACGCACACGCACGCACATGCACACAAGTCAGTGTGTGAGCTATTTTACAGATCCAGACTTCCCACATTTCTGTTTCGCAACATCGCTGGTGTGGTTAGGTCTTGCATGGCAGCCAAATGGTTTTACTGTATGTGTACGCGAGTGTGAATTTGAGTGCGCATGCACAAGTACAAACGTCTCTTGACACAATGTGTATCCATGGCTGGGTGCATGCATGGACGACAGTCGGCTGATTATTCCTGTCGAGTTGTTGTTGTCGTTGTCATCGTCGTCACTTCACTTAGGGGTTCAGTGGGGGACTCGTCCACCGGGGAGGTCGACTTCAGTGAACACCGCCTACTGTCCCTCCTGAATTTGACTTAACATTCAAGAGCCTTATTTGTCTGGGTACTCCCCCGGATTGAACTTACTCCATATGTGCTGACAGCTGTTTCCTGCTCATGAGGATTTCACTAAGAAGTTTTTTTGTTTTGTTTTGTTTCGCTGTTTGGCTTCTGATCAGGAGAGCTTCGGTCAGCTGAATGCTTTTTTCCCCCCGTATGAAGATGAAAATCACTTGAATAAAAAGCTGACACATTCTCAATGATAAATTATAAAATGCAATTGAAATGTGTTAGATTTTTTTCTACCATGGTTTATAGTTCTTCTTAATCAGATTCATAGTAACTTTACTTTATGCAAGCAAGGGCCGAAACATAAGGTGCCAAAATGACTCCCAGTGAAGACAAGCTGTTGATATAGATTAAATTAGATAACATTAAAAAAAAAATTTTCTTAATCACTTTTATTTAAAATTTCACGCAAAGAAATACTACAGACTGACAGTCAAACCTAATTAATCTGATAAAGAGATCAAACATCAAGTCTTAGTCGTCTTAGCTGTACCAGAAACTCAAGTCATCAGTTATTCAGTATGAATCAGAACAGAGCTTTGTCTTACATGGTTTGAGGTTGTTAATAAAAAAAGAAAGAAACGATGTCTGACGATTTAAAAGGACCCCAATAACTTTTCCAACCAAGAAATGACATCACTGCTTTCCCTGAAGTGAGAGGTGATGACATCGGCTGCTGTCTGTTGTTACAGTCCTCCCTTCTGAGCAAACTAACAGGTATTGCACAGTATGGCGTGATGACATCCCTGTGTTGGTTAGTCATACTTCTAGTAAGCCTGGCTGAAGTTAACTGAGCTCACACGGGTCTCAAGCATCTTAAATTTCTTTCTTATTTTGTTTTAGAAGATGACAGTTTTTTTTATATAATTAACCCCCTCCTCTTTTATTAGTTTATTGTTTTCAGTCATTTTCATATTTAGACATGCTGTGAGTTCAGAATTTTACATTAAGTTATATAAAAGTTTATTTATGAAATTATATCTGTCTAAGAAGAGATTATATCTGTAAATCTATAGAATTTCTTGTTTTGTTATACAGACTATTTCACATACTGTAAACTACATGGCCAAAACGTGTGTGAACTTCTGACCATCACGTCTACGCATACATGGTTCTTTCCCAAACAAAGTTGAAGGCACATTCTTACATATACCGTAGAATGTCATCAAATGTTCTAACTTTACAATGTAATTTAATTGGAACTAAGTAGCCCAACTCTGGTTCATGCCCATGGTTCTGGAGTGGGATGTAGAACAAACACATCTGGTTGTGATGGTCAGTTTCCCAAAAACTTTTAGCCCTGTAGTGATTTTCTGTTTGTGTTTTGGTTTTGGTGGAACATAAAGTTTGTGTGGTTGTGTGGTGGCTTATGGTTCCTTAACCTTGTAGCTTGTGATCGAGGCAGTGGTGTGTTTCATGATCTTGATGATGCAAGTCCTTGTTTGTTTGTTTGTTTGTTTTTTCAAACTGTTTTCTGTATCTTTTTTTTTAAAAGTATTATTATTTGTCCGTTTCTTTACGGCAGACCCGCCAACCCGTGTTCGTGCAGCTCTTGCAGGGTGTTTTCCGGGTGTACCATTGTACCTGGCTCACACCCACCCAGAAGGCATCAGTGGAGAGCTGCATCAAAGTCCTCTCGGATGTGGGTAAGAACAGCCATCTCTGATCCGTGTGATCGGCCAGGCACCGTTCACAAAAACAACAAAAAAAGTGCTCTCTGCCCGTTGTGAGTGCTGCTTTACAAACCTGTTTGTGTCGCATGCAGCCAAAAGTCGGGCAATTGCCATTCCGGTGGACCTGGACAGCCAGGTGAACAACCTGTTTGTAAAATCGAACAACGTCGTACAGAAGACCATCCTGAACTGGAGGATGTCGGCTCGCAACGCTTCAAGACGAGACTCCACCGTCAGCGCGTCTAAGGACTACAGGAACATCATCGAGAGGCTGCAGGTGAGCACCAACACTCGAAGATACAGCAGATACGGGATTGGAGATCAAAGCAGTGTTTTTTTTTTTTTTATCAGCACTGTATGCAGTTTAATATATATAATTTAAGTTTGAGTCATCACAGCTTGATCAAAGTCACAAACATTACACTGCACGTGACACGCTGAAACCTGTACCTAACAAACATACCAAACATGTCTAACACACACACACACACACACACTTACTTCAATTATTAGCCTGAAAAGAAGCTAAAGTGCCAGGTCAGTGGCAGGAGCGCTCCCTAGCTTAATTTCCACATCCGGATAAAGTTTAACACACACACACACACACACACACACACACACACACACACACACACCCCCGCCATCCCCCCTACACCGTGGTTGTGTGTACGCAGATGATTTCTCATCAGAGCACTCCCTTCTCGTAAGCCTGTTTTTATTTCGCAGGAAGTCATAGCATATGCATTAGTGTGTGTGTGTGTGTGTGTGTGTGTGTGTGTGTGTGTGTGTGTGTGTGTGTGTGTTAAAGAGATGAAAATAGATTGTGTGTGTGTGTGTGTGTGTGTGTGTGTGTGTGTGTTCGTACCTGGACTTGTCCTT